>WOXC01011326.1:600000-1100374 GCA_011680675.1 Gymnobelideus leadbeateri | reverse complement strand
TTTTAAGAGAAGAAAAGTCATATATTTATTGAATATTTGAGAAATTATATAAAGAACAATTCAAAGTCATCAAAGAAATGGTTGCAACATGTCAAATATTTCAGTTCCAAAAGGATTGTGGAACCATAGGGAAAAAAATGAGAATTCATATAAACAGTTAGAGACTTCAGTTATAATGATAAAAGGAGATTATTCATTTAATAAAGGAAATCTGAGATATTTTTACTTTTAAAAATTAAATATGAGTCAATGGGGGTGAGAGGGTGTCAGGAAACTCATATTCCCAACCATGAAAATATAAAGGAACCACAAATATAAGAACCTAGTATGAGAATTTAAGAGAAATGGATAGAGTGGTAGAAACTGGAAACACTACTCTGTTGGAGTTGTGCCAGTTCAAAGCAGTCAGTTGACAAGTTTCAGTTAAGTGATTTCAGAATGTTGGGAAATACAATTGATATCATTGGTGAACAATTTTGGTGATAGCACTTGATTTTTCCTCCTATCTAGTATTGGAGAGGAAAAAAAAAACTTAGAAAATCCTATTGTGCTTGGCTGCCACCGCTGGCTTAATAAAGAAAAGCAGAGAGGATTTTACAGTTATGTTGTATTTTGTTGCACTGGCTGACTTTGCTAACTTGTCTTAAGGAATCCACCTAACTGAGGTTGCTACAAGTTCTGTTCTGATTTGGTAAGGTGTAATCTGGGAATAAATAACTGGCCTCTCTGTATAAACTCATTGTTTACTTGTTTTTGGTCATGTTCAACTCTTTGGGACCTTTTGGGAAGTTTTCTTGACAAAGACACTAGAGTGGTTTACCATTTCCTTCTCCTGCTCATTTTACTGATGAGGAAACTAAGGCAAACAGGATTAAGGGACTTGCCCAGGGTCATACAGATAGTAAATACTAATTTGAACTCAGGTTTTCTTGACTCCAAGTCCAGAGCTCTATCCACTGTACCATCTTGCTGCCCAACCAGTATAGACTAAAGAGACCAAATTGATGAGCTTTTCAGTGCCCTGCCTCAAAGAGAACTGCTATTCATGTTTAGGTAAGACTTTCTAAGTACTTTTTTGAGAATGATCATAAATTGAAAGTCTGTAAATATTATATGCAAATAAAGAAGAATAACAGATTTACCCAGCTAAACAAGGGTGAGAACTAACAGTCCATAAAAGCATAGAAGGAGGTTTCTATGGTGCTAATGTTTGTTGAATGACTGATGATATCAAAGCCCATGGTTCACAATTATGAGTTATTCTAAGCATGTGTGTTTTTCTACCTCATATTTTCTCCTGACATGCTGTACTGAAATGTCCCTCTTTCTCACCATAGTTATGGAATATATTGATGGGAGAGTGTGATCCAGTTTTATATATTGTATTTTTATGCATTTTATAATTTGCACAATGTCTTTGATATATTAGTACATATGACATGTCTGTTTTATCTTTTTGTTAGAATTCTGTGTATTGAATGCTTTAATGAATATATGAAGAAGTGAATGAAAAAATGATTTATTAAATACCTATGCTCTATGCTGACCACTAGAGAAACCAAATTTCAAACTGAGAGTTCTTGTATTCAAAGGGCTTACATTCTAACATGAACAACACACACAGGTAAGTGGTGACCAGGCAATAAAAAAAAACTTAGAAAATCCTATTGTTCTTGGCTGCCACCCCTGGCTTAATAAAGAAAAGCAGAGAGGATTTTACAGTTATGTTGTATTTTGTTGCACTGGCTGACTTTGCTAACTTGTCTTAAGGAATCCACCTAACTGAGGTTGCTACAAGTTCTGTTCTGATTTGGTAATGTGTAATCTGGGAATAAATAACTGGCCTATTCCACTTCTGGTATGTAAGTACATTTTTGATAATATATTATGGCCTACAGTGCACTGAGAGGGGCAGTCCGGGATGAGGCTTGATCAACATGGTGGCAAGTTGTCCCACCAACCACAAAGGCCATTGCTAGGCCTATCAAGGAAGGGCCAGGACTGGATGGAGCAGGGTAAGAATCAAAGGCAGAGCCCCTGGCAGGGGCAGCAACTACTCATAGCACTGCCAATCCATAGCCCAGAAATTTAAGAAGCCCCTATCTGGACCTCCAGGGACCAGGATGGCCCAGTGAACCATGACTGATCCAATCCTCCCCTCTGACCCTGAGAACATAGTAATTATTGCCCCAGTGCAAAACCTTAAACAGTAAAGCCTTGAAACCCTAGAGGAAGAGATAGAAAATAAAATGAACAATTCTTTTAAAATCAAAACTGCAAAATTAGAAAAAACATTCAAGAAAACAGCTTCTTAAAAAGAAAAATGTATGATATGGAAAAGGAGCTCCAAAAACTAACCGAGGAAAATAATTATCTAAAAACTAGAATCAACCAAATTGAAGCAAATAACTCTGTGAGGAACCAAGAATTAGTCAAACAAAACATCAAGAATGAAAAATTAGAAAAAGAGGTAAAATATCTCAATGGAAAAATAACTGACCTGGAAAACAGATCCAGAAGAGATAATCTGAGAATCATAGGCCTACTGGAAAATCATGATGAAAAAATGAGCCTGGACAACATCCTCCAATAGCTCATCAAAGAAAACTGCCCTGAGATACTAGAACCTGAGTGTAAAATAGAAAAACCTCATTGGTTCTGGTGCAAGGAGGGAGTAACACAAACAGTTAAACATAGGACTCTATGGAGAAGAGACTCAAAATGTATCATAACAGAGGGAAAGAGGGGAGGGAGAGGAGATTTTCAGGAGATTTGTTCCTGTCACTCTTGCTGCAAAGAAGAAATAGCATATTACATGAAGTATAAAAATATACTACAGGCAGTAGGGGGGGGTAACAAGGGAGGGTGGTTAGAAAGGGGGGAGGGAGAGGGGAAGAAGTAAGGGGGAAGGGAAGAGAATGAAAAAGGAGGGGCTAATAAGAAAGGAATACTGAGGGAGGCAGTGGTCAAAAGGAATACTTTTAAGGAGGGGAAGGGAGAAGGGGAGAAAAATATAAACATAAACAGGGGAGGAATAGGATGGAGGGAAAGAAACAGATAGTAATCATAACTGTGAATATGAATGTCCCATAAAATGGATGTGGATAGCAGAATGGATTAAAAACCACAATTCTATAATATGCTATTTAAAAGAAACAGATCTGAAATTGAGGGATACACACAGGGTAAAGGTAAAAGGCTAGAATAAAATAAATCATGCCTCAGCTAAAGTAAAAAAAAAAAAAACAGGGGTAGCGATGCTTATCTCAGATAAAACAAAAGAAAAATGATCTAATTAAAAGACATAAGGAAGGAAAGTATATCCTGCTAAAAGGCATCATTGAGAATAAAGCAATGTCATTATTTAACATATATGCACCAAGTGGTATAGATCCAAATTCCTAGAGGAGAAGGTACAGGAATTAGAGGAAGAAATGGATAGAAAAATTATACTAGTGGGGGATCTTAACCTCCCCCTCTCTGAACTTGATAAATCCAAACTCAAAATAAACAAGAAAGAAGTTAAGGAGGTAAATAGAATTTTAGAGAGGGTTGGTATGATAGATCTCTGGAGAAAACTGAATGGGAATAAAAGGAATATACCTTCTTCTCAGCAGTACATGGCATATACACAAAAATCGACCATGTACTAGGACATAAAAACCTCACAATTCAGTGCAGAAAGGCAGAAATATTAAATGCATCATTCTCAGTTCATGATGCAATAAACATAATATGCAATAAAGGGCCATGGAAAGACAGATTGAAAACTAATTGGGAATTAAACAATTTAATCCTAAAGAATGAATGGGTCAAATAAGAAATTATAGAAACAATCACTAACTTCTTTCAAGAGAATGACAATAATGAGACAACATACCAAAACTTGTGGGATGCAGCAAAGGCAGTTCTTAGGGGAAGTTTTATATCCCTGAGTACATACATGAATAAATTAGAGGAAAGGAAGGTCAATGAATTAGGCATGCAACTGAAAAAGCTAGAAAAAGAACAAATTGAAAATCCTCAATTAAATACTAAATTAGAAATGATGAAAACAAAGGAGAGATTAATAAAATTGACATTTAAAATATTGAATTAATAAATAAAACTAAGAGCTGGTTTTATAAAAAAACAATAAAATTGATAGACTCTTAGTCAATATGATAAAAAGAAAGAAAAAAAGAAATTGTATCAAAAATGAAAAGGCAAATCTACCTCCAATGAAGAGGAAATTAAAACAATAATTAGGAATTATTTTGCCCAATCGTATGCATATAAATTTTTTTTTAAAATAATAGCCGGTGTTTATTTGGTGTTTGTAAGGTTGGCTTTCTCCCACTGGGAAGTGTGAGAGGCGACCTGAAGTATTCCAAGGGCATCCTGCCTGTGCTTTAAACCAGGCTTCTGATAAGCTTATCTCCTCTGTTAGTGACTCTTTACTGCTTACCTCTAAGGACTCAAAGTATCCTTCTCTCCCTACCAGTTTGGTGCCATCAAGCTTTTCCCCAGTTCTTTTTTTTTTTTAAACAAATACTTTATTAACTTCTGTTTTACATCATTCATTTCCGCCAGATTTTGAGTTACAATCATTTTCCCCCCATTATTCCCCTACCCAACCTCCCAGAATAGCAGTCCCACAAGATATCGCTTCCTCCAATCTGCTCTCTCCCATACCTTCTCCCATACCCCCATCGACTTTTCCATTAGAGGAAGATGAATCTTTGTGTCCCAATGCCTGCACATCTTATCTCCCAATTATAGGCAAAAGAGTATTAATAATAGTATTTATATATATATTTGAAACATTTAATGTTACGACCTTGAATTTCAGATCCATTTCCTTCCTCCCTTGTCACCCATTCCTTCTTGGTATATAAGTAATTCAGTATATGTTGTACATGTCTAGCTGTGCAAAACATTATCATAGTAGATATATTGTACAAGGCTGCTTATAATTCCCTCCCACTCATCCCACCCCCCACCTGGTCCATTCCCTACATGATCCTGTCCCTCTTCTATAGTGAGTACTTCCAACCTCCCCTCACCCCAAGGATGCCCTCCCATCCATCATCCCTCCTCTCATCCCCCTTCCCCCTATCCTGCTGCAGGTTGAGATATCCCATTTAGTATGTATGTCATTTTCTCCCTGAACCAAATTCAATGTGAATGTGGTTTTGCCTTTTTAGCCTTCCTTATTCTCCCCCTCCTTTGCACCCACTTCCCCTACATGAGATAGTTTACCCTACCATGTCTCTCCCCATCTCCTCTTGCCACTTTCCTCTCTCACCTCATAATTTCATCCCTTGAGTACTCTCCCTTCCCAACAAAATCAACCTATTCCCTCTATCCATATATAACTGTAACCATATACACACACATTCACATATGTATTCATATGACCACACCCCCTTCTTCCATTATTTTCATAGTGAGAAAGATATCATCAGTCACAGTTATTGCTTTTCCATATAGGAATGTAAATAGTTCAACTTTGATAAGTTCCTTTTGATTTCTTTTCCCTGATTGCCTTCTCAGGCATCTCTTACTTCTTGCGTCTGGATGTCAAATTTTCTATTCAACTCTGGTTTTTTCCTCAAGAATGCTTGAAAGTCCTCTATTCCACTGAATGACCATATTTTCCCCTGAAACAAAATACTCAGTTTTGCTGGGTAGGTGACCCTTGGGTTCATTCCCAGTTCTTTTGCCCTCTGGAATATCATATTCCATGCCCTTCGATCCCTCAGTGTAGAAGCTGCCAGGTCCTGGGCTATTCTGATTGTGTTTCCACAATATTGAAATTGTTTCTTCCTGGCCGCTTGTAGTATTTTCTCCTTGATCTGGGGATTCTGGAACCTGGCTGTAATATTTCTGGGAGTTTTCTTTTTGGGATCTTTTTCAGGAGGTGATCGGTGGATTCTTTCAATCTCTATTTTGCCCTCTGGATCTAAAACATCAGGGCAGTTTTCCTTGAGAACTTCTTGAAGGGTGATTTCTAGGTCTTTTCTTTGATCATGGCTTTCAGGTAGTCCAATAATTTTTAAATTTTCTCTCCTGGATCTATTTTCCCAGTCAGTGGTTTTTCCCATGAGATATTTCACATTGCCTTCTAATCTTTCATTTGTTTGGATCTGCTTAACAGCATCTTGATTTCTCATAAAATCATTAGCTTCCATTTGCTCCAGTCTAACTCTGAAGGAATGAATCTCCTCAGTGAACTTTTGAGATTCTTTTTCCATCTGGCAAATTCGACTTTTTAAGGCATTCTTCTCCTCATTGCCCTTTTGGGCCTCCTTTGCCATTTGAGTTAGTCTATTTTTTAAGGTGTTGTTTTCCTCAGTCAGGCTGTTGACCCTCATTTCATACTTTTCCTGCATCCTTCTCATTTCTCTTTCCAATTTTTCCTCCACTTCTCTTATTTGATTTTTAAAGTCCTTCTTAAGGTCCTCTATGGCCTGCAACCCGCTCATGTTTTCCCCTGGGGCTTTTGGAGCAGGACTTCTGACCTCACAGTCCTTTTCCCGCTCTATGCCCCCAAAATAGGAGTCAAGGGTTGCATTTTTCTGTTTCCTTTGCCTTGGCATGTTGCCACTTAATTGCTTGACTTTTGGGCTTGTTGCCACACTATGGCTTTAAGGCCAGATAGAGGAATTTTCGTCCCTAACGTGTGGGGGGCAACTTCCGTTTCTGGCAAGCTGTAAACCCACCCACAACTTCCACCCTAGATCACAATCCAGACCCAGGGAGGTTAAAGCAAGAGCGATTACCCCCCAAGACTGATTGCTGGATCTCCCTACAGTTCTCAGGCCAGGAGCTGGAGCTGCCTCTGAAAACTACAAAATGGGGTGTCTCCTCAGTGGCTTCTAGCCCCCAGGGGAGGAAGCTGACACATTCCCCAAATACAGGTCCCAAAGTCCATAGGACAATAACCTCTTACTTTGTCCTAGGCATGTCTATGTTGATAATTCTGGAGTCGCCACAGCTCCTGGTGTTCTGGGGTTCCTCTAGCTGTCTGCTGGCCCTGCTGCCCTGGGGCTAAAACCTCGACTCACGCGGACCTGGGCTTGGCTCAGCTCCTGTGCTCTGCACTCTGCATACTGCGTGCTGCCAGGTCCCAGACCACTGCCCTGGTCCTTCCTTCAGGGCTGCTGGGCTGTTCTCAGTGGGAGGTTAGCTTCTCTGTGTCATTCTGTGGGTGCTGGGTCTCCAGAATTTGTTCAGAGTCCCCTTTTACATAGTTTGGGGGGAATCTGGGGGCAGAGTGGCTTGGAAGAGCTGTTTCTACTCCGCCATCTTGGCTCTGCCCGTATGCATATAAATTTGACAATCTTAGTGAAATGGATGAATATATACAAAAAATATAAGTTGCCCAGATTAACTGAAGAGGAAGTAAATTACTTAAATAATGCCATCTCAGAAAAAGAAATTGAACAAGTCATCAGTGAACTCCCTAGGAAAAATTCTCCAGGGCCAGATGGATTTACTAGTGAATTCTATCAAACATTTAATTCTATCAAACATTGATTGCAATACCTACAAACTATTTGGGAAAATTAGTGAAGAAGGAGTCCTACCAAATTCTTTTTATGACAAAAATATGGTACTGATACCTAAATTAGGAAGAGATAAAACAGAGAAAGAAAATTCTAGACAAATTTCCCTCATGAATATAGATGCAAAAATTTTAAATAAAATATTAGCAAAAAGACTACAGCAACTTATCACAAGAATAATACACTTGGATCAGGTAGGATTTATTCCAGGAATGCAAGGATGGTTTAATATTAGGAAAACCGGGGCATCTAGGTGGTGCAGTGAATAGAGCGATGGGCCTGGAGTCAGAAGGACCTGAGTTCGGAGCCGGCCTCCGACACTTAATCCACGCAAAACAAAAAAAACCTAGCCGTGTAACCTTGGGCAAGTTACTTAACCCCAATTGCCCTAAAGGGGCAGCTAGGTGGTGCAGTGAGTAAGAGAGCTGGCCTCTGAGTTGGGATGACCCGAGATCAGATCCGGCCTCAGAAAATGAGCACCCACGCATAAATAATGACTAGCCGTGTAACCTTGAGCAAGTTACTTAACCCCAATTGCTTTAAAAAAAAATATTAGGAAAACCATCAGTATAATTCATCATATCAACAATAAAACTAGCAAAAACCACATGATTATCTCAATAGATGCAGAAAAAGCTTTTGACAAAATACAATATATATTTCTGTTAAAAACACTAGACAGTATAGGAATAAATGAAGCCTTCCTTAAAATAATAGGTAGCATCTATTTAAAGCCCTCAGCAAGTATTACATGTAATGGGGATAAGCTAGAAGCATTTCCAATAAGATCAGGGGTGAAACAAGGATGTCCACTATCACCCCTCTTATTGAATCTGGTACTAGAAATGTTAGCAGTAGAAATTAGAGAAGAAAAAGAAATCAAAGGAATCAAATTAGGCAAAGAAGAGACCAAGCTATCACTCTGTGCAAATTATAGGATGACATATTTAGAGAATCCTAGAGAATCAAGTAAAAAACTACTTGAGACAATAAATAAATTTGGCAAAGTAGCAGGATATAAAATTAAATCAAATAAATCCTCAGCATTTCTGTATATTTCTAATGAAATTCAACAGCAAGAGATAGAAAGAGAAATCCCATTTAAAGTTACTGTAGATATTATAAAATATTGGGGCATCTACCTGCCAAGACAAACCCACGACCTATATGAACACAACTACAAAACACTTATCCCAAAAATAAAGTCAGATCTAACAAATTGGAAAAACATTAATTGCTTGTGGCTGGGTCAAGCTAATATAATAAAAATGACAATTTTACCTAAATTAAATTATAAATTTAGTGCCATACCAATCAATTTACCAAAAAAAAAAAAAACTACTTTATAGAGCTAGAAAAAAAATAGTAACAAAATCCATTTGGAAGAACAAAAGTTCCAGAATATCAAAGGAATTCATGAAAAGAAATCCTAGGGATAGTGGACTAGCTATACCAGATTCTAATCTGTACCATAAAGCAGCAATCCTCAAAACTACTTGGTAATGGCTGAGGAATAGAGTAGTAGATCAATGGAATAGATTGGGTACAGGAGACTTAGCAGTCAATGACTAGTAATCTACTGTTTGATAAACCCAAAGACCCCAACTTTGGGGATAAGAACTCACTATTTGACAAAAACTGCTGGGAAAACTGGAATATAGTATGGCAGAAACTGTGCATAGATCATTATCTAACACCATATACCAAAATCAAGTCTAAATGGGTGCATAATCTAGGTATAAAGGATGATACTATAAGCATTCTGGGAAAGCAAGGAATAGTTTACCTGTCAGATTTGTGGAGAGGGTAAGATTTTCTGACCAAACAAGAATTAGAGAGCAATATAAAATGCAAAATGGATAATTTTGATTACATTAAATTGAAAAGTTTCCATAGAAACAAAGCCAATGTAACCAGGATTAGGAGAGAAGTGGAAAATTGGGAAAGGATTATTACAACCTATTTCTCTGATAAAGGACTCATTTCTAAAATATACAGAGAATTGAGTCAAATCTATAAGAATACAAGTCACTCCCCAATAGATAAATGGTCAAAGGATATGAACAGGCAATTTTCAGAGGAAGAAATTAAAGATATCTATAAGCATATGAAAAAATGCCCTAAAAAACTATTGATTAGAGAAATGCAAATGAAAACAACTATGAGGTACCACATCTCACCAGTCAGATTGGCTAAGATGACAAAACAGGAAAATGACAAATGCTGGAGAGGATGTGGACTAATTGGAACACTAATGCATTGCGGGTGGAGTAGTGAACTGATCCAACCATTCTGGAGAGCAATCTGGAATTATGCCCAAGGGGCTATACATAATTTGATACCCTTTTACCCAACAATACCACTTCTAGGGTTATATCCCAAAGAGATCATAGAAGGGGGAGGAAGACCCATATGTACAAAAATATTTATAGCAGCTCTTTATTGTGGTGGCAAAGAATTGGAAATTAAGGGGTGCCCATCAATTGGGGAATGGCTGAACAAGCTGTGGTATATGCATATAATGGAATACTATTGTGCTATAAGAAATGAGGAGCAGATGGACTTCATATTTACCTGGAGGGGTTTATAGGAACTGATGCTGAGTGAGAAGAGTAGAGGCAGGAGAAATTTATACACAATTACAGACACAACATATGTGTGACCACCAACTTTGATAGACTGGACTCTTCTCAGCAATTCAAGGTTATAAGTCAATCCCAAAAGTCTCATGATGGAGAGAGATGTCTACATCCAGAAAAAGAACTGAGTTTGAATCCAGATTGAAACCAACTACTGTTCTTATTCTTTTTCTTGTTTGGTTCTGTTTCCTCTTTCCCACTGTTCATTCCATCTGATACAATCATACTTTAAAACCTGACTGATGTCTAATGTGAAAGTATTTGCAGATCCTATACTTGATTGTATGCCGCCATGGCAGCAGGGAGGGGATTAGGAGGGGGAGAGAGAGAAATTTGAAACTCAAGCAATTGTGGAACTGAATCTTGTAAACTAAAAGTAAACAAGAACAAATATATATATATGTATGTATGTATGTATATGGCCTACATACATTCACCATGCATCTTTACTTTCTTCTTTGGGTATTCTTCTGAGACAGTGATGGTCTATGATTCAGAGCCATATAGTATCATTATGTCACATACAAATACAGACATGAGGATATATTGCAGGATAAAGCAAGAAAGCATCAAGGCAAAAGCAGCAGGGAGAGTATTATGGGAAGATGGCAGAGTAGGTCAGAAAATTCTCCTACCCAAATGAGTGATGTCAAATGCTAACCTTCCCATAAAGCATTCATAGAAGAACTTCAAAAAGACTTTAAAAATCAAATGAGAGTGATTGAAGAATTTTAAAAAACAACATAAGAATAACAAGATTATTAAAGGAAAGTTAACCAACTAGAAAAGGAAATCCTGACTCTTAAGGAAGAAAATCACTCCTTGAAAATTAGAATTGGGCAAGGGAAAGCCAG
Organism: Gymnobelideus leadbeateri; assembly: GCA_011680675.1. Classification (NCBI taxonomy): domain Eukaryota; kingdom Metazoa; phylum Chordata; class Mammalia; order Diprotodontia; family Petauridae; genus Gymnobelideus; species Gymnobelideus leadbeateri. The sequence continues at coordinate 1,089,331 of WOXC01011326.1, read as the reverse complement.
TGAAGTTATAGAGACCAAAAAATAATGAAAAAATACAAAGGGTGTCTAATTTAATGAGGATGGAATAAAGAGGGAATAATACATATATTTGTAAGGTTATAAAAGTCTTCTAAATTGATATAGAAATAAGAAGGTGAGGGGAAAGGGTGAAGGAGGATAAGGGAAGGCAACTTTGGAGAATGGTAATTCAAGTAACAGGAGGTCAAGGTAGCAGATAGAAGTAAAGTAGAGGAGTCAGAAGGGATAGGAAATGAGAAATGCAAACATAAAAGTAAGATCAGGAGTAGAATCTATTAGGGGGAAAAAAGCCAGGGTAGTAATCATGAGCTTAGACAAAATTAAAGCTAAAACATTTAACCAAAAGAGAAAAAGTGGGATACTACAGTATATGTCAGTCATATTAATAAATGTTGTTTTAGACTATTTAAAATAACTATACAGTATAAGGTTGGAATATTGCTGTGGTGTCATAAATGATGAATTGGTGGACTTAGAAAAATACAGAAAGACTTCGACTTATCAAGGAAGATGTTATCCATCCACTGAGAAATAAAGGACAAAGAAGTATAGATATACATAGATACATATAAATGTATATGTCTATATGTGAGTATGATTATAGATATCTAAGTATATGTATGTGTATATATAGATATGTAAGTATATGCATAAGTGTATATATATATAAGTATATATACATATGTTTATAGAGGTCTATATATTTATATGCATGTGTAATGCACTTAATTGTAGCCTCCTTGAGAGAGAGGAAAAGGGAAAAAAAGAATAAAATAAAAAGTGTACAGCAGAGAACAAATGAATACTATTATAAGCAAAGGAAAGATTGACACAATTTATAGCATTTGTTATATAGGCATTCTTAAAATGGAAAATTATCATAGTATATTTTGAATCCTCTCTTACATTCTGCTGTGCACATGACAATTTTTTATTTTATGTTTTTGTGTTTAAGGTCTAGTATTTAAATGCATTTTGTTTCTTTTCCTTTTCTAATTGTGTATTTAAGTTTTAGCATTTAAGTTTAAAATAAATTAATAAAAAAGGCAAAAGCAGCATTTTTGATTTACATCTGTTATAAATCTACCACAAGATACTGGGCTTGCTAAATGATAATATGAGGGAACCCTAGAGGGAGTTAGGAGAGGGAAGTTTGAATACAGGTGCAGCCATATGCAAACATGGATACTAGAAAATCAGGACATATACGACAGCTCATGCAGATCAGTCTCTTTTGGGAATGGATGGGAAGAAGGGCAAAAAAGCCTACAAATTCATCTTCAGTTCACTCCCATTGCTTCATCTTCGTTAATGTGATTCAGTGGTGCAATGGTCTAGGATACTGAGCTCTAAAGAGGAGTATTCATAGAACATTAGAACTGGAAGAAACTCTAACAGTTATTTAGGACAATTCCCTCATTTTACAAATGAGGCACATGAAGCTCTGAGAAGTTTAACTTGTCCAAAATCACAAAGCTGAAAGTACAACTCAGAGTTCTAACTTCTAATCCTTTTTTTTTTACATAGCTGACTCTCTCTCTCATGCCTGGAATTCACTCCCTCTTAGCCTCTGATTTCTTAGAATCTCTGGTTTCTTCTAAGAGTTTAATTGGCTGTTTCTTATTAGCAGTTGACCTTTCCCATTTTCTCCAGTTTTTAACTTCCATTATAAATTCACCTCTGCTCTGCACTACACTTTTCACATATGTATCAATTTATGTATAGGTTGTTACTTCCATTGGAATGTAATCTCCTTGAGAGCTAGAGTTGTTTTTGCCTTTTCTCTGACACGTAGCATAATGCCTAGGGCATAGTAAATGATCCCTAATTTATTGACTAAAGATACTTTTAAATCTTTCAAGTAAAATAGATATTCCAAAAATTATGAAATATCCAGCTCCAATGTCACCAAGAGCCATCTTTATAATAAGTTGAGAATTTCTAATAGCATATCTACTAAACAAAGAAACTTGTTAACTTTAATTTGTGTGGTTTCCATTGTTAGCTAGAGCTCATCCTTAACATATGCAGTTTGATAATAAAGATTTCAACATTTCCAAATGAAACCGTGGCATTATGCTAATATTTCATTTCAAAAAATGAAAGAAATTTAAGGTCCTTAAAGTAAATTGTAAAAAATCACAACTCTACTTCCAAATGACATATTACAAATTTCATCAGGGAATTCTGCAAGGAAGAATTTGTCACTGACCACCTGTTCTCCTAAATCTCAGTAAGAAGCTTCCCTAAAATCAGATATATTTTCTTTGAAATGCCTAGATCCCTAAAAGACTAAGTGGTTTCCCAAAGGAGTTGACAGGTCTCACTGAGAACAGAGGTTAATTTGTGATGGTCAATAAATCATAGAAATGTAGAGCTGGATAGGACCTTAGAGATCCTATAATTCAATCTCATAATTTTGTGACTGAAAGGGCAAGTCTCCCCACTCCCTATGCCATGCCCTTTCCATTGTTAATTGCGTAAGTCCATGTTTTCTAGTCAATGATAACTTAACTGTCTTTTTTATGGATAGCCTCATTCTAAGACCATAGTGCTTATTTTTCAGGTGTTTTTATTTCTTGACACAAAAAATTTGTACAGATACTAGGAGGCCCCAGAATTATTTTTAATATTTTTCAAATTTAAAAATTTTCCCATCATATAACAAATGATAGTATTTACACATAAAGTTATATTATCTTTTAAAATTCAGAATTGTTCAAATAATGTATCTTCTTTTTCAGGTGCTAAGATTTCCATTTCAGATTAATGATGGAAATAGATATAGATTAACAGAAATTTCTCTACAGCTGAGGTTTTATTTCAAGTCACTAAATGTAAAGATGCAATTATTAAGTTAGTCAAAAAGCTTCTCTAATGATACCTTCATGTGTCATAAGCATTGGATGGGAATAAATGCCTATGTTCTAAACAAATAGAATGTCTTTATTGATCATTTTCTTTTCTTCAGTTCATGCACATGCCTATTATTCTAATAATTTAAGTTAAACTCCATTTTCAAGGAAGTTTTCCTTTGAGGTATCCGATGAGTTTGACAAAGCATAACTCTTTATGGTCAAAAATAGCATCACATTCCCTGTTGAACATCACAGGCATCCTGCCCAGTTTTCCAACATGCTAGTATTCTTTACTTCAACAAATATTTACTGACCACCTGTCATATTCTAAACATGGTTCCAGCCACTCAGATTGATGTAAAGGTATAATACCTATGCAATTCTAATCAATATCTTAAAAGCCAGAAAGCCAGATCTCTCCTACCTGTGATGTTCAGGAAAACACTTCATGAAACAGATCAGATTGAACTGACCCTGGAAAAAATAAAGGTTTTGAATTAGATGTAATGGATTAATTAAATGGTGAGTGAATGCTAGGCCAGTGAAACAGTATGAATCATGAAGTAGAAGTACACAAATGCAAGTTGTTTGGGGAAGATGAAATAAAACAATTTGGTTTAAGTGGAAGACTCCATTAAAAGGGAGAAGTGGAAAATGGCTGTAAAAGTTTTAATTTTGCATATGACTATAACAAAAGGCTATAATAAGGGGAAATAATTAATGCTTATACCCAAGGTGGCAAAACACAAAAAGAAGCAATTGAGTTGTTGGATAAGTTGCAGTATTGCATGTATATGAGAACTCTGGATGTTCACACAAACATCTTCACGATAAGAAAAAGACTTGCACCAGTATTATGTCAACTGGGAAACGATGCTTGGTAAAGAGAAGCCAGAGTTGTTTGATTTAATGTATAAAAACTAGGGGGGATTTGGAGGAATTATGTAGTTTCTCTCATGAGTTACCTACATACATGTATTCACTCAACCTGTATGCTTTCTGTCTACTGTATGTGTCATCAATAATATCATTAACTTGAGATGATAGTTTATGCCTCCTGATTTTTATAACCTAGCAGTTGGAAAGGAAAATTAGGTCCAAAGTATAGGGGAACTTGAATGACAGAGCGAAGAGTTAGAATTCTATTGTATAAGCAGTGGGAAGTCATTGGAGATTTTTTACAAAGTCAAAATATTATCAAAAGAATAGTTTAGAATAGTTTAGAAACATTTGACTGTGTGGATGTTAGGTTGGACTAAAAGGACCAGAAACAAAGAAACAAACAAAGCTATTGCAGTAATCTGAGATGTGACATATGTATACACATATATGCAAACATGTTCACGTAGGCGTACATAGATACATACACATATGCATAAATGCATACACCGTATGCTTATAAATAGCCATTTATACTTGTCATATATAATACACACTATATATTGCAGCAATAATTTACACATGTTTCATTTACATGTTAGATATTTAAATATATATATGTATATATGAAATATATTGTGCCTATGTGTATATATGTATGCATGTATAGTGTGTGTGTGGTTATATGTATAGTCATATATCTATATATCTATATGTTTGCACACAAATTTCTTGAGGAAAATGCCCTCATACTGTAGCCATTCCTTCCATATGAATCTATCACCCATCCATGCTTTCCACCACCATCATCACACGTACACCCACATGCACCCACATGAATACTTAGAGGCAAAATACACACATATCCATGGGACGTTATTTAAATGTAACTTTATATTTCCCATTTTAAGTTGGGACCTACCCTCTATTCCGAAGCATTCCTATTATATGTATGTGTATGTGTATTTATATAGGGATACAGCTCATTCCCAATTCTCCTATTGACCCTGCTTCATAAAGTTAAGAGACTGAAAAAGTTACTGTCCTTTCCCCGATGGACATAAGGTTAGGTAGAGTAGGTATCTTATCTCTTTTATCTCCACTCAGTTTGACTCGACTAAATTGTATTCTCTCCCACAAAAGTTATTAATTCACATATAAAGAAGCATGGGATTTTGTCTACCAAATATTCATTCAGTTCTTTTCCCTTACTTCTTTTGATTCTTCTATATGATTCCAATTCTTAAAGATCCTCAGAAATCTTTTGGTCCCTAGATCTTTTTTGTTATGTGAACCTTCTTTGTTCTTTCTTTTACTTGATTTCAGAGGGGAAATATGACTAAAATAATTTATTTCTTCACTTAATATTTCTCTAAAATTCTACTTTTCATTTGTTTCTCTTGTTTGGAGATTATTGCCAGTCAAGTATGTTGAATTTTTGTTGTTCTGTTTGAATTTCACGTATTTATTCAGGTATGGACTAAATGTTGCTCTTTTACTAAAGGCCCATTTTTTCCCATATTTTAGGCTGTTAGTTACATCTTGATCTTCTTTGTTTTATAGAATATGCCATTCTTTTCTTTGATTTTCCTTGACTCTGGAGTAATATTGGCATTTTTATGGAGGTTCCTTTCTAGCTGCAGACTTCTCTAATGGTCATTTGCATATTTTTTTTTGTTCTGTACTGAAATTTTGAGATTTAAAGATTAGCCTTGCCATTTCAAGGTTAGGGATTTCCTCTAATGGTCATTTGTGAACATGAACAATTGGTACTTTAGGATCATCTGTATTCAAAAGTTCTGATCATTTTCTTCATGATTTATAAGAGCATGGTATTTAGATTTATAAATTCATCTTGCTTTCTTCTTCTGTGGGAGGTCTATGATTCTGAAGTTATTTTTGTACCTGTTGTCTTAAGTCAGATATTTTGACCTTTTAAAATTTGTGTGCCTTGTTTCTATATTCTGCCATGTTTTTCTCCAACTCTGTATTTTAACATGTCCTATATGTGACATTATCTTTTTCAAAGCCAATTGCCTATCCTTTGTTCTATTGTGCTGATTTAAAAGCTATGATTCAGACTTACTTTCTATGTGCACTTACCTTCTTTTAGAAATTATATTTTGTTTGTGAACTACTCTGGAGTATTTCACTATTGCTTCATAATCTCTGGAGAATACTGTATCCTCTTTTTTCACTGTTAGTTTTTACTTCATTATAAAGTATCTCTTCAATATATAATAGTCTTTGTTTAAGTTTTTTTTTTTTCATTCTGTCTTGGAATGGGTTAAGGAAGTTCCTGAAAAGTAGATCTTATTTCTTCTTAGATGTAAAGATTCCCAGTGAATTTACCCACCGGAATAATAATTCACATGTTTAGCATTATGCAAGCATTGTTTTTCTCCATTTTATCCATGAGAAAACTGTGGTTTAAAAAAGGTTGAGTAATTTATCCAGTATCATGCAGTTAGTAGGTATTGGGGCAAACCTATATCCTCTTACCCCAAGATAAGTGTTCTTTCCTTTATACCAAATCTAGTCTTTATGCAAGGTTAGGAAAAGGAATCCTTTATGATGGTTACTCCAAAACTAGCCATATCATCTCAGAATACTTTATGCAATCCATTCTGTTCTATCTTTCTGCCACATTCTTGTGACTGAAGAGTTTATTCTCTTTAGCCACACCCTTAAAGTCATAGCCATACCTCTTTGTATACTACCTAACCTGTTCCCCAAAGCACTCCTCTCGTGTATCTACATTTTAGAGCATAAAATCTACTTTATTACTTGTACTTGGTATTTTATAATTACCTGATATGCATTTAGTTACTAATAATTATGTTGGTCCATCATCTCATCATTGTGATTTCTCTTTCCACCGCTGAAAATTGTACCCATTTGTTCTTTCTTATTCTTCTCAATCCTTCCTATATTTCTTTTAATATATGCTCCACAGAGATGTTCCTAGATTGATAGCAAATGCAGAATGTAGCAAATAAACAAAATAAGCTAGAACTTCTAATAGCAGCAGACAAGTTTCAAGCCATAAGTATCACTGAGACTTTTTGGCATGAGTCTATGATGGCTCTATGACTCTGTAAGGATATCAAACTTATTTAAGAGAAACAGAGTAGCCAAAAATTAGCAAAAGAGTTATCTTGCATAATAACAAGATATGCTCAAATAAGGAAATTCAGAAATAAGATAGGTAGAGAACATTTGGGTGAATGATCCACTTTTATTTTATGTATTACATATATATAATTGTTTGCATACTGTGTCTACCATTAGAATGCAAGAACTTTGAGGAAAAGAGGTATATTTTGTTTGTCTTTTTGTCTCCAGCACATAGCATATTATTTGGCATGGAATAGGTGATTAATAAATGTTTGTTAACTGATTGGCTGAAGATCAATGAAGGTAGAAAAAATGTTGCATTGTTATCATAATCTATTACAGGCTACCCAGACAGGAGGAAGACATGCACGAGGAGTCTGCAAACCAGATCATGTCAGGCATGGAGAAATTATTTGTAATGCTGGAGGACTTAAATTATTTGGCCATCTATTGAAGGCTTGTGCTAAAAGGAGAAGAGTTAATTAATATTTAATTGTGTTACTGAAAATTGCATTATTCAAAATGTTAGGCAACCAGTAAAGGGAAATTCTATTTGGTACCTGATTTTCAAGAATGGAGAGGAAATAATTGTGTAGCAATATTTGGGGTAAGTAGGGAAATGGAGAGAACCTCAGTGTAAGTAGCCAGGACTTGGAGATAAAAAGGAAAACTAAAACCATGCTACTATGCATCAAAAAATTTAAAGACTTTAGGATGCTTAGAAGGGAATGAAAGAATTAAAATTATAGCTATAGGGAAATTAAATTAAACTAAGAGGAGTCTAAAGATTTCCAGAGTGAAATGTTGAAGATATAAGAAAAATTATACTAATTCAGAGCAAAATGATAATCTGTATAAAAGACTGATGTGAATGCATGTGGACTTCATTGACCAACTCTTATTTTAGAAAGACATGTGCAAAATATGGAAGCAAAAATAATAATAAATGAAAGAATGATACTACAAGAACAATACTAAGATTGCTAAAGGTTAAGATAATGCAAAATTGGCAAGGAAGCTAAGGACAATAAGAAGTCATTTGCTGTAATTATGTTGGAAAATAGAAGAGTCCCAAAGAAGGATGGAAACATGATCATTGACGATGACAAAACTGTAGAAAGAACAGGTCATACTAGACTAATCTCATTTCCATTCTTCACAGGTTTTGGAAAATGGTAGAATAGGGGAATGATGTAGAGATAGTTGTTTTTCATTCATTTGAACAGTTTCTGACTCTTCACACTTCCATTTGGAATTTTCTTGGCAAAGATACTGGAGTGTTTGTTTTTTTATTTTTTAATTTCCTTCTCCAACTCATTTTACAGATGAGGAAATTTATACATGCATTTTAACCAAGTATTTGATTAAAAAAAAAAACTCCTATTCTTGTGGAAAATATAAATTGATGTGGATTCAACAAGATAAAAGTCTGTGGGATTTAGATCTAGTTGAATGGCTGTACTCAAAGAGTAACTATCAATAGTTCAATATGAGATTTCAAGAAGGTCTCCAATGGAGCTGCTCAGGAATCTGTAAGTGCCTTTGTTATATGCAATGTTTATAAGTCAATGACTTGGGTAAATATATTTGTGAAGCATGAAGGTGGCATAATAGATAGAGTTCTGAGCCTGGAATCAGGAAGGCCAAAGTTCAAAAAGATGCTTATGTGACCTTGAACAAGTCACTTAACCACTATCTGCCTCAGTTTCCTCAACTGTAAATCAAGTGAGATAATATTTGTAAAGCACTTAGGAAAGTACTTGATACATGGTATGCACTATATAAATGTTACTTATTATTTTCATTATTATTCTTATTAGCCAAACTTACCATATTTTATGTGAAGCAGAGTTGAGAGGCATAGCTGACACTTGGCACACTCAATATTCAAAAACATCTTGATGTTCTAGAACATTGAATTAAACTTAATAAGGTGAAATTTAATAGAGATAATGTAAGGTCTTATGTTTGGATTTCTTAAATATCTATTTTTCTTGTATAAAAAGATAAAAATTCATTTAAAAACTTGTAAATTACACTCTTAATATGAGGTAACAATGTGCTATGGAAACCAGAAAGTTAATATTAAGCTACATTAATGAAGGCATAATATCCGGTATTGAGGAATTGATAATTGTATTGAATTTTGTCCTGTTAATACCAGAACTGGAGTACTGTGTATAATTCTGGGTACAATATTTTAGAATGAATATTGACAAGATGGAAGGAGCCCAGAAGAAAACAACTAAGACTACAAATCACTCTCTTGTCATATGAGAACTGTATGAAAGAACTGGGCATGATTGACATAGACACAAAATAATATAGGAGAGAGATGAAAGCCATCATCAAGTATTTAAAAAGTTATTATGTGAAGGGTGGCTATGTGGTGCAGTGAATGGAGCACCGGCCCTGGAATCAGGAGGACCTGAGTTTAAATCCAGGCTCAGACACTTACACTTAGCCATGTGACTTTGGGCAAGTCACTTAACCCCAATTGCCCCTACAAAAAAAAAAAAAAAGAGAGAAAAAAAACCAATGAAAAGTTATTATGTGGAATAGTAATTAGACTTATTCTGGTTGGCCCCAGAAAGCAAAAGTAGAATCCATATAATGCAATTAACAATAATAAAAGTTTTAGCTTGACACAAGGGAAAATTTTTCAAAGTTATAGTTATCTCAATGTGGATGGGGTTCTTAAGTTTTAGCTTAATTGAAGGAACTCACTTTAAGCACAGGCTGGATGAGTGTAAAGATTGGAATAGATAACCACTGAGGTCTTATATTAATCCTAGAACTCTGCTATTCTATTACTGTGAAATATCATGGGGAGATCTCTGATATAACAAGTTGGGATTTGGGGCAGCAAATAAAACTAATGGAACCAAAATTAGGAGGAAATTTGTAAATGAAAAAATTTGCAGTAATTTTCTCTGATAAAATTCTTGCTTCTTAAAGATATAGGGAACTGAACCAAAACTATTAAAGAGCTGTTCTCCAAATGGTAAGTGGTAAAAGATTATGAATAGGCAGTTTTCAGAAAAATAAATCAAAGCTATTAATAGTCACATGAAAAATGCTCTAAATCACTACTGATTAAAGAAATCGAGATTAAGAAAAGTCTGAGATGCCACTTCATACCTATCAGACTAGATAACACCACAGAAAATGAAAATTGTAAGTTTAGACAGGTTGTTGAAACATAGAAACATATTTTTTGGTGGAGTTGTGAGCTAATCCAATTATTCTGGAGAACAATTTAGAACTAAATCCAAAGGGTTCTAAAACTGTGCCTACCCTTTGACCCAGTAATAGCACAACTGGGTCTGTATCCCAAAAATATCAAAGAAACAGAAAAAGACCTATTTTACCAAAAACAAATTATAGAAGCTCTTTTTTGGTATTAAAAATAATTAGAGGTAAAGGGATCCCCATTAATTGTGGAATGGTAGGATGGATTATAGTATATGATTGCAGTGGAATATTATTGGGTTATAAGTGATGAGCAGGATGTTTTCAGAAAAACCTGGGAAGTAATATATAAACTGATGCAAAGTGAAGTGAACAGAACCAAGGGATCATTGTGTACAGTACCACCAATCTTATAATGATGATCAACTGTGAAAGACTTAGCAAATCTGATCAAGACAATGATCAAAGACAATTCCAAATTATGCATGATGAAAAAATGTTATCCAGAAAGTTCTCTACCAAAAAAGTACTGATAAACTCTGAGTATAAATTGAAGCATGCATTTTTTTAACTTCCTTTTTGTTATTGGGCTTTTTGTGAATTTTTTTTCTATATACCCAATATGGAAATGTTTCATATCACTTCACATGCAAAATTACCATACTCAAGGTAGGAAGGAGAAAAGAGAAAGAGAATTTGAAATTCAAAATCTTAAAAAAAATGATTTTTTAAATTTAAAGTTATCATATAATAATTAATTAAATAAATACCAATATATTTTAAAACAAAATTGTAATTATAGATAAGCAGCTAAATGCATATGTGATAAAGATGACTATATCTATATGACCCTAGTATGGAATCCATTTTTACAAATTTCACCATTCAGAGCTCCTCTCCCAAATGCCTTTTAAAATCTTTTCATAGTTCTCAAATTTTCAAAGTTTTTTTTTAAAGCCTTGGAAATATTCTCTATATCATACTGGAAAACTGACAATCCCAATTTTGCTCTGACACCTCTAGAGAGGGAAAGCCCAATACCCTTAAACATCATCCACTCTAGGTTTAGAAAATTCTGTTAGGAATTTTTCCATTAAATCAAGCCCATTGTCCCCCTCTTTACAAATCCAGCCTTTGCTCATAGTTCATTCCTCTGAGATCAAGAATAAATCCATATTGTCTTCTGCATGACAGACCTTCAAATGTTTGAATACAGTTATCATCTCACTGAAGTGTTCTTTTCCCCCAAGATAAACATTCTCAGTTCCTTCTTGTGATTCCTTTCTGACATATTATTACACTTTTACTTCAGCATTAATTTCAATGAGTTTTCTTTTTTTCTTTCAAGGCTTCCAAGTTTTTCAAAGATGTACAAATTAAGTATCATAGCACTTTAATTGAATTTTGTCAGGACATTGGTATATTTCCAGCATTAGTACTGTCATCTGATGATAATATTTCTGACACTATCTGATGGAAACTTCTGTGATGATGGACTTTCTTTGCAGGAACCAGAATTCCCATAAGTGAGAACTTCAATCAATTTCAGTGTTCAGTTATGCATACTGGTAAGGAATAGATTTCTTGGGTACGTTGGTGATGAGTAAAGACACTCTGCCAGGTCATTGACAATCAGATAAAAGAACTTTCCCATCAGATATGCCTATGTATAGGAATCTCTTTTCTCCTATATTTTTAATAATAGCAAGACTTTTCAGTTTTTGACATTTGGAAAGGTTAGAAAATGAAAAATTAGAACCACTTCAATCAAAGCATTGGCAGTAGAAGCCAATATTCTTGATAGTGGAATCATATTTGGAACATCAGCTCCTAAAATTTTTGCATTTTTTCTCTTTCTCTAAACAGAAGTATAGACAATTATTAATGATATAATGTTTTGTAGGGAAAAAAGGAATAAGCACACAAATAGGAATGGTTTCTTTCTTTGTATTTGTATTCCCAGTGCCTAACACAGAGCCTGAGACATAGTAGTTACTTTATAGGTGTTTGTTGTTTTATAGATTATGCTGAAGCTTTTAATTTACCTGGTTCCACACCAGACATTTTTGTTTTCACAAAGGGGAACTTGGAATTCTAACAGTATTAATTTAAAATAATTGAATAAAAATTGTGTACTCACAGAGTGTTGGACACCCTTAATATCAAAGGAATCCTCAATCAACATTTAAAATAAAGGGAAATTTGCTCAGTATCCTCCAATTCACTGTTTCCTTTTTTTCAATTTTTTTTTTGGTAGGGCAATTGGGGTTAAATGACTTGCCCGAGGTCACATGGCTACTTTTTTTATGTGATGGTTCTGAGGCCGGATTTGAACTCAGGTCATCCTGACTCCAGGACCAGTGCCCTATTCACTGTGCCACCTAGCTGCCCCTCCTCCAATTCACTTTTGCTTCATTTTCCTTTCTCAAAAAAAATTTGGCATCTTAATATTATGGATGGTAGAAAGGGAAGGAATATTAAATATATGCTATTCCACAATCCTCATTTTAGCAAAGGAACTACAGATCAGAGAAGGGATAGGATTTTTTTAAGCATACACAGGAAATATATAGTGAATTAAATTCAAATGAATTTTCTGGCAATGTGCTCCCTCTCTCAAGGAATTTTGCTTTAACTTTTACCTCCAACTTTTAAAGATTTTTAAGAGGTGCATTGGACTGCTTTATGAGTAAAATCTGAAATCTCATGATATAAATCATAAATTAAGATTCTTGCTTACAAATCCAATTTTTTAAATAAAAATAGCTTAAGAATGATGTCATGATGACAAGTTATATCATATGTTACAGGCAAAATCAGGTGAATATATACATATACATTTTTGTATATGTATGTATACATACATATATGGTGTGCACATATATGCGTGCATATATATGTACATGTATGTGTGTGCATATGCAAACATGTCAGGTTCATATATTTTAAAAATATTTATTTCTTATGATTTCCTATAAATGGCTTCCTTTGTAACCCTGTTTGTTTTATTCTATGCATTTAGATCATTATTCTTAGAAGGATCCCACAAGTTTCACCAGATTACCAAAAGGATTCTGACACAGAAGAAAACTCAAAAACTCCTAGACTACTACAGGATAATGTTCAGATGCTGTACATGTATTTTAAATGTTTGTGGATTAATTTCATGTGTATCTGTGCAACTGACAGTGTAAACCAAAAAGAAAACAATCAACTAAGCTGTTGAGAGTTGGTGTATTAGCAGTTTAATTTGCACTATAATAGTCAAGAAATTGTGGATAAATCATCATCTCAAATAAATGTTCTAGTGTTATTGGGAGTAAAGTGTTTTATAATTTTTCCTATTATCATCATACGGTGGCTCTTTTCTGTTCTCAAAGAAAACCAAAAGGACATCACCATGCTAGAGTGAAGATTCAGTGTGTCTAACTGTAGCTGATCAGACCAATATGAGTTGGATGTTCTACCACAGGTTGGGCACAAATAGTCTGTGTGAACATTTGGGGTGGATTCTCTAAATTTGCTCATCTTGTGTTTCATTTGAGCTCTTTCAATTCTGCTTTGCTCATAGAGCACAGACCTTCTCTAATGTGGGCAAGTCATGCTGAGCAGTCCTATTCCAGGGTCTTCCATATCATGCAATCAATTCAAAATTTCTTAAGAGAAATCTTGAAAGAATCCTTGTATTCTTTCTTCTGACCACCATGTGAGCATTTGCCCTGTTTGAGTTCTCCATAAAAGTTTTTTTTTGTTTTTTTTTTTGTTTGTTTTTTAAAGCAAATGGGGTTAAGTAACTTGCTCAAGATTACACGGCTAGTCATTATTTATGCGTGGGTGCTCATTTTCTGAGGCCGGATCTGATCTCGGGTCATCCCAACTCCGAGGCCGACGCTCTTACTCACTGCGCCACCTAGCGGCCCCTTTAGGGCGATTGGGGTTAAGTAACTTGCCCAAGGTTACACGGCTAGGTTTTTGTTTGTGTGGATTAAGTGATGGAGGCCGGCTCCGAACTCAGGTCCTTCTAGCCGCCCCTCCATAAAAGTTTTTTTTGGGGGGGCAAGCATACATTTTGCATTCAAAAAGCATGACCAGTCCATTGGAGTTGTGTTTTCTGAAGCACAGTTTGAATGCTTGGCAGTTTAGTTAAAGTAAGGTCCTCAGTGTATTGTACCTTATCCTGCCAGGTGATCTTCAGAATTTCCCTACAACAATTCAAATGGAAGAAATCCTGTTTCCTAGCCTGACACTGGTATACCGTCTAGGTATACAACAATGAGGTCAGCACAATGGCTCTGGTGTTCAGTCTAATATATCTTCTCTCCCTTAGTTTTCTTTGGAGCCTCCCAAAAATGTGCTAGCCCTGGCAATGCATGCATCAACCTCATTATCAATGTGTACATCCCTAGAAACTACACTACCAATTTAAGTGAATTAATTCACAGCATTTAAAACTCCTCCATTTGCTGCAACCAATGGTTCCATGTATGGATGGTATGAAGGTGGCTGATGGAACACCTGCTTTATCCTGATAATAACATTCCAAGGCACTTTTATGATGTCTTGAGGGCTATTTATGGGCCAAGGACCTATGGTGCATCTCAAGTACTCAATGCTAATGGAGTCACTTTGATTAGTGATAAGGATATGATCCTTAGAGATATGGATTGAACACTTCTGTAGTGTTCTCAACGGATCATCATCAATCAATGCTAAGGTCATTGACCATTTACCTCAGGTTGGTGTCAATTCCTCCTTAGCTGAAGGTCCAACTGAAAAAGAGTTTTGAATGCCATTGGGCTCCTTTCATGTGGCAAAGTACCTGTTGCTGATTCTGTTCTAGCTGATATTTACAAGTTAGGGAGTCCATGGCTCATACAAAAACTGAATGAAAACTCCCAGGTTATACGTTAAGAGGAGGTTATCCCCCAGGCATTCAAGGATACTTCCATTGTCTTTGTATATAAAGGTAAAGGAAATAGATTGTCCTGTGACATAGACGTGTTTCTCTCTTAGTCATTGCTGCCAAGATTCTTGCCAGCATCCTTCTTAATAGGCTGATCCTTCACCTGGAAGATGCATCTACCTGAGAGCCACTGTGGCTTCAGAAAGGGTCGAGGAACAGTTGATATGTTGTTTACTGCCCAACAGCTCCAGGAGAAGTGCCAGGAGCAGAACAAAAGTCTATACATAGGGGTGGCTAGGTGGCGCAGTGAATAGAGCGCCGGCCCTGGAATCAGAAGGACCTGAGTTCGGAGCCGGCCTCAGACACACTTAATCCACACAAACAAAAACCTAGCCGTGTAACCTTGGGCAAGTTACTTAACCCCAATTGCCCTAAGGGGCGGCTAGGTGGCGCAGTGAGTAAGAGCGCCGGCCTCGGAGTTGGGATGACCCGAGATCAGATCCGGCCTCAGAAAATGAGCACCCACGCATAAATAATGACTAGCCGTGTAACCTTGAGCAAGTTACTTAACCCCAATTGCTTTAAAAAAAAAAGTCTATACATAATGTTTCTAGATCTAACCAAGACCTTTGATACTGTCAGTTGTGAAAGCTTATGGGAAATTACCATTGTATATGTTGTAGTAGCTGCTAATTTTATGCATATTTTAAAATAAATATAAAGCTATTCTATGATTTGCTTGTATCTAGAAATGCTGGAAGGATAACAGTTTAGAAAACATCAATGGAAAGCCATGATGTCTCCCTGAAAGGTATATCATTCAAAGAGATAAATTCAGGAACTGGATAGATAAAATAAGAATATTTCCTTCCAAAGGGCAGAGGAACTCCTTTGACTAAATTCATTTAACTAAACATCAAAAACCAATATCAAAGGTTGTCCTTGTTTCGGTTTCTACCATATTTTATTTTTCTTATTCTTAACTCCCTAAAACAACTAAATATTTCCATATTTAAGCAGATTGGAAAAAAAAACACAGTCATGAATTTCCACCAAATACATGCTGTTGATTTTCCCTCAAAGTATAAAACAAATTCAGCATTTCCTGAAATCAAGCCAAGATGGCAGAGTAGAGGCAGAAATGCATTAAGCTCTTCCAAAACTTCCTCCAAAAAAGCTTTAAAATAATGCCTCAAATTGAATTCTAGAGTAACAGTATCAATACAAAATAGGTTGAAAAAAATATTCGGTCCAAGACAACTTAGAATGTTGGCAGGAAAGGTCTATCACATTGGAGCAATAGTTGGACCTGGAAAACAGTGCAGGCCAAACCAAAGCAACAATGCCAGCAGCAGGTTTTGGAAGTGGGTGCTGCAGCTTCAGAAGAGTCCACAGACAATAAACCTAGTAAGAAAAATATAACAGAGGCTTTTAAAGACCCTGTTTTATTACCCATGTTTAGTTCCATGTTAAAGTTCCAAGGAGAAGAGGTATGCTAGTCCTTGCAACTATAGGGGAGCAGGGGCCCTGGCTAAGAAGAGCATATGTGGCCACTCACAAAGAAACAGGTGCCTGATCTCAGTCCAAAGACAGAAAGGAAAACAAATGTTTATGGCTACAGGAAATCAAACACCTGCATCACAGTTCCAGGTCCAAAAGAAGCAATAGTACATGTGGCTTCAAAGGGGAAGGGACCTTAGTCACAGTTTAAGTGTGGATAAGATAACTTCTGGTCAGTTACAAGGGAGTAGGGTCCCTCCTCTCAGTTCCAAGATAGAAAGGAGCAATAGTGCTTATGGCCACAGTAAAACAGAGGTCATAATCCCAAGTCCAAGAAGAGTGCTAGTGCTCAAAACTTTGGGGGAACAAGGTACCTTCCTGTGTAAAGATCAGAGTATAAGCCAGAAGAGCAACTACCATACATCCCCTTAGATCATATGTTGAAAGTACCAAAAACTTACAGACTCCCAGAACTACCTCTTGCAATGGCAGCATAAAAAACTTGAAGTTATGTACAGTGTCCCCTTTATCCTGTGAGTAGAGTCCAACTTGAACAAAAATTTAAAATTCAAGATATAGGCTGGAAAAATGAACAAAACAACAGCAAAAACAAAAAAGAACCTGACCAAAAGAGTTACTATGATGACAGGGAAGATGAAGACACAAACTCAGAAGAAGACAACAGTGTCAAAATAGCAACAAGAAAACCTCAAAGAAAATGTGAATGAGGCACAAGCTTAACAAAAATTCCTGGGAAAAGAACAAAAAGGTCTTTAAAAATCAAATAAAAGATGAGGAGGAAAATTGGGAAAAGAAATGAGACTAATATAAGAAATTTAAGAAAATAGAGCCAACACATTGGTTTTGGACAAAAGACACAAAAAATGCTGATGGAAGCAGTTAAAAAACAGAAGTGGCCAAATGGTGTGGGTGTGAGTATGTGGGTATGGGTGTAAAAGAGTGAAAAGGAGGTGGCACAAAATCCACTAAAGAGAAGTCTTTATGAAGCAGAAATGACCAAATGGGAAAAGAATTAAAAAAAAAAATTCACTGAAGAAAAGAATTCCTTAAAAAGTAAAATTGGCCAAATGGAAAAGGAGGTACAAAAGCTCATTGAAGAAAATAATCATTTCTAAAGAATTAGATTGGACAAGTAGAATCTAATGATGCCATGAAACATCAAGAAACAATAAAACAAAGTCAAAGAACAAAAAAGAAGACGATGTGAAATATCTCATTGGAAAAAAAAAAACAACTGGCTTGGAAAATAGAGGACAGATAGTTTAAAAATCATTGGACAACTTGGAAGGGATGATCAAAAAAAGAGCCCAGACATCATAGCATATTAAATTATAAAGAAAACTTCCCTGGTATATTAAATCTGGAGAATAAAATATAAAGTGAAAGAATTCATCAATTACCTCATGAAAGAGGTCACAAAATGAAAACTCCTAGGAATATTAGAGCCAAATTCCAGAATTCCCCGTTCAAGAAGAAAACATTACAAGCACTCAGAAATAATTCAGGTATCATAAAGCCACAGTCAAAATCACACAAGGTTTAGTAGTTTCTACCTTAAAGGACTGGAGAGCTTGGAAGATGATATCCTGGAAGGCAAAGAAGCTAAGATTAAAACCAAGAATAACCTACTCAGCAAAACTGTGTATAATCCTCCAGGGGGAAAAATAGATATTTAATGAACAGAAGATTTTAAGAATTCTTGATGGGGGTGGCTAGGTGGCGCAGTGAGTAAGAGCGCCGGCCTCGGAGTTGGGATGACCCGGGATCGAATCCGGCCTCAGAAAATGAGCACCCAGCCCCCTCCTCCCTTAGCCATATACCAAGATGGCCACCTCTCCCCTAACTCTTCTGCTTAGACGGCTTTCGGGCCTCACACCTTGTCTGAGGGGTCCACTGGGTGCAGGCTACTTCCCGGCCTCTATGCACCAAAGCTCCCCCTGATGAAGAATCTTCCATTTCTGTCTCCTTCTATCAGGATGCTCCTTGGAAATATCTGGAAACTGAAGAATACCTAGCTCAATATGGCTCCCATTCAGTCTGGGCTGACTATAGACGAAACCACAAAGGTGGTATCCCACCACAGCGAACCCGTAAGACATGCATTCGAGGGAACAAAGTTGCTGGGAGCCCTTGCCCTATCTGCCATGATCAGAAGCTCCACGTGGACTTTAGAAATGTGAAGCTCTTAGAACAGTTTGTGTGTGCTCACACAGGTGTCATCTTCCATGCCCCATACACAGGTGTCTGTATGAAGCAGCATAAGAAGCTGACAGAGGCTATCCTGAAGGCCAGAGACCATGGTTTTCTCAGTTACCACATCCCACTGGTACAGCCATGGGATACTGATTTCAGCAACTCCCATGGAGCTGTGGGCTGTACCCCAGTGGCTCCTGCCCTAGCTGCAGATACCTCCTGGTATCCATGGTACAATTGGCAGCAGCCACCTGAGAGAGAGCTGGCCCATCTTCGAAGGTTATATCGAGACCACCTTAAGGAAGAGAGTGGACCCCCACCAGAAATGATGCCCATACTTGCACCTCAAACTAATGTTCTCCCTGAGGAAGAGGAATCTACAAGTGTCCCCTAGAAAGGAAGTGGTGGATATACTCTGTGGTGCTCCAGAGCTTAAGGATGGATGTTAGAAAGGCCTGATGCATAAATTGAATTGATTCTCATCCCTACCCTTTTTAGAATGGGTAGGATAATGGCAAGCTCTGACCTAGAGAAAAAGAGAAAACAGGGAGAAGGTAAAAGGAAGCATTGTCTGAATAAATGTTTTGGTCAACTTCACTTAATGCTGCTTCCCCCACCCCATATTTTTAAGTTTCAGGGGTAGGGAGTACCTAAGTTGTCAAGTCAATGATTTATAATAAAAATTCTTTTATTATAAAAAAAAAGGGAAAAGAAAATGAGCACCCACACATAAATAATGGCTGGCTGTGTAACCTTGAGCAAGTTACTTAACCCCAATTGCTTTAAAAAAAAAAAAAAAGAATTATTGATGAAAAGATCAGGGCTTGAATAGAAATGTTGTCTTTCAAATACAATACTCAAGATAATCATAAAAAGTGAACATGAAAGAGAAATCATAAAAGATTAAAATATTATTTATATTTCTATAGGGGAATATGATACTTGAAACTTCTAAGAACTTCATCATTTTTAGGGCAGTTAGAACTTTACATAGATAGAGGGCACCGGTATGAGTTAACTATGATGAGATGATTTCATTAAAAAAAAAATAAAAGGTGAGAATGGGAGTGTACTGGGAGTAGGGTTAAAGGAGAGAAAAATGGGGAAAATTATCTTGGGTAAAGGAGGCACAAAATACATTGCTCAGACTTCTTAGGCTGTTCAAAGTTATTTTTTTTTTTTTACAATATTATTGTCACATAAAATGTATAAAATTAAATGGCATTTTTCCTGTTCCTTATTCTGATAATTTCCACTATAATTTAACCTACTAATAAAAGCTCATTTAGACAAGGAAAATAAGAGCATGACTTTGTGATCTTTAAAGATGTTGTCTTGAAGGATGGGGAGATTGTATTCACAGTCATGCAAAGATGAGAAGAACTTTCTTTACTCTCTGATATCTGGCCAAATTTGTTCTTTCCATTTCTCTATAGAAAGAAAAATTAGATAATATAAAATCAGGCTTCTGAATACCATCTGAAGTATTTAGTTAAACCTATCTTTGTGCAACAATAATCCATTCTTATATGACGTTTGTAGTATTAGACAAGATCCTATGAAATGTTAGTTGCTGAATCTTGCCAAGAGAGAGGTTTGGAAAAGTTAAGCTTGGTCAAAATCCAGAATGAGAAGTTTGAAGTAGTTCTCTTCATTTTTGGATAATATCTTGAAGAGTTTCAAGAACATGATATTGTTTCAGCTCTATTGTAACTGGGTCAATTGCTACATAGCAATAATAACAATAATAAAAAAGTTAATATTCATATAGCACTTATTATGTGTCAGGCACCATGCTAAGCACTTTACAATTTGTACCTCATTTAATCCTACTCTTTCTCTAACTAAACCTTTGCAGTGAGCATAACAGTGAAATGTTAAGGAAATTTTATATTCTTTGAATCAAATCCCTACTGTGTTTGTAATATTTTTCATTTCTAAAACATTTCAACTAGAGGCATGATTTTGTTGCTTTTAAATAATTTAAATTTCCTCTTTTTTCTTTTTCTTTTTTAATTTTTTTTTTTTTTTTTTTTTTTTGCTTTTTGGAGGGGGAAAGGTAGGGCAGTTGGGATTAAGTGACTTGCCCAAGGTCACATGGCTAGTTTCTGTGTGTGTGTGTTGAGTGTCTGAGGCCAGATTTTAATTCAGGTCCTCCTGACCCCAGGGCCTCTATTCACTGCACCACCTAGCCACCCCCACCCCCTTTTTTTTTTCTTCTTAAGGACTATACTGGTGTTGGGGTAAAATTTTCAGATTGGGACATAACAGTTATATTTGAAACTCTTTCAAATTATCTCTCACTACTTTCTACTTCCCTTTAACCTGGGAAGACTAATGTTAAAACACACATTGATGCATATTTTCAGCTTTTCTGCTTGAGACCCTTTTTACAATGCTGATTTGCCATCTTAATTGCAATTCATTTCCACTCAAGAGTGCAATGAAAATAGAATTGCACTTCTAAGAATATTCTGGGTTATGGAGTTGACTTTTAAAAACAATCCTCAGTGAAAGGACTCCAGAATTCTCCTGGCTTTATCTTGATACTAAATTTAAAATGTTTTAGTCCTGACAAATTATGAATTTTGTTTCTAACCTGAGGCCATTCCTATTATTCTCTTTCTAGCTTTTGTTTCTCTTAATTTATACCTAAAATTCAGCACCTAAAATGTCATACAGAATGTATTTCTAATTAAATAAAAATCACATTTCATCTAGATTCAAACTCCACATAGGAAAAACAAAAGAGACAAATGAAAATATCCATGAAGGAAGGCTCTACATACAACTTATACTTTAATGATGAAGAAATTACAGTACCATGGTCCAGTAGACTCCAAAAAGTATTTTTTCAATGTATTTGCTATTGGCCTTGCCATTGGCCTAATGTTGTAGGTCAGGAAGAATAAAGAACTATTAATGAAATTTTTGAGTCTCTTCACTTTCCTTCAATGGATGATAAACCACACAAAATAGGGAAACAGATGTCAGTGACAACAGATTATTTTCTCCCTATTTCATCTTTTTGCAAACATCTGTTTGCAAGGCAAATATTTAATGTTGCCAACATTGTGATTGCAATGATGAGCTAGGTTTCCCACAGGGTTGAATCTAATGAATCACTGGTCCATCAAAATGACAGTTAAAATAGTAGGTAAAAACACATAATTTTAATTTTGAATCAATTTCTAAACATTTCTTATAATGTTGACAGTGGTGAACATCTTTGGTGTACATATATATTGCCCTAGAGGAAGAGATAAATGATGAATATATCATGTGTTACATTGGTATACTTATAATATTGAGAAACAAAAATCCACTAATAAATTGGACAGGCCCTTTGTAGAAAACCAATGTAAAGATACAGGAAAGGAAGGTATAGTTGAATTTTAATCTGTTTCATAAGGAGACATACAGATGTCTATCAGATCATAAATTCATTGGAGTATTGGGATACATTATAATATATTTTTTAATCTTTGGTTTACTAAGGGTATATTCTTTAAAAAATACTTTCTCTCTACTAATTTAACAAAAGTGTGGTACATCTTCCATAGTGACACTAGAATTCCAAGTTTAATGAATCAATTGATTTTAAACAACTAAAGAAATCCATTGTAAGCCACGAACTTCTTTATCAGTCAGCATTACTGTTGAAGAAACCAATAAACACTGTAGTTAGTTTTTTTACTCCTTCTTTGAGGAAGGCATAGAAGGGCAAGAGAAGTAGAGTGTGTACAGAGATGGTTTTCAAGTCAAGAAAAACTGCATCAGAGTCATGTTTTGGGCACATATTAACTGTGCTACTCCAGCCAAAGAAAACCTCTCAGTGCTCTAGCACCTCTCTAACACTATAAGTTGCAGAGAAAGTGCTGACATACCCTGGTAGAAGATTCCTTTCTGAGGAGCTTCCTATACCAAAAGGAATCACAGGTCCAGTTCCTACCCCTGTCCCTTATGGAAATCCTTATAGGTCAAGAACAATGAACCAGATGATATCAGTAGTTACTAGATATTTTCCCTTTTCTTTTTCAGGAATTACTACAGGGAAGAAGGAAGAAAAGAGAATGGCATAACTCAAAGTTTTGGTTTTGTACTCTTAGCTCCATTTTTCCAGGGAATTTTTCAAAATTAGGGAAGTAAAGAATAAATTTTCACACAAAGAAACATTAGTTTATTTTAACCCATCGGTTTATCTTCAATAGGACAGCTAGGTGGTACAGAGGACAGAGTGCCAAGCATTGGGTCAAGAAAACTCATCTTCCTGAGTTCACATCTGACACCAGAAACTTACTTGCAGTGTGACCCAGGGAAATTTGCTTAACCCTGTTGACCTGTTTCCTCATCTGTAGAATGATCTGGAGAAGGAAATGGCAAACCACTCTAATATCTCTGCCTAAGTGAGATCATGAAGAGTTAGATACAACTGAAAAAAAATGACAACAAATTACCTTCAACATGATTTAGCTATAGGTAATTTCACACATATTTGGCTTTATAAGCCATAACCAATTGCATGCAGATGTCTAGAATATTTGGGAACACCTCCAAAAGATAATCTAATCTAACCTAGATGAAATCTACCCTATAAAATTAAAAAGTCAAGCATCCTTTTTTTGAATATTTCAGATGACAGAACTCATGAAACAACTTTTCTCTTTGATGTCTTTCAAAATTTACCTCACTGCATTAAAATAAACTTTCCTATATGTTTGCTCTCATTGTGCAGTCTAAATCTCATAATTAAATTTATCTTCCAGAAATATTTTTAAATATTTGAAGACAACTGTCATATTACACTTAAATATTACTTTGTTTAAGTGAAATGACTGGAGTTCCTTAAAACATTTTCAGTGTAATGATGTTGGGGATACTTATTATAAGGTATGTCAGTACAGAAGTGAATGGGAGATGGGACAAAGGGGCAAGAGGGATACCAGAGACAACATATTGGGAATGAGACTGTGTGAAACATCAGAAGTACCAAGGACAAAGTAACTACATAAATCTAGCTAACAAGTAGACAAAATAAGATATGGAGACTGATAAAGGAGAGAAATAAAATGAATAAAATCTCAGAGACACCAGGGAACAATAAATGAGGATTCAATTATGAAGGAAAATATCACAGCATTTTTTTATAAAAAAGAGAATGTTGTGACTTCATGATTCTCTAGATCTCTAGGTCATTGAATAAGACCGAGAAATGGTTAACAATGGTTCGATGGAAAAATGAAATATTGGAAAGGAGACAGTGGGAATGAAATCAGCTCAGACATTGGAGCTTTCATTGCAAAAAAATAGAAATTAAGAAAAATGGAAATTAGGAGACTCTATACCAGAAGTGCAGTCTTTAAAATAATGACCGAATTTGAAACACAATTATAGAAGTGGAATTAAATTTAGTAAAAGAGAAGCAAATGGCAACAAAAATTTTAATGCATAAAAATACTTAATATACCAAACATCTCCTCTTCAGTTATTTTGCTTTTCAGACCATTGACCATGACCTGGAAGAGATAACCCTGCCATTTTTAGAACTGCTGCCACTAGGTCCTGATTAATTAATGTCTCACATGGCCCAGGATATCTATTTTATTAACTTCACAACTTTTCTACAATCTTTCCTATCTGCATATGCTCTCCCCTACTTCCAGATGCAAAATCAATACTTTCCTTACTATTGAAAAATATGTCATTCTACTCACCGGTTATATCACTGTAAGTTTCCTAACCAAAGTATCACTCTTTATACACTATTCCCATATAGATGTTGTCTCCCCTATTAGAAGAAAAGTTCCTTGGGCCAAGCACTGTCTTTAATTCTGTATTTGGATCCTCAGCACTAAGCACAATGTTTAGCATATTTAAAAAGTTTAAAGTGAACGATTTTTTTTTTTATTCTTTGAGACCTAAATGTGAAACCTTGGGAACAGGATACACAGAAATAATTTACAGATAATATGATCGTCAACATGACCTCCTCAAAAAAAAAAAAAAACTGCAATAAATATCTGAATTTGTTTTTGTTATTCAGTCATTGAGGCATGCCTGGCTCTTTGTGTCACCATGGACCATAGGATGCTAAGCACTTCTATTTTGTACTGCCTCTCAAAGTCTGTCCAAATGCATGTTCATTGTTTCAAAGACACTATCTATCCATCTCATTCTTTGCCATCCTCTTTTCTCTTTGCCTTCAATCTTTCCAAATTTCAGGGTGTTTTACATTGAGCCCTGCCTTCTCATTATGTGACCAAAATAATTAAGCTTCAGTTTCAGTATTTGACCTTTCAGTGAATAGCCTGAATTAATATCATTAATTAAGGACAGATTTGTTCTCCTTGCTGTCCAAGAGACTCTCAAAATTCATCCTTAGCACCAAAATTCAAAAGCATTGAATCTGCAGTATTTGGCTTTCCTTAAAGTCCAACTCTCACAGCCTTACATTGCTATTGGAAAGACCATAGATTTGTCAGCAAGGTGATGTCGGCTTTTAGAATACTGTCCAAATTTGTCATTGCTTTCCTTCCATGGAGCAAGATTTTTTTTTTAATTTCATGTCTGTAGTCACCATGTTTTGAGCCCAAGAATATAGAATCTAACACTGCTTCAGTTACTTCTTCCTCTATTTGCAAGGAAGAGATGGGAACAGTTTCTATAATCTTAAATTGTTTTTTAAAATATCTATTAAGCTTAAATCTAGCATTTACACTCCCCTCTTTCACCCACATTAAGAGACTTCTTAATTTCTCTTCACTTTCTGCCATCAGAGTTGTACTGTGTGCTTATCTGAGATTGTTAATGTTTCCTTCCACAATCTTAATTCCACCTTTTGATTCAGCCAACCTGGCATTCTGCACAATGTACTCTACATTTAAATTAAATAAATAAGGGGACAATATGCAGCCTTATTATACTCCTTTTTTAATCTTAAACCAATCAGTATTCCATGTTCAGCTATAACCTTTGCTTCTTGGCCTGCATATAGGTTCCTCAGGAGACAAGTATAATCTTACTTGTCTCATCTCTTTGAGGGCTTGTTTTTTTAAGTGAAAATTTTGGATGGGGAAAAGAGTTTTTTTTTTCTTATCATATTCTTAACCAATCAGAGAAAGACAAACATCAAAGGATGAAATTGAAATAAATAAAAATAAATGTGTTCATAATTTAATTAAACTAAAGGAATTTAGAGTAGAATGCTCATAGGGGAAAAGATAGTGTAGTAGATGGGAATAGATAAGCAAAAAGGATTATAAACAAAACAAATCAGAAAGACAAAGTCATGCTATATAAGAATGGCCAAAAAAAATTAATACATAAGAAATGGAAGAAAATAAAGCTAGATGTGGATGAATTAATATATTCAAATAAAGGACAGTGACAGAATATATAAGAAAAAATAAACATAGTAAATTCAGGAAATATCTCAAAATAAAGAAAAATAAAGAATGAGAGTGAGAGGATGTAATGATATTCTTAAAATATCAAATAATTTCAAAATATTGGGTTTGAAATCATGCTATTCAAAAAATATAAATTTCAATGTTCAGAAAATAGTAACATATTGTTCTATAAGTAAACAATATTAATGAAATAATATTAGCACTAAATGAGTAACAAATAAGAGATGGTCTACATTCATAAAGTAAAATGTAAATGGAATTGCAATAAAACAAAGATCACACATTAATTTTGAAGACTCGAACACTCTTTCCTTAGAGTTGAGTAAATCCAGCAGAAAATAAATTAAAGGAACATGCATATATATGAACAAACTTTTTGGTAATTTAGATCTAAATGACATATGACCTTTTTTGGAATGTGAGTGCTAAACATGTGGATATTTATCAGAACCAAGTGGCAACATTACAAAAAAAAAAAAATAGACCATATACTAGGACCCAGAGAAATCATAAATATTACAAAAGCAGAAATACTAAAGAAGTTTTCTACAGATTATGTCATAAAACTGGTAAATAATATAGAAAAAAAGCAAAATTGATGGCCTTGAAGGTTGAAGGAAGACCACTTGAATTAAATTCAAGGTGAAAGATTACAAAAATATATCCAAAACTATTCAATACAAACAAATAGCTTTCATTTAAATTAGGCCAGGGTGATTCAATATAAGAAGGAAAACAGATTAAAAACAAAACATGTAGAAATATATAATGATATTTATATATGCAAAAAATTTGACAATATATACTTTGTACTAAAACCCTACAAAGCAAAAGCACAAAATGGTTGCATTTATATATATTTTAAAGTTTTCATTATTTTGAATGGGGGAACACTACAACCTTTTCCAGGAAATACATGGGAAATTCAAGAATGCCACCTTTGCCGTGTTGTTCTACAATACTAGCATCTTTGGGGTGGCTAGGTGGTGCAGTGAGAAAGAGTGCTGGCCCTGGAGTCAGGAGGACCCAGGATCAGTTCCGGCCTCATACTTAACACCCACACAAAAATAACTGGCAGTGTAACCTTGGACATGTTACTTAACCCCAATTGCTTTAAAAAAAAAAAAAAGGAATACTAGCATCTTCAGTAAGACAAGACAAAGAAACTAAAAGCATAAAAATTGGTAAAAATATGACAGTCATTATGCTATAATAAAAAGACTGGGGAAGATAGACATACTAACAGGTAATAGAGCAATAAAATGGCCCAAATCCTCTGAAAATCAATTATGAATGCTGTAAAAATTAGTGACTGTAACATCTAAACTTTTTGACCCAGATATCTCACTACTAGGAAAATACCAAAAGATATCAGAGGCAGAAAGAATTGTCTCATTTATGTGAAAATAGTC
This sequence comes from Gymnobelideus leadbeateri, assembly GCA_011680675.1. Lineage (NCBI taxonomy): Eukaryota > Metazoa > Chordata > Mammalia > Diprotodontia > Petauridae > Gymnobelideus > Gymnobelideus leadbeateri. The sequence continues at coordinate 1,061,829 of WOXC01011326.1, read as the reverse complement.
ATTTAATCACATTTTATTCTACCAAAGAACTAGAATCAAGAAATAATAAGAGTTTATGTACACAAATATTCTTCACCTTCAGATTCTTTGTGGGCTTAAAATTCCCTCTGCCATTATACTCGCATGAGATTCTCAATCAAATTTTGAGTTGTGTTAAATGAAAATATTCAATATCAATAATACAGAAGAATTATATAATTATATCTACATCCATATCCATATCTACATAATCAGTCAACATTTATTAAATATCTACTATGTGCAAGGTACTGTACTAAACAAGGGAGATACAAAGGAAAGGGAAAAGACATCCTTTTCTAGCAAAGATTTCACTTGCAGTCTAACGAGAGAATCAATATGCAAACAATTATATACAAACAAGATATATGCAGGATAAATGGGAGATAATCAAAAGAGAGGAGGCACTAAGATTGAGAGAGAAGAAAATTCTTTGAGCCTGACAGCCTTTTAGTCCTACAGCTGAGCCCAGAAATTTGCCCTGGAAGGCGCTGTCCAAGGAGTCAAGACAATTGTCAATGGCCCAGGACACAGTGGATGGACTTGGTATCTTTGATGCTTAAACAAACTCTAAGACTGCTTCAGCCATCTTCATAGCCATTGGAACAAATTGTCCTCATCATGCACTTGGGGTAGACATCCACCTAAGTCACCTATGGGTTTGAAGTCTATTGGTTACCCTCAACCTGGATTAGTATGCCTACCAAGACAGTTTGCCAAGGTGTAGCTTCTATACACAATACAGCTTCTTGGGGTCACCGGTGAGAATTGAGTGAGGGGTGGACCCTGAAAGTGGATAATCAGCCCTAAAAAAGGGCTCAGCAAGTCTCATACTAAAGTTGCTAATTCTGCCTGAAAACCCCATACAACACAGGACTCATAATAAGTATTTGCTAAAAGACTGTCACAAACATAATTGTGTTTTATAAACCAAGATCATTGGCAGAGGATAAGTAGAGGGAATTCTGTGAAGAACTCAGCAAGATCCCTCCAAATTAAATCAACATTCACCTTTAAAAAGGAAAGGGAAATATATCATGCCAAAGGTAGTATTTTATCTAGGCCTTAAAGGAATCCAGAGAAACCTAGAAACAGAGGCGAAGGAGGAATTCCAGCATGGGGGACAACAAATAAAAATTCAGAGAGTCAGGAGATGGAGTTGGAAGGGCAGAGGAATATGTAAGATTGGAGAGGTGGGGGAGGGACAAGTTATGAAGGGCTTTAAATGCCAAATTGAGGATTTTATATTTATTACTAGAAGAGATAAGGAGCATTTGGAGTTTGTTGGGGGTGGGAGGTTGGTATAGCCAGACTTAAGCTTTAGGAAGACAACTTAGACAGCTCAGGGGAAGATGAACTTCTGTGGGGAGAAACTTTTGGCAAAGAAACTAATACTAATGAAATAATATATCCATCAGATTATTAAGGAAAATTTCATTTTCCATTAAAGTATTTCTTTGACTCCTATCTGAAAGTGACCCTGGATCCTAGAGGGCAAGGAAAACAAATTCTACTAGGTCCTATCAAACTAGAAAGATTTTGAGTAGCCTCTGCCAACATACCAGCTAAGTTCATTGATATCTAAGTTCAATAAGGGCTCAATACATAATGCTCATCCTCAGGCTAAAAGTTATAAACCATACTAACTCACCAAAAAAAAAAAAAAAAGACTGTAGGTGGTAAAATTCATTTGTAGAAAAATTGTGTGAGACAGCTAAGCCAGAATATTTCAAATGTATTTATAGATGACATGACAAGAAATGGAGACAAAACAGATCAGATTTGCTACCGTTCCTAAAAACATTTTACAGTATCCAAGATGTTAATATGAGGAAGTAGAAATGGAGCTTAAAATGAATTTCGAAAGAGTAGCTGGACCTGACCTGAACAAACACACACACACATACACACAAAATGCATGTCAGAAACAATTCTGAGGGATTCCTGAATTTATTATCAAACTATCTCAAAGGGAGGAGGTAGATATAGATACCTAGATAGAGACAAAGATAGAGCTAGTGATAGAAAAAAGAGATGATAGTGATAAATAGATGATATAGATATATTTTTATATCTTTCAATGTATTTTATTCTATATATCATTTCTATATATTCTATGTATCCTATTTATCCTTTCCCTTCATTACTTTGTACTATTGCCCTTGGGAATCCAATATCCATGAATCATCTCCATTATGCAGAAAATGTGATGAATTGAAAGGAAGAAGCAAATACACATTCTTCCTTACTGGTTTTAGTTCTTTAACCAAGTCACTAGATGAATTTTTTTTTTTTATCTAGCTGCAAGGGAACGTGAAAAAAAATTATGTACCAGGGAAGAGGAATTTTTAAGAACATCTAAAACTAAAGAACTCTTCCTTAAGGCTGGAGCACTTAGTCTTACAAAAGGATGAAAGCAATTACCATATAATAATGTTCAGGAATAAAAACACACCTCATAGGAAGGACTAATATATGAACTAAAATATAACAAAATATACATAACCAGGAAAATGATAGGTAGACGGATAGACAAACAGACAAATTACAGAGAGAGAGAGAGAGAGAGAGAGAGAGAGAGAGAGAGAGAGAGAGAGAGAGAGACTACAACAACAGAAGTAAAAAGAATAAAAACAAACTAAAAACTGAGTAATTATAATGAATGAGTACTTGAAAGAATAAATGAAATGTATTTAGAAAGCCCTTAATACTAAGCACTGTGCTAATTCTGGAAATACAAATACAAAAGTGGGCTGTCTGTTACCCTGAAGAAGCTTATATACTATTATTATGGGAAAATTACTCAGTATAATTCAGTTTCTTTTTTCATATAAGTTTATTTAAAATTTTACATGTATAAACATGTATAATTACATGTATAAACAATTTTGACACTCATTTTAAAAACTTTAGCTCCTAACTCTCTCCTTTCCTCTTTCCCTACCCCCTCATTGAAAGGAATTTTTTTTCCTTTTTGTATATAGATTTAGTAGTGGTATTGCTAGGTCAAAGGTTATTCGTGGTTTTATAGCCCTTTGGGCATAGCTCCAATTGCTTTAAATAATGGTTAAATCAGTTCACAACCCCACCAACAAGGCATTAATGTCCCATTTTTCCCACATCCCCATCCAATACTGGCCATTTTCCTTTTCTGTCCTATTAGGCATTCTAATAGGTATGAGGTTGTATCTCAGAATTGTTTTAATTTGCATTTCTTTAATTAACAGTGATTTCAAAAATATTTTCATATATTTATACATAACTGTTTACTTTATCTGAAAACTGTTCATGTCTTTTGACCGATTGGAGAACAGCTTTTATTTTTATAAATTTGATTCAGTTCTCTATATATTTGAGAAATAATGTTTTTAACAGAGAAATTTGCTTCAATTCTTTTCACAGTTACTATTGCTAACTACTTCTCCATCCTACCCTGGCCCATTTATTCCATTCTCTATCTCCTTTCACCTTGTCTCTCAGATGTTTTTTGCTTCTGACTACCACCTTCACCAGTCAACTCTCCCTTCTACCTCCTCTATCCTTTCTCCTATCACCTTTGCCTCTTCCTCTCCTATAGGATACACCCAATTATTCCCTCTGAGTCAATTCTGATAAGAAGAAGGTTCACATACTCTCCCTCACCTCCCCCCTCTTTTCCTCTATTGCAAAAACATTCTCTTGCCTCTTTTATGTGAGATAATTTACTCCATTCTACCTTTACCTTTCTCCCAATTTCTTCCTTCTTCTCACCCCTTAACTTTATTTTTAGGTAGCATCCCTTCATATTCAACTCACTCCTGTACCCTCTGTTTATATATACATATATATTCCTTCTAACTGCCCTAATAATGGGAAAGTTCTTACAAGTATCATCTTCCCATGTCAGAATGCAGTTTACTTTATGAAGTCCTTTATGTTTGCCCTTCCCTATTTACCTTTTTATGCTTCTCTTGAGTGTTGTGTTTGAAAGTGAATTTTTTTTTTTTTTTTTGCTTTTTGGAGGGCAATTGGGGTTAAGTAACTCGCCCAAGGTCACACGGCTAGGTTTTTGTTTGTGTGTCTATTAAGTGTCTGAGGCGGGATCCGAACTCAGGTCCTTCTGACTCCAGGACCAACACTCTACTCACTGCGCCACCTAGCGGCCCCGAAAGTCAAATTTTCTATTCAACTCTGGCCTCTTCATCAAGAATGCTTGAAAGTCCTTTTTTGGCAAATATCCTTTTTATTTTCCCTAAAAGAGTAAACTCAGTTTTCCTGGGTAGGTGAGTTTTGGTTGTAATCCTAGCTCCTTTGTCCTCCAGAATACCAGATTCCAGGTCCTCCAAATCTTTAATGTAAAAGCTGCTAAATTTTTATTGTCCTGACTGTGGTTCAATGATATGTGAATAATTTCTTTCTAGATGATTGTAATATTTTCTCCTTTACCTGGGAGCTATAGAATTTGGCTATAATATTCCTGGGATTCAGCATTTGAGGATATCTTTAGGAGGTGATCAGTTAATTCTTTCAATTTCTATTTTAACCTCTGGTTTTAGTAATATCAGGGCAGTTTTCCTTGATAACTTCTTGAAATATGAAACCTAGATCCTTTTTTAGCATGACTTTCCAGTACTCCAGTAATTAATAAATTATCTCTTCTGGAGCTATTTTCCAGGTAAATTTTTTTTTTCTAATTAGATATTTCACATTGTCTTCTATTTTTTTCACTCTTTTGACTTTTTTTATTGTTTCTTGATTTCTCATGAAGGCCTTACCTTCCATTTACTCCATTCTATTTTTAAGCAATTATTTTCTTCAGTCACCTTTTGTACCTCCCTTTTGATTTGGCTAATTCCCTTTTTAAAGAGTTTTTTTTTTTTCTTACAGTGAATTTCTCTGTCTCTTTTCCAATTTGGCCAATTTTGCTTTGAGAGCATTTTTTCTCCTCACTGTCTTTTTGTACTGATTTTACCATCTGACCTAGTCTATTTTAAGGTGTCATTTTCTTCAGTATTTTTTTATTTCTCCTTTATCAGACTGTTGACTCATTTTTCATGATTTTCCTGCATTTCCCTTCTCAATTCCCTTCTCAAAAGGTCTACTTCACGGAGGCAGACCTCTCTTACTTTATTTAAAATCATTTTTAACTCTTCCATAGCCCAAAAACAATGCATATTTTTTTTTCTTGGAGGCTTTGCATGCTGGAACTCTGCCTGTGTTATCTTCTGAGTGTTTGTTTTGATTTCCTTTGTCATCATAATAACTTTCTATGGTTAGAATTTTTTCCTGTTGTTTGTTCACATTCCCAGAGTATTACTTTACTTTTAACTCTTTTTTTAAAGTGGGGCTCTGCTTCCAGGGTGGAGGGTTAACTGTCCCAAGCTTCAGGGATTTTCCATAACTGTTTTCAGAGATACTTCTAGGGACCTATAATCTTGGAGTTTTTTCAAGGTGGTATGATCTAAGGAGAAGTGTATTTGCTACTATCCTGGCCTGTACTCCAATCTGTCAGTGACCACAAGCACTATCTTCTACTCTGGAACTGTGATAAGAGTTCCTGCTCTACTGTGACCATAAGTTTTGGTGTGCTACTGCTCCTCCTCACCCTAGTACTACCACCCAGGACTGGGACCCACATCTGAGTATGGGCAAAGCAATGGAGTCTTACACCAGGTGCTATCAAAAGAGATTCTTGTAATTTCCTTCTGATCAGTTTTTTTTTTTACCTCCTTTTCATTTGTGGACTGAGAGCTCCAGAAGCAGCCACCAGGACTGCTGATACAGTGGTTCACAAGGCTTATTCAAAATGTTTAGGGCACAGTCTATAATGGTGGTACCTGAACTGGATTGTGCTCCATTCTCACCCAGGTGTAAAAGACCTATCATGTCAACCTCCTAAGTTTTCTTTGGCTAGAAAATTATTTCACCCTATCTTTTCATAAGTTCTGTCACTCCAGGAATTTTTAGGGAATTATTCAGAATGTTTAGGGAGGAGCCAAGATGGCAGAGTAGAAACAGCTCATCCAAGCCACTCTGCCCCAAGATTCCCTCCAAACTATGTAAAAGGGGACTCTGAACAACTTCTGGAGCCCCAGTACCCACAAAACAACACTGAGAAGCTAACCTCCCGCTGAGGACAGCCCAGCAGCCCTGAAGGAAGGACCAGCACAGCACTCTGGGAGCCGGCAGCACAAAATGCACAGAGCGTTGGGAGCTGAGCCGAGCAGAGGCCAGGTCCCCCTGAGCCGAGGTTTTAGCCCCAGGGCGGCAGGGGCAGCAGCCAGCTGGAGAGACCCCAGAACACCAGCAGCTGTGGCGATTCCAGAATTATCAACATAGACATGCCTAGGACAAAGTGAGAAGTTAGTGCCCTATGGACTTTGGGACCAGTATTTGGGGAATGTGCCAGCTTCCTCCCCTGGGGGCTAGAAGCCCCTAAGGACACACGCCATTTTGTAGTTTTCAGAGGCAGCTCCAGCTCTTGGCCTGCGAACTGTTGGGAGATACAAAGATCAGTCTTGGGGGATAATCGCTCTTGCTTTAACCTCCCTGGATCTGGATTGTGATCTGGGGTGGAAGTCGTGGGTGGGTTTACAGCTTGCCAGAAACTGAAGTTGCCCTCCCACACGTTCGGGATGAAAATTCCCCTATCTGTCGACAAAGCTATAGTGTGGCAACAAGCCCAAAAGTCAAGTAATTAAGTGGCAACATGCCAAGGCAAAGGAAACAGAAAAATGCAACCCTAGACTCCATTTTGGGGGTACAGAGCGGGAAAAGGACTGTGAGGTCAGAAGTCCTGCTCCAAAAGCCCCAGGGGAAAACATGAGCGGGTTGCAGGCCATAGAGGACTTTAAGAAGGACTTTAAAAATCAAATAAGAGAAGTGGAGGAAAATTGGAAAGAGAAATGAGAAGGATGCAGGAAAAGTATGAAATGAGGGTCAACAGCCTGACTGAGGAAAACAACACCTTAAAAAATAGACTTACTCAAATGGCAAAGGAGGCCCAAAAGGGCAGTGAGGAGAAGAATGCCTTAAAAAGTCGAATTTGCCAGATGGAAAAAGAATCTCAAAAGTTCACTGAGGAGATTCATGCCTTCAGAGTTAGACTGGAGCAAATGGAAGCTAGTGACTTTATGAGAAATCAAGATGCTGTTAAGCAGATCCAAACAAATGAAAGATTAGAAGGCAATGTGAAATATCACATGGGAAAAACCACTGACCTGGAGAATAGATCCAGGAGAGACAATTTAAAAATTATTGGACTACCTGAAAGCCATGATCAAAGAAAGAACCTAGAAATCACCTTCAAGAAATTCTCAAGGAAAATTGCCCTGATGTTTTAGATCCAGAGGGCAAAATAGAGGTTGAAAGAATCCACAGATCACCTCCTGAAAAAGATCCCAAAAAGAAAACTCCAGGAATATTATAGCCAGGTTCCAGAATCCCCAGATCAAGGAGAAAATACTACAAGCAGCCAGGAAGAAACAATTTCAATATTGTGGAAACACAATCAGAATAGCCAGGACCTGGCAGCTTCTACACTGAGGGATCGAAGGGCATGGAATATGATATTCCAGAGGGCAAAAGAACTGGGAATGAACCCAAGGGTCACCTACCCAGCAAAACTGAGTATTTTGTTTCAGGGGAAAATATGGTCATTCAGTGAATAGAGGACTTTCAAGCATTCTTGAGGAAAAAACCAGAGTTGAATAGAAAATTTGACATCCAGACACAAGAAGCAAGAGATGCCTGAGAAGGTAATCAGGGAAAAGAAATCAAAAGGAACTTATCAAAGTTGAACTATTTACATTCCTACATGGAAAAACAATAACTATGACTGATGAAATCGTTCTCACTATGAAAATAACGGAAGAAGGGTGTGTGGTCATATGAATACATATGTGAATGTGTGTGTATATGGTTACAGTTATATATGGATAGAGGGCATAGGTTGAATTTGTTGGGAAGGGAGGATACTCAAGGGATGAAATTATGAGGTGAGAGAGGAAAGTGGCAAGAGGAGATGGGAAGAGACAGGGTAGGGTAAACTATCTCATGTAGAAGAAGCAAGGGGAAGTGGTTGCAAGGGAGGGGAGAATAGGAAGGCAAAAAAGGCAAAACCACATTCTCATTGAATTTGGTTCAGGGAGAGAATGACATACATACTAAATGGGATATCTCAACCTGCAGCAGAATAGGGGGAAGGGGGATGAGAGGAGGATGATGGATGGGAGGGCATCCTTGGGGGGAGGGGAGGTTGGAAGTACCCACTATAGAAGAGGGACAGGATCATGTAGGGAATGGACCAGGTGGGGGGTGGGATGAGTGGGAGGGAATTATAAGCAGCCTTGTACAATATATCTACTATGGTAATGTTTTGCATAGCTAGACATGTACAACATATACTGAATTACTTGTCTTCCCAGAGGGAATGGGTGACAAGGGAGGAAGGGAATGGATCTGAAATTCGAGGTCTTAAAATTAAATGTTTCAAATATATATAAATACTATTATTAATACTCTTTTGCTTGTAATTGGGAGATAAGATGTGCAGGCATTGGGACACAAAGATTCACCTTCCTCTAATGGAGAGGTCGAAGGGGGTGTGGGAGAGGATAGGGGAGAAAGCAGATTGGAAGAAGCGATGTCTTGTGGGACTGCTGTTCTGGGAGGGTGGGTAGGGGAAAAACAGGGGGGAAAATGATTGTAACTCAAAATCTGGTGGAAATGAATGATGTAAAACAGAAGTTAATAAAGAATTTGTTTTAAAAAATGTTTAGAGAGGTTTGGGGGAGACTTCAGGTGATTCATTACCTTTTCTCTGCTATTGTGGCTCTGTCCTCTAGGATTCAGTTTTAAAAGGAACTACAACGCCAAGCAATCCAAGAGATGTAGCAGTACTATAATGTTAAATTAAGGCAGTGTAGTGGGCAACAGAAGGAAGAATGACAAGGCCCTGGAGAAGATAGTAATCAACAAAGAAAAATTAAGAAAATATGTTTCCCTCTTCTTCACAGAAGAATTGGGAGACTATATGTATGAAATGGTACTTATATCCCCAGATTTATTTCATTTACTTTATGTTCTGATGAACCTTTTATTTTTTTTTTTTTGTTACAGAAGGAGTGTTACTTGAATAGAGGAGCAAGGGAGGAATATATTTCAAAATGATATGATATAAAAATTATATACATCAGCATAACAAAATCTTATAAGAAGATAATATTCTACCTTAAAAGTCAATATCAGGTGCATATTTAATTTTATTTCATTTCAGTTAGTGACTAGTATTACAAAACAGGACTGCATTTCTATTTTCTGGTGTCTGCTACATTCAATAATGATTTTTGGAAGATTAAGGTTTTATGCTCAGGGTTCTGTGAATTAACATAATTATTGGTGTTTCTCCTCTCTAGGTTTGATGCTTGGTTTCACTATTTGTGAATTGCCAATTAACACATAGAATTATACTCCATATTGAACATTGATGTTTAATGTTTTTTAATGTTCATTGATTTTCCATTACTTTTTTCTGAATCTACATTAATACACTGCATACCTGCCAATAGTTGCCATTAAGTTGACTAAGTTTAAAAACTGCTAATATATCTAATTGAAACTCAACAACCTTAATTAAATGTGTCAAATATTGATCAGAACTTAAAAGTTCAGATCATAGGAAATCAGATTCTTAGAATAAGATGATTAGAAATTTAAATCAAATTGGAACTGGATTTATTCTTTCTCTGATGTCACTTTTCTCCTTTAAAAACCTCTTGAAAAAGAGCATTTTGTTATAGACAAAGTAAAAATCAATATCAAAAACCAAAAATGAAAAAGGGGACTTTATTCATAAGAGTCAAAGTTGTTCTTTGAAATAGAAATGAGATCTCAGATGAAATGCTTGATAGTTCAAGACAAGGTACAGACTTCTTTTGTCAAATATGTCTTCTCAATGCCCTCTGGATTCATTTTAGATTTCTTTGTTCCTAACATTCACATGCAATGTTCCAACAAATTTTGGATTATATGGGATGAAAATGTCAATATCAACAGCTGAGAACTATCACATTTGATACATCTTCCCTTCATCATTTGAATGGTATCATTCAAATGTGGCATCTTTGGCCATCAGACATGAGCATATTACAATGGAATAAATATTGGCTCCAGAATCAGAATCCCAATTTTTTTGTTTATGTCTGGGACTTTTTTTTTTACATTTTATAAATAAGTGCTTATTTTTACATGGACATAATATGTCTCTCTTAGTGCTCACTATCAAACAACAACCACAACAATAAATAAAAAAACAAAAACATTAAAACTAGGCATAATACAGCAAAACAAATTCCCACGTTGATCAGACTGTAAAATGTTTGTCGTTTTCTCTACATTTGATGTTCATCAGAGGTTTCACCATCAATCTTCTATACTTACTGTTTCTCATTGCATTGATAAGATTATTAAAGTTTTCCAAAGTGTCTTGCTCTTTAATGTTGTCATTGCATGAAGTACTCTCTTGGTTCTGCTTAGTTTCCTCTAGAAGTCTTTCCAGTTTCCTCTGAAACTGCCCACTTTGTCATTTTTGACACAATAATATTACATTAATTTTAAATGTCATAATTTGGTCAGTCATTCCCAAATAGGAAGACAACCTATTTGTTTACAATTTTTGCTATGAAAAAAGCTACTATGCATATTTTCATATATAAAGATCCTTTGCCTAGTTCTTTGATGCTTTCAGAGTTTAGCTGGATCAAAGATTATACATAGTTTGATAACTTTGGGTACATTTTTCCAAAGCACTTTCAGAATAGAGGGCTTGAATTTTTATCTTTTCTCTAGTACTACCTCCGGGGAAGGCATAGGGATTAGACCCATGATTTCATTTACCTACAGAACTTCCAAGTGACTAAACTTTCTTTGTCTGCAAATTCTAATTTTATAAAGATGTGTAGACCAGAGGTGTCAAGCAAGCAGACCCTGCCTACATCTGGCTCACAACACTACCAGTGAGACTCAAAGAAGTTTAAAATGTTAATTTGGAAATATTGGAGAAAATAAATAAAATAGAGCATAGACAATGTTAATATGTGGTTTTCTGAGTCAATATGTTGCCCACAGAAATCTTTATATATGGTCTAGTGGCACTAATTTCTGTTTGACTTCATTGACCTAGATAATTAAGTAGTCAAATGACTTGCCCAGTGGCACATAGTCAATACCTTTTAGAAATGTGACTTGAACCCACATTTCCCCAGCTGGATAGGCCTGCTCACTATTCATTACAATGTGTAGCCTCTCACTATTTGTGCAACTTTGGGCAAATCACTGAATCCTTCTTAGTCTCAGATTCTTTATCTATAATAAAAAATAAACCTGATATTTCTATACATGTAAGGGTTTTGAAAATCGCTTTACATATATTATCTCATTCAGTTCTTGCCATGATCTTTTAAAGTAGGCATTGTTTTACCAATGAGGAAATTGAGACTGAGACAGGTGAAGTGATTTGTCTAAGGGAATACAGTCAATATGTATTAGAATCAGGACTCGAGATGGCTTTGTTTTTTCATTTGTTTGTTTGTTTCTTTTTTCGTGATTTGGAGGTCAGTAAGCAATGACACCTGTAGATTGTCTTCCCAACTTGACACAAATCATTTAATCCACTTGTGCCTCCATTTCTTCATCTGCAAATACAGGAGTGGACTAGATGTCTTACATGGTCCCCTCTAACTCTAGTTCTGTCTCTTGTGAGGCTACCTTTATTTTGAAAATTTTCTGAACATATTTTAGTCTTTAATTGCCCTTTTCAGGTTGTGGGACTAAGCACTCCAGCAATTGTCAAAGACTTTTAAAATCCTTCTTCCTTGCTAGGTAATTGAATTCTTGTGAATTTTCCCCTAGTGTAAAGACCAACATTTTCATTTGGTGAATTAGTTAAATAACAAAAACCAACCAAGAAGAAAATGTGTATTTGCCACTTTTCTCTCATCCATTGCTTTCTTTTCCCGGCACTTTGGAGAAATTGTAATGGATTTTAGAGGAGGGAAAAAGTTGTAAAGATACCAGTGAAGTTTAGGAACACAATCAAGTGAATAGGTAGGGACTGTGTCTTTAAACTGAGCTCATGATTGCATCTTAATGTGATTTTCTTTCGTGCTCATTTAAGCATCCTTTATATTTAGTGTATTTTCAAAGTCATGCAAAAGTGACAGAAACTTTGGCAACAGATGCATATCTCCACTAAATGAGTATCATGTGAACAATCATTTAACAACCTTCCATCATTCCATAGATCTACACCACTTCAAAATTTGTCATTTCTTCTTTTAAATCCTACTTCAATTGTCCTTCCCTCAGATAATATTTATAAAACACTTTGTACAGAACCTGGCACAGAGTAGGCACACAATATGTGCCCCTTCCCTTGTCTTTCTCTTCCCTTCCTTTCCCAGGCCATTCTTCCAGCCACCACAAGTCTCAATCCATTCCATGTCATGTCTGGACTAGGCTTCTGGAAAGTCATCCCATGTTAGGCTCTCCTCTTGAATGTAACACCTGTATCCACTGCCAATTATTCCAAAGCATTTACTGAGAATACCCTTTTGCCTCTCACCTCCAGTTAGAACACCTATGTCTAGCTCTTCCTTCCTCACTGTTCCTAAATATGCATCCTCTGTTTGAGTCAAACCAATCATCTTACTGCCCTAGTAAATACACCCCATATTCATTATTAACTGGCATGGCATCATATAATGAGATAGAAAGTGTGGGTCCCACCTCAAACACTTATTAATTGGGTTACCAGGAAAAAATCACATACATTCTCTGGCCCAAAATGTATTCTTCTTTAAAATAAGGACAATAATACCTATAATACCTACCTCATGCTGTCATTGTGAGGATGAAATGAAATTTCTATAAAGCCCTTTGAAAACATTGAAACATTATGTACGTGTCTACTACACTAATGTACCTTTGCTGTTGCCCACTCCTAGGCCTAGGCCTATGGTATGCTACCTCCACTTTGCCTATATAAAGCCCAACCACCATCCTCAATAATTCACATTAAGTTTCACTCTTCTAGGAAACTGACTTTGTTTCCATCTCATCAACATTTATTGAACTTCTACTGTGCTTATAATGAACAACATACAGTTTAATGTACAGAGTCAAACCGGTGGCGCAATGGATAGAGGACTTAACCCAGAGTCAGGAAACCTGAATTCAATTCCTGTCTCAGACACTTACTAACTGTGCTACCCTGGGCAAGTCACTTACCCTTTTTTGCCTCAGATTTTTCATCTTAAAAATAGGGATAATAGGGGCGGCTAGGTGGCGCAGTGAATAGAGCGCCGGCCCTGGAATCAGAAGGACCTGAGTTCGGAGCCGGCCTCAGACACTTAATCCATACAAACAAAAACCTAGCCTGTAACCTTGGGCAAGTTACTTAACCCCAATTGCCTGAAGGGCGGCTAGGTCGCAGTGAGTAGAGCGCTGGCCTCGGAGTTTGGATGACCCGAGATCAGATCCGGCCTCAGAAAATGAGCACCCACGCATAAATAATGACTAGCCATGTAACCTTGAGCAAGTTGCTTAACCCCAATTGCTTTAAAAAAAAAATAGGGATAATAAGTAATGCTCTCACCCAGGTTGCTATGAAAATTAAGTTAACTAATATTTGTAAAGTACTTAGCAAACCTCAAGTACTATGTAAATGTTAGGTGATGATGGTGGTAGTAGGTAGTAGTGGTAGTAGTAATAGTAGAAGTAGTAGTAGTAGTAGTAGTAGTAGTAGTAGTAGTAGTAGTAGTAGTTGTTGTTGTTGTTGTTGTTTATGGAGAACTCACATGGGGCAAGGGTTCACATGGTGGTCAGAAGAAGCAATACAAGGATACTCTCAAGCTTTCTCTTAAGAACTTTGGAACCAATTGTGTGATGTGGGAGATACTGGTACAGGACTGCCCAGCATGATGTGCCTTCATAAGAGAAGGTACTGTGCTCTGTGAACAAAACAGAATCGAAGTAGCTCAAAAGAAACACAAAATGTACAAATTTAGAGAATCCATCCCAAATCTTCACAAGGACTATTTGCACCCAACCTGAGGTAGAGCATTCTGAGTTCATATTGTTATGATCAGTCACAGTTGTGTGCATTATAACTTGACTCTAACATAATGATGTCATTTTAGTTCTCTTTGATATTAAAGGACAACAACCAACCAAGTAGTAGTAGTAGTAGTAGTAGCTCTATAGTAGTTTTATAGTAGTAGTAGTAGTAGAAGTAGTAGTAGTAATAGTAGTAGGAATAAGAGTAGGAATAGTAGTAGTTTGTTGTCATCTGTGGGCTTAATCCATTTGTTATTTAAAATACATTAGTGGGGGGGGTGGCTAGGTGGATCAGTGAGTAGAGCATCGGTCAGAAGAACCTGAGTTTGGATCCCGCCTCAGACACTTAACGCACACACAAACAAAAACCTAGCTATGTGACCTTGGGCAAGTTACTTAACCCCAATTGCCCTCCAAAAAGCATAAAATAAAATAAAATAAAATACATTAGTGGGGCAACTAGGTGGCACAGTGAATAGAGCACTGGCCCTAGAGTCAGGAGGACCTGAGTTCAAAACCAGCTTCAGACACAACACTTAACCTTGGGCAAGTCTCTTGACCCCAAATTGCCCTGCCTTCCCCCCTCCAAAAAGCAAAAAATAAAATAACATAAAATTTACCTTCTTAGAGTCAGAGAGTCTTATGATGTCTGTATAAGTTTTAGAGTACTCAATACAGTGGTTAATTTTATCATCTCCAAGAGATATCTCTTAGTTTATCCATTTCTAACAATCTCTGGAAAGGGGTTAATTGGACACAAAACCCTGGGATTTGTAGTTCTTCCCATTTTGTAAAGAGAGGAAATTAAAGTGGAGTTCAGTCCTCAAAATGCAGGAAGGAGGTTTTCACTACTAAGTAAGGTAGAAATTTGGGCTTCACACACACAAAAAAAAAAAAAAATGTGGAAGATTGAAAGGTGGTGGTTGTCTGATGTCATCAAGTAAGACTTTGACCACATCTGCAATTTACATGGGAGCCATGGGGCTCCGAAATGGAAAAGTGAAGAAATGTGTCTGGTTGTTTTAATGAAGGCAGACTAGGAGTGGGAACTGCTGAGATACACCAGTTGAGTGAGAAATAGGCATTTCTTACCCTGTTTCTGCATTATATTTATTTAGTTGTGTTACCTTATCCTGCTAAAGGTCACATTTGCCATATTTAATTTTGTTTCCCATAAATATCTGTGGTTAACTGTCCTTAGTATGTCTGGTGTCTGTTTTTGGACTGAATGTGAAATGGTAACCATATAAAGAGAGGGTAATCTTTCTTAACACAAGGCTGGGAGATCATGCCCCAGTCCATTATGAGAGAGTTGTACTTTCTAACTGGGAGCATTAGCACAAACCATTTCATAACTGGACTTTCAAGTGAAGAATTACTACAAACAGAAGCCATGTTTTATAAATCTGCCCATAAATATGAGCCTGAGAACATTTAAAAGTCATGCATTTATTCATGCATCCATTGCCTCATTCATTTATGTATTCATTCAACAAATACTTCCCAGGCTAAACTTGCTTATTTAAAGTTTATTTATTTGCAAATATTTGTTTCTTGGTGATTGTTTATGTTTATTTCTAAATTAACTGAAAGCAAATGGTCCAATCTATACGTCTGTTGGCGCATTTTTGCACTTAGTCACGCTTTTGCCTATCTCCATTTCGTATCACACAGCTCT
Source organism: Gymnobelideus leadbeateri (assembly GCA_011680675.1). Classification (NCBI taxonomy): domain Eukaryota; kingdom Metazoa; phylum Chordata; class Mammalia; order Diprotodontia; family Petauridae; genus Gymnobelideus; species Gymnobelideus leadbeateri. The sequence goes on along the minus strand of WOXC01011326.1, from coordinate 1,046,039 downwards.
GTCAAGCCTTAGGAAACAGCTCCCCTAAAGCTTCACAACACTCAGACACCATTTCCAGACAGAAGCAGCACTTTTTAATGGCACCTTTGACATCTTTTCAAAATGCCAATGATTTTGAAATGTATACTTGTTGGCTTTGGAATTCACGGCTTTGCAAGTTTTCATACAGATAAGGAAAAACACTTGCCTGGGTAAAACACATGTGAAAAGAACTTTGGCAAGGTGTGAACACACTTTCTACAGACCATTTGACAGTTTTTGAAATGCTGAAAACAGCTGTTCATAACTGTTAATTTGGCATTCACACCTGTGATTCAATAGCTAGGTACATCAAGTATCTACCTGTGACCACAGGAGCATGAAAGCAAATTGAAACAACAATACCACCTGCCTACTCCCCTCAACTCAATCTCCAACTCATCCAAAAAAAAAAAATCAACCCCATCCCAAAAACCTATTCCAATTACTATTCATTTCATTGCTGATGACCATTGATTATTGTGGAATGATTACTGTTGTATTTACAAATTTGCCTACTCAATATTTTTTCAAGATTATTTTTTTGCAAATACATGTTTGTTAGTGATGACCTCTGTTTATTTTTAAATCAACTGAAAGTGAACTGGTGTAGTTACTGGACAAATATTCCACTTTTTATGTCTATTGGCACATCTTTGCACTGAGTCAACAATTTTTCCTACCTCAGTTTTGTATCAGGCAGCTCTGTCAAGTCATAGGAAACCTACGAGAGAAATTCCTAGGAGGAAAAACATGTTTCTAAATGTTCTTTAGAAAATTATATCCATGACAAAGAATTGGAAATTGAGGGAATGCACATCAATTAGGGAATGGCTGAACAAGTTGTGGTACATGAAAGTAATGGAATATTATTGTTCCGTAAGAAATGATAATCATGCAGATTTCAGAAAAAAAACCTGGAAAGAATTATGTGAACTGAAGCTGAGTGTGCACATTACATTTTCTAAATTAGAAATAGCAGTAAAATTTTTACCTAAACATAGAAAGTGCTAGATTCATTGTCCTAAAGAATATGTCACACCCCTATCTATAAATCACTTTTCAAAAGAAGAAAAAAAAAATACTGAAAAGCATTTTCTTACAGGTGGGGAAAAATTCTAACCTCCCCATTGAACTGAAGTCTTGCATTATTCAGTTGATTTTCAGACATCTTGAACTGGATTCCAGTAACATCTTAAACTTTACACGTCCAAAAGCAAACTCATTATCTTTCTCCTGGATCCTTTCCCCTCATCATCATCTTTCCTAATACTGTAGAGGGTAAAACCATCTTTCCAGACCTTCAACATTGAAACCTAGCTGATCTCTCACTCCCCATATCCAATCTGATGCCAAATTTTTTTTTCAATTTCACCTTTACAACCTCTCTTCTCCTCTAACTGCAACCACTCTGATATAGACCCTCATCACCTCATACCTGGACTACTCAAGTTTGTTTTGTTGTTGTTGTTGTTGTTTTTCCTAATCCAATCCATCCTCCATTGAATAAAGTTATTGTCCTAAAGAACATGTCACACCCCTATTCAAAAATTCCAATCATCTTGCAGTACTTCTAGAATCAAATACAAAACCTTGTTTGGCATTCAAAACTTTTCATAACTTAGACCCCTTCTATTTTTCAATATTCTTATACTTTTCCATGTTCTTCTCAATCCAGTAACATTGGCCTCCTAGCTCTTGCACAAACAAGATACTCATCTCTTGGACCTGGGCATTTTCTCAAGCTGACCCTCATGCCTAAAATTGACTCCCTCATCTCCTACTGCCTTTCCTGGTTTTCTTGGTGTCCCCAGTGTTTAGTGCATAGAAAGTGGTTAATTAATGCCTATGCCTACTATATCATAAAATTCCCCTCCAACCCTACCATAAGTTTTATCAAAAGTGGACTATTCTTTCCACTTCTGAAGACCCACTCACTTTACCATTTGCATTCCATTACTCAGAATGTCCCCTATTCCTGGAATGCCCCTTCATTTCCTTTTTAACTCATGGAATATTAATTATCCTTATAATCACAGCTCAAATGTTACTTCCTCCAAAAAGTCTTCCCTTATTACCCAGAGTCAGTAAGACCTTTTCCCCTTAAATATAATATAGTGTCATGTATTATACCTATGTTTGTATATTCTTTCTAGAATATCAGGTTATTAAGTCCAATTAAATTTTCCATCTCCATCAGTAAATAGCTTAATATCTTCACAAAGAGAAATTTAATTAAGAAATTATTTTCTTGATATATAATATTTGTTTTATTTTATCTAATCAAGAAATAGGATGAAAAACTATAGTTAATCAGCTCCCTTAGCTCTTTATTTTAATCCTTTGCATTTTGTAAATTATTCTAGACCCAGAGTTTTATACTACTTTACGTCCAACCAAAAATAGATGTATTTTTTGTAAAAAATCAAATTAAGTGGGGTGGCTAGGTGGCACAGTGAATAGAACACTAGCCCTGGAGTCAGGAGGACCTGAATTCAAATCTGATCTCAGACACTTAACACTTACTAGACATGTGACCTTGGGCAAGTCACATAACCCCAATTGCCCCTCATTCCTCCCTCCAAAAAGCAAAAAATAAAAAAAAATAAAATTAAGAAAATAGATAAAAATAATATGTAATTGATACCTACATTTAAAAGTAACCTAAGGGATAATTGGATTAAAATAAGGGGTAGGAGAACAATTAATAAAGATAGAAAAGGAAAGGAAAAAGAAAAATTAAATAATACTGATTTCAGCATTCTATAGGCACTAAAATCATATTTGTGCTGCAACTATAATGAAACATACTACAACACTTATAATTAGCCAAGACATACCTTGTAAACTTTTATATTATTATTTTCTTTACATTATTTTCATGTAGCACCTATCAACTGTGCATTTAACTGAATTAGTAAGGAGGAAAGAATTGACAGATGCAAAGATTGACTGCATGTTTAGTTATCATGTGACCAATATTAATAAATAATGAAAATCACATTGCATGAGTTTTCTTAATAATTTTATGAATAAAAATTAATGAATTGTGAATGAAGATAAATTGTTTTACCTGAATCTTTTTTATAAAATATCTCTCCCACTTACATGGAAAAAGATCAAAGGTAGGTTTAATCCTAAGTAAAATTGGGAATTAGGCAAAATTTATATTTGGATCATCAGCTTCTCTTTTCTAGAATCTATTTCCCACTCCCTATTCCAGCTCCTCTTCTCAGACCCTCTTGTCAGGTTTTTTTTTTCTTTTCTCTTAAAGTGTAAATATTTAGGAACCCTTTAAAGTATTAATTCATACAGGATAGATTTGCTTTTAAATTAAATTAAAGTTATTCATCTCCAAGAGTAGAATTTCCATAAGAAAAGGGGAGGGGAGAAACTAAAGAAATTCAGAGGGTATCAGGAAGTCATTCAATGATGCTATTGAAATTACTATCAGATTAGACAGAAAACAGGAAGTTATGAGCTTCTCAAGGGTTCCTCCTCTGTCATATCCAAGTTCAAAATGGATTTGGATTCCCTGTAGATGGTGAGGTCTGCTCTGTGTGCAACATTGTGCTGCTTGAATTAATTATCAACATATTACAGAGACTCCTGGATGAAATCTATAAACATTCAAAAGAGTTTGGCATAATTATCAAAACAGGAAAACAGAAAAACAATTGAATGTGTCTATTATGTAGACAATATGCAGTTGAAAGGACAGAGCTCAAACATCTAGACTCATATTTTGAGTACAATGTGAATGAATAATGAATTTGGCCCAGAATTCCACAGGAAAACAGTACAATTTCTATTCAACAAGAAAAGGATACAATAGTGAAATTGATCATCTTAGAGAAGATAAAAAAAAATTGTCTTAATCACCCAAAGCCTCTTCTTGAAACAAACTCCCAAGATTGAATGTAAAATCTTGTATCTGACTTTTAAAGCCCTTTATAATCTGAAATCACCAGTCTCCAGTTATTTTCACTTGGCTGGAACCCCCTACCTCCTGATCTCTACCTTCTAGATTTCTTGGTTTCCTTTGAATATTGACTAAAGTCCAACTTTCTACATGAAGACCTTCCTAGTCCTTAATTGCAGTGCCTTTCCTCTGACTCTACCCTGTTGTCAATTTATCCACAATAAAATCCATTTGCTTTTTAGGTATTTTTTGTTCCTATTTTTTGGAGGGGGGAAGGCAGGGCAATTGGGATTAAGTGACTTGCCCAAGGTCACACAGCTAGTAAGTGTTAAGTGTCTGAAGCTGGATGGGCCAGGTGTGCTATTTACTGTGACACTTAGGTACCCCAATATAATTCATTTGTACAGAGTTGGGTTGTTGTTATTTTTTGCATGTTGTCTCTCTTAATAGTCTTTGAATTTGAAAGCAGAATCTATCTTTTTTATTTGTTTGTTTGGTTGTGCAGGGTAGTGGGGGCTTTCTTTGTACAACAGTATTTAGCACAGAGTCTGGGGCATTGTAAATGGAATAGAAAGTTCTACATAGTAGATTTGTAGTTTGATATGCAATCATCTTTTTATTGTATTATGTTACAGAAATCTTTGTTTATGTAATTAAAATAAATTTTAATAATAAAAAAATAAAGTCTTCAGAAAAAATGCTAATTGACTGACTCATTACTACAAAAATCTTCCACTTTGATTGCACAGATTTGAGTCATGGAACACTATTAACCTCCAAAGAACTGAAACAGAAAATCAAAGGGCAAAGGAGGTAGACAAAGGATGAGGAGACTACGGCAAAACCATCTATGGATTAAGTTGCAGAAGCCAAGTAATGACTTTCATCAAAAAAAAAGATAAAAGCAAAATAGATGCCATAGGGCAACTATGGCAAAAGCAGGAGTGGTCTAAAAATCAGTCAGTCTGTTCTCTACTAGTATACTCATTACTTCTAAAAAAAAAGAAAGAAAGAAAGATTCCCAGTGCATCTGTTGAATGCCTGTGATGAACTTATGGGAGTGCAAGAACTAGAATTCCACACAGAAAGGCTTCAATGGATTTTGAGTCATTATAAGCAATACCCAAGTGATTGAGATCACATATCCATGGAACTATTTGAGAAGGTCTTACTTATAATGTAATCATTTTCTATTTGATTTATTTAAAGTCAGTAACCCTTTATTTGTGTCCACCTTTTGTCAGGCATTGTGCTAGATGCTAGGGATTCAGAGATAGCAATGAAATCATCCCTCCCTTTAAGGAATTTATATTGTACTAGAAGAGACAGCATATATAACAATAAGTAAGTACAAAATATAAAAAATAGGTTCAGTGGAAGATTCTTAAATTTTGAAGAAATCATCAAAGGACTTTTATATAGCAGGTAGCCCTTGAACTGAGCTTTTAAAGGAGCTGAGGGTTCCAATAAGTGGAGGTGACAAAAGGAACCCTCTAAAATGAAAGAGGATAGCCTGTGAAGAGACACAGAAACAGAAAATGGAAACTGTATTCTGGAAAAAAGATGTTAAGCCTATTTGGCTGGAATCTAGAATGCAGGAATATGAAGGATAGGTCTACATATTAGACACTCTGCTAAACTCCAAGAATACTGTCTCCCCATTAAAAAAAAGGGTAAAAGGGGCGGCTAGGTGGCGCAGTGAATAGAGCGTCGGCCCTGGAGTCAGAAGGACCTGAGTTCGGAGCCGGCCTCCGACACTTAATCCACACAAACAAAAACCTAGCCGTGTAACCTTGGGCAAGTTACTTAACCCCAATTGCCCTAAAGGGGCGGCTAGGTGGCGCCGTGAGTAAGAGCGCCGGCCTCGGAGTTGGGATGACCCGAGATCAAATCCGGCCTCAGAAAATGAGCACCCACACATAAATAATGACTAGCCGTGTAACCTTGAGCAAGTTACTTAACCCCAATTGCTTAAAAAAAAAAAAAAGGGTAAAAGATAAGACTCTGTGCCCAAAGACCTCAGAGTTAAATTGAGAGAGATAATATGCAAACAACCATATACAAACAAACTACTTATAGAATCAATTTGAAATAATGAACAGAGGAAAGGTACTAGAATAAGCATATATTAAGTGCTTACAATATGCCAGCTGTTCTGCTAAGAACTGGGTATATAAAGAAAGGCAAAAACATGTAGTGGCAATTCTCTGCAAACAACTGTGTATATAAAAATGCAAGAATATATCTATATTTGCAAATATGGATAGATACATAAATATATGTTTATAACAAACTTGTAATACTTTTTGAAATATTTATTTATTTATTTTTAATTCATGAAATAAAAAAGCTTTGGAATAACAGCATAATTTTCAAAAAGATGATTGAACATGAACATAACATGAAGTTATGTACAACTTGCTATTACTTTTAAATAGATCATAAAGTTATTATATGTATTTCTTTTTCCCTCCCCTTTTCCTAGAGATGGCTACCATTAGATACCTCTCCCCCCTCTCTCTGTCTCTCTCTCCATCTATGTGTGTGCATACACACGTACATATATGTGCATATGTTATAGAGACATGTATATGCACACACATACAAAAAGTTCATAAAATCATTCTATACATAACTGCTATTGATCAGTTATTTCTCTGGATACAAATAATATCTTCCTGTACTATTTGTTAATTGATTAGAGTGCACTGAATTATGGCATATCATACATATATATGTCTGTATGATATGGGGTATGTGTGTGTACACGTGTATGTGTGCATACACACAATGTAAATATACAGCAGTCACAAATGGAAAATACTAGCAGTGAAAAATACCAGAAAAGGCTTCTTGTAGAAAGTAAAATTTGAGCTAAGACTTAAAGGAAGGTAGGATATTGAGCTAAGGAGGAAGAGTATTCTAGGCATAGGGGAGAGCCAGTGAAAGGTTCTGATTTAGGAGATAGAATATCTTGTAAGATGAATAGCAAAAAGACTCATGTTACTTGATTGTAGAGGATGGGGAGGGGAATAAGGTGTAAGAACATTAGAAAGGATATGAAGTGACCAAGTGAAGGGCTTTAAAAGCCAAACATGGTTGGAGGGATATTGGTCATGTTTGTGTGTGTGTGTGTGTGTGTGTGTGTGTGTGTGTGTGTGTGTGACCTAGATAGACAGACAGAGACATGGACAGAAAGACAGAGAGATTGAGGGTAGGTACTGTTGTCAGTTCATTTTGGCATCTTAGTGAAGGATAAAATGGAGTGGAAAGTGACTTGAGGCAGAAAGACCAATCAGAAGGCTATTCTAATAGTTCAGGAATGTGATAATGAGGATCTACACCAGTGAAGAAAAGTTGATATATAAAACAAGTTGGTGTAGTTTAAAAAAAAAAAGGCATGTCTTGGAAACAGATTGGATATATGAGGTAACTACAAGTGAGGTATTGAAAATGACAACAAGGTTTTGAGCACTGGTAACTGGGAGGATGGTGGTGACCTTAACCCGTAATAGTGAAGATGAGAAGAGGTAATGGTTTTAGGGAAAAGATAATTGGTTCATTATTAGACATTCTCAATTTAAAATATTTAGGGGACATCTATTTTGAGACTTTCAAAAGACAGTTGGTGATTCAAGATTAGAAATCAAGAGAGATTAGAGCTAGATCAATTGGTTTTATAATCTTCTGCATAGAGATGTTAGTCAAATCCATGGGAAATAATTGGGCCTTTAAGCAAGGTCGTGTAGGGGAGAAGAGGAGAGTTCCTAGGACAGTTTGTTAGAGGATACCTATGGTCAGTGAATATGATTTGGATGAGGGATCAACAAAGGAGACTGAAAAGAAACAGTCAAAAAGTAGGAGGACAAGTAGGAGAGAATAGTGTCATGAAAATCTAGAGAAGAGAAGGAATCTAAGAGATGAGGGTGAGTAGCAATGTTACAGGTTACAGATAAGGGCCATGGATTGGAAAAAAAAAAGTCATTAGATTTGATGATTTCAAGAAATCATTGGTAATTTTGAAGAAGTTTCAATTGAAAATCACATGTCAGCCTGCAGAAAGTAGCAAGTGAGAGGACAGGAAGTCCAGGCATCAATTTTTATAGCCTTCTGAAGGAGGTTACCTATGAAAAGGAGAGATTATGATGATAGCTAGAGAGGACAAATGATCAAGTGAGGATTTTTTCAGGGAGAGTTCATTGATGAAAAGAGAGAGCAAAAATTATTCTTACTCTACAACCACAACCAATGAGTTGGGTTGGTTTGGGGAATAAGTGAAAGTGTGACCAGTACTAGAAAGGGGGGCTAGGAATGCTATTCATTAAGGGGAAAACAGGTGTCTGTGAGAGCCAGAAGGTAAAGAAAATCGGAAAGGAACCAGGGGAAGCATTTGAAGTAATACAGTAGATTTGTTCAAAAGATTTGAGCTTCACCCCTCCCCCTCCTAATACTAACATGACTAAGCACAAATTGAGAAAATAGGGGAGCAAAATTATTTCCTTTGTGTGTATATATCTGTTTAGTATATTATCGGACATTTTCCATTGGTAACTCCCAACAAGTCACTTAATTTCTCAGTGTTCCAGGCAACTGTTAAGACTGTAAATTACAGAGTGTTTCCCAATATCCAAATGTATAAAAATTAGTGAATTTCCTCTCTGTGAGTCCTTTCCACCTATAAAAATCACAGATTAAAAAAAAAAAAACACCAAACATAAAACAAAGAATTATTCTTAGTTTTAAGCTTTTTGAAATACGTTCACACCCAGGATCTCATGTGAAACTCACAAGAACACTATAAGTTAGGTAAGTAGTATCTTCATTCCCCACCTGGCTATAATCCTCTGGACTCTATCAAATATCAGGAGCCTCTAAATAATGCAGGATCATTTCAACTCTGTCATAAACTCATCTAACCATTCTGGTAAATTGTAAAATGGAAAAATTATTCCCAAAGATCTATAAAACTGCGCATACTCCTTGATCGAGCAATACTACTGCTAGGTAGGTATGTCAAAGAGATTCTTCAAAAGGGGGGAAGACCTATTTGTAGAAAAATATTCATACCACCTCTTTTTGTGTTAGCTAAGTGTTGGAAATTGAGGAGATGCCCATCCATTGGGGAATTGATGAACAAGTTGTGATACATGAGTATAATTGAGTATTATTGTGCTATAATAAATGACAAGCAGGATGGTTTTAAAAAAACTTGGAAAGATATATGAACTGATACAAAGTGAAGTAAGCAGGACTAGGAGACTATTATTCACAGTAACAGCAATATTGTATGATGAAGAACAAATGACTTGGCTATTCTCAGAAATACAGTGATCAAAGACGATTCCGAAAGACTCATGATGAAAAATGCTATCCACCTATAGGGAAAGAACTGATGTCTGAATACAGACCAAAGCATGTTATTTTTCTCTTTATTTCTTTTTTATTTCTTCCTTCTTTTCTTCCTTCTTTCCTTCCTTCCCTTCTTTTTTGTTAGTCTTCTTGCATAAAAAAAAAACTAATATGGAAAGGTTTTAAATGATTGCACATGTATAACCTATATCATATTGCTTACCATCTCAGAGAGAGGGGCTGGAAGGGAGGGGAGATAGAATTTGGAACTCAAAACTGAAAAAAGTATTAAAAATTATGTTTATGTGTAATGGGGGATAAATAAAATATTATTTTTAAAAAGATCATTTCAACTCTAGAACTCACACCTCATCAATATTCACCACCCTTGAGGCTCTTCCTTCTGAATGGAAGACTAATAGAACTTCCATTTAAGGATGATGACTATGCCAGCCATGTCTTTATTTCCCTTACACTTCTCTGGACTTCTCTATCATGCCCTGTGTAATGTGTCTGGATTCATCCCTTCCCTTCCTCCTGTCACTGTTTTGTGTGGTTCTCTTTTATTAGCATATAAGTTCCTTAAGAACAGAAACTGTCTTTTGTTTCCATCTTTGTATCACCAGTACCTAGCATATTGTCTGTTATATGGTAGGTACTGAACAAATTAATTTGAACTGATGGCATATTGTGTAAGTATGAAAATTGAGATGGAGAAAGACAAGTGACCTAAATAAGATCCCACAGACAACAATAAAGCCAACGCTAAAACCCTGGTCTCCTAACTCCTAATCTAATGGACCTTCTAATAATTAGACCATATCCCTCTCATTAAATAAATGAAATGGTTTCCAGTTTAACAATTCCAATTTCTTTTTATTTCAATTAATAATGAATATAGGCCATATCTAGAAGATATATTGGTTAGAGTGTCAGGCTTAGAGTCAGAAAGACTCATCCTCCTCAGTTCAAATCTGACCTCAGATGCTTGCTAGTTGTGTGCATTTGGGAAAATCACTTAACCTTGTTTGCCTCGGTTCTTCATCTGTATAATGAACTGGGGAAGGAAATGGCAAACCACTCTAGTATCTTTGCCAAGAAAATCCCATATAGGGTTGTGAGAGTCAGTCACAACTGAAACAACTCAACAACAACAAAATAGGCTGCATCACACAAAAGTATAGAAAAATAGGGAAAGGAAAGTATAGTGTTATCCTAAACATCTCACCAGAAATATATTATGTGGATGATAGGAATCCTGAGGTTCTCAGAAAGCATTTTTTTTGCAATAAGTTCATTTATACAAGGCTGTGAGTGACCTCAGAGTCATGTAGTCCAGCTCTTTTTTTTACTAAAACCTAAGATGTAAAACAGTAAATTAAGGTGTCCAAAGTTACACATGATTGTATTGGACCTTGAGTCAAGATCTTCTAATTGCAAATCTAACCGTTTCCACTATAACAGATATTCTCTACTTGGAAGACTAAACATAAGAGGCAGTATAAGAATTGCCCAACGGAATTCCCCTGTGGAGTATTGGGTCATCATTCTGCAGATTTGTTGTGAAATCTTCCAACAATTAATAATCAATTTATTAATTAGGCTAACTGGTAATCAATAAATTGATGATCAGTGGTTTTGCTTGGTAAACAAAGATACGAAGGGATACCTTGAAATGCCTTAAATCCCTTCTGAAAAGGAACTCACTTGACAAGTGGGACTCAATCCCAATTGGTGGACATTTAATGAGGAGGTGGGCTGAAAGTCTTTAACTCCTCCTGAGCACTTGACTTCATCATAAAACTCTTAAGGCACCTAGGCAAGCAGAGCTATCTAAAGCCAGACATCTCTAGCTAGTTTTCTCCTTCATGGACTGAGTTGCCTTAAACACAAATGGGTGGGGCAAGGAAAGGGGGTTTCTTCTCCAGGCAAAAGCTCACCTAGACTGGATTCTGGTTATACTCTAAATAGAAAGGTGTCCCAGTTGGGTCTCACCCAACTAACACATATGCTTTGAGGACTAGGAGCAAATCTCATCACTCAGCTATGTCCTTCAGAGACTGACTGATATTTTCAAGAAATGGGTTTTGACAGAAATAAGAAAAAGAGGGTGGATAACAAATTAGTAATTAGTTATTGATATAATATAATAATCTTAATTTCTCTCATGGAGGTCTTTCAGCAGAAGTTGTTTTTTTTTTTAATTAGACATCACATTTGTTATTAATGAGACAACACATACAATAGATGAGAAGCAGATTAACACAAATACTAAACTCAATAATATTTTAATCTCTTTGAGGAAGCATGCCATAGATAGATAGATAGATAGATAGATAGATAGATAGATAGATAGATAGATAGATTCACACATATTTATATGTAATGGTAAATACAATACATTAAAGTATTATTGAACTGAGATTGTTTTGACTTGTATCTCAACACACTGAAATATAAACTATTTGAAATAAAGATTAATAGATATAATATTATTCCAGATATGCATATATATATATATATATATATATATATATAGTCATATGAGCATTATGAGAACAGGGATCATGTTGTATCTAAAAGTTGTGCTTCCCTTAGTGCCTAGAACAGTGTTAAGTATGTAGTAGATGCTGTAATGGAAATGCATATTTAAACATCTTCCCTGCCCCTAGGTTAAGTGTACCTAGAGCCTGTTGTGGGAGGCTTGTTTTTCAGGAAAGCTCACACCTTGATACTTTGTGATTGGGCAGTGGATCAAGAAGGTTGTTACATTTTCTGAGCCAGGAGAAGGCTATATAAATCCTGATGGGAGGCTTTGCTTTGGGGCTCACTTTGAGAAGTGTTGTGTGATTTGACCAGATGAGAATCTGGGCAGCCGCTGAAAGCCCTACCCCCCCCCCCCGGCTTTGAAAACCCAGATGTTGATGCTTCCCTCTCTGGTAACTGTGATTTGGTATTGATATAATGGTTGGACAGTTTGGAAGCCTGTCTGTTTGATCTGTCTGTATACTCTGAAGTTTACGGTGCTGACCTTTTCCCCCTGAACTAGGTTATATATGTTTGATTGATTAAAGTGAGCTTGTTAACTGATTTTGAGTTGCTTTCCTTTACAAAAGCAGATCTAAGAACCTGTGTTGGCAGCCACCCTGGGGATGTTGGGGTGCTTGCTGCTACAGATGCCTAAGAAATATTTGGGGAATTGATATAAATGGCAATTTAGTAAAAGCCATGAAACTTGATGGGTTACTTAGGATAGTAGTATTCAGTGTCCCCCCACAACTTCATTCTAGATCCACAGAAAAGGTTATTCTGTTTCTAATAGCTACAGTCCCTTAAGTCAGCAGAACATTTATTGCTGCAGTGGTCAACTGGTTGGTAGGAAGTCAAATAAAGAAGCAAGAGCCATATCTCATAACTAATTGCTATGAGCACTGTGTCCCCTAAAGGCAGCGCCAGAAGATCAGCAAAATTCCAGCAAGTGGAAGTTTTCATATCCCTAGTTTTAATTGTCACTTCTCTTTGAATAATTATAGCTGTTATTTGCTATTTGTTGTAATTTCATATCCTGTATTTTCATATTTTCAGACTCCTCTGTGTTCTAGCTATTATATATGTATATCTATACACACAAATACACACATACATATGTACTTATATGTATACATGTATGTATAATAGGAATACATATGCATGTATATACACATATATGTATTGTAATAGACATACATGCATACGCACATTTATGTATATACAGATACATACCTCAAATGTACTCTGAATCATTTCTCTGTATGGAGGTGGATGGCATATTCAATCATGAATCCACTGCAATTATGTTTATCATAGTTCCTAAGTCTTTCAAAGTTGTTTGTAGTTACAAATTTGTGGTATTTTTGTTATTGTATGAATTATTCTCTTGGTTTTCACTTCAGGTTTCCCTGAAACTGTCTCCATCATTTCTTACAGCATGATAATACTCTATCATATTTATATAACAATTTGTTCAGCTATCCCTAATCAATGTGTACCCCCTCAGTTTCCAATTCTTTGCCACAGTGAAAAAGAGATGTTATACATATTTTTGCACATATAGGTCACTTTCCTATTTCTTTGATCTCATATTCAGTATTAATCCTAGTATTGGTATCAATGGACCAAAGGGTATACACGGTTTAATAGCTTTCTGGGCATAGTTCCAAATTGTTTTCCACAGTGGAGTAAAGGCAGAGATTCACCTGAGCTTTCCCCTAAACCATTCCAAATACTTTTAAGTAATGATTCTAAACAAATTCTAGAGTGGCAGAACACAAAAAAAGATGGAGTTGAACAAATTTTCCAACCCAAGACAAATTAGACCTTCCATAGAATAGGTCTTTTATATGCAGGTAAGAGCCTGCACCACTTCAGACAAGGCCCCAACAAACCTAGAGCAGGCCTGGGGCAATTGAAACAGTGGCATCAGTGATAGTTTCCAGAACTCTTAGCTAGCAGATGGTCAGAGGATGAGAGAACAGGTGAGAAGATTTACAGGAGTTCCTCTGCTGGTACCAGAGGCAGGAGTCTGTTGCATTGCCCACACTTGGATCTGAGTTGCAGCCCTGGTTCTTAGTCCCAGTGACAGGAGAAGCACTAGAACAGCAGAGCTTGCAGCTGCAGGGGGAGCAGGTACCCAGGTCACAGTTCCAGTGCTTGAGGTCCCTCACAAAGCAGATCACAACCCAGAAGAGTAGTAAACACACCGTTCCATAGATGATCCCACCTTGGAAGAATTAAAAACTTACAGGTCTCTAAAAGTATCTCTGAAAATAGCTGCAAAAAAATCCCCAAAGTTTGATATGATGTGCCCTATATCCTGGAAGCAGAGCCCCACTTTGCCACAGATTTAAAAGTCAAGAAATAGGCTAGAAAATGAGAAAACAACAGAAAAAATTCTGACTATAGAAAGTTACTATTGTGACAAGGAAAATTGAAACACACACTCAGAAGACAACACAGTCAAAGTTCAGCATTCAAGGAAAAATAAGAATTAGTATCAGGACATAGAAGAGCTCAAAAAAGACTTTGAAAACCAAGTCAGGTAGAGGAAAATTTGATTCACTGAAGAGAACTCCTGAGAAAGTTGAGTTGGTCAAATGGAAAAGGAAGTACAAAAGCTCACTGAAGAAGGTAATTCTTTAAAAGTTAGAATTGTGCAAGTGGAAGCCAATGACTTTATGAAACATGAAAAAAACAATAGAAGTCAAAAGATCGAAAAAATAGAAAAAAATATAAAGAACCCCATTGGAAAATCAATTGACCTGGAAAATAGATCCAAGAGAAAAAATTTAAGAATTTTAACACTACTTGAAAGTCATGATCAAAAAAGAGCCTAGTGGGGCAGCTAGATGGCACAACGAATAGAGCACCAGACCTGGAATCAGGAGTAACTGACCTCAAATCTGACCTCAGACACTTACCACTCATTAGCTGTGTGACCTTGGGTATGTCACTATTCCCCAGCTGAGCTGCCTTACCCCCTCCAAAAAAGGCAAAAAAAGAACCTAGATATTATTTTTTAAGAAATTATCAAGGAAAACTGCCCTGATATTTCAGAAACAGAGGTTAAACAGAAATTGAAAAAATCTACCAATCACCTCCTGAAAGTGATACCAAAATGAACATTTCCAAGAATATTGTAGCCAAATTCTAGACCTTCCAGATTAAGGAGAAAACACTGCAAACAGCTAAAAAGAAATAATCCAAATATTTTAGAGCTACAGTCAGAATAACACAAGATTTAGCAATCTCAACCTTAAAGGATTGGAGGGCTTAGAATATATTCTGGACAGCAAAAGAACTAGGATTGCAAGCAAGAATCATCTATGCAGCAAAATGGAGCATAATCCTTCAGCATGGAAATAAGTGTTCAAGGAAACAGAGGATTTTCAAGCATTCCTGATCAGAGCTCAATAGAAAATTGGACTTTCAAATACAAGATGAAAAAGAAGCCTAAAAAGGAAAACAGGAAATAGAACTCATAAAGGATTCCATAAGGTTAAACTGCTTATATTTCTAAATGAGAGGATGATAATTTTTAACTCTTAAAAACTTTTTCATTATTAGGGCATTTAGAAGGAATAAACAAAGATAGAAGAGATTGAGCTGAGTATGATGCCATTATTATCTAAAAATTAAAATAAGGATGAGATAGAAGAATGCAGTAAGATAAGGGGGAAGGGATATAATAGAATATATAATAGAATAAATCATCTGATATAAAAGAGACCTATAAAGGTTTTACAATGGAGGGAGAAATGGGGGAAGCAGGGAGGGAAGCATATGAACCTTATTCCCATAGGAACTGGCTCAAAGATGGAATAATACACGTAATCTGTTGGGTGTAGAAATATATCTTACCATTCAGGAAAATAGGAAGAGAAATGGATAAGAGAAGGAGGGAATTGATAGAAGGCAGGGCAGATGTGGGGGGAGGTAAAAGTCAGAAGCAAAGAATTTTTGAGAATGGACAGGGTAAAGGGAGAGAGACAGTAGGAAAACAGGGGGGAGGTAGAATGGAGGGAAATATATAGTTGTTAATCATTACTGTGAAAAAAATTACAGTGAATTTCACTGATAAATATTTCATTTCTCAAGCAAATAGAAAACTGAGTGAAATTTCTAGAAACAAGAACTATTTCCCTAATTGATGAATGGACAAACATATGAAGAGGTAGTTTTCAGACAAAGTAATCGATGATATTTATAGCCATGTGAAAAAAATGCTCTAAATCACTATTTATGAGAGAAATGCAAATTAAAACAAGCTATCACTTCACACCAATAAGACTGGTTAATATGACAAAGATGGAAAATGACAAATGTTGGAGGGGATGTGAGAAAATTAAAACACCATTGTAGTATTGGTGAAGTTGTATACTGACTAAAACATTCTGGAAAGCATGTTGGAACTATTTCCAAACGTCTATAAAACCACACATACCCTTTGACCAAGCAGTAGCACTACTAGGTCTGTATCCCAAAGATATTTTTAAAAAAGGAAAAGGACCTATGTGTACAAGAATATTTAAAGCAGTTCTTTTAGGGCTGGCAAGGAATTGGAAATTGAGGGGATGTCCTTCAAATGGGGAATGGCTAAACAAGCTGTAGTATATGATTGTGAAGGAACATTACTGTACTTTAAGAAATGAGCAAGATGCTCTCAGAAAAAAATATGGAAAGACTTACATGAACTGCAAAGTTAAGTGAGCAGAACCAGGATAACATTGTACATAGTAACAGCAATACTGTACGAGGATCTACCATGAATAATTTGGCTATTTTCAGCAATGCAATGATCCAAGACAATTCTATAGGACTTATGATGAAAGAGGTTTCCATCTCTAGCAAAAGAACTGGTAGACCTGATTGCAGATCAAAGACATTTCTTCTTTATTGTTCATGGGCTTTTTTGCCTGTGTTTTCTTTCACAGGATGACTTACATGGAAATGTGTTTTGCATGACTACATATGCAAAGCCTATGTTAAATTAGTTTTCTCCTCAATGTGGAAGGAAGTAAGGAAGGGAGAGAATTTGGTACTTGAAATTTGAAAAAAAAAGTATATTAAAATTGCTTTACGTGTAATTAGGAAAATAAAATATTAAATAAGGATAAAAAACCAAATTGCTTTCCACAATGGTTAGAACTTTTCACAGCTTTACCAATAGAGCCTTAATGTGCCTGTTTTCTCACAGCCCCACAGCATTTGCCATTTTCCTTATTCGTTAGCTTTGCAAATCTGACAGGAGGTACTTCAGTGGCTGCATGTAACTCCCTTGTCTTATTAATCTTATATCTTGTTTTACAAACTACCTGCTCCTTTTTTCTTGAATCTTTCTCCCCCAACTTCTCTTCATCCTTCTCTCTGAGTCTTTGTTTTTCTTCATCTTTTCCCTCTCCATTCCCTTTACCCTTACCTCTTTCCCCTTAGATCCTTCCTTCACCTCCTTCTGTACCTCGCTCTTCTTCTCAGGCCTTTCTCATGAATCCCCCTTTTCCTTAAATCTTTGGTTCTCATTTAACTCAAACATTTCACTTCTTCCTCTTTTAATTTCTCCTCATGTCCTACTACCTCCATATGGAATATCTTTTCTTCTTCACAATCCCAAATTTCCTTCACAATTCCTGCTACTTTCTGTTCTTTTCTTGCCCTTTGGTCCAAGTAAGTCTTTCTCTCATGTGAGCTTCACAAACTGGAAATCAAAAACCAATTGAACAAAAAATAAGCAATGTGACATTACCATCCCCATCAAAATTAAAAAGTGTGTATATAACTGAGGTCTAAAAAATGTAGTTATTTAGTTTAATGCTTTCCCAGGTCCTACCCATGTGGAATTTCTCCTCTTCAAGTTGTGTCCTTTAGAGCAGATGCATCTCATCTTGACTGAATTCCAGAGAAACTTCATTTTCCAGTCCAGGTAAATATTATATCAGTGTTTAATAGTAGAAGAAAAAAATTACTGGACTAGAATTCAGAGATTCTGTACCCAAATCCCAATCTACATTTAATAGTTTTATAGCCAAAGAAAACATTATGTAACTTTTCTGAAACTTAGTTTCCTCACCTGTACCTTGGTTTCCCTAACTTCTGTCTCTATTCTAACCACTCTTTCTTTCCCATTGAAACCTTGTACTCTGCCCCTGGGTTTTGATAAGTGGTCTTCAGTCTTATCTTACCCAGAAGCACAAGCCCATGCCACTTTCTAGTCATATCCATGTAACTGCTCATCTCTACTTCATATGTTATCTATTGCTATTAAATTGTAAGCTTCCTGAGGCATGGATTGTTTTGTTTGCTTGTATTTTTTTTTTTTTTTGCTTTTTGGAGGGCACTTGGGGTTAAGTGACTTGCCCAAGGTCACATGGCTCATGTGAGTTTGTGTGTGTGTTAAGTGTCTAAGGCCTAATCATATAACTCAGGTCCTCCTGACTCCAGGGCTGGTGCTCTATTCACTGCGCCACCTAGCCACCCATGTTTGCTTGTATTTTTAATCTTCCAGTGTTTAGCGTAGTGCCTGGCATGTAGGAAGTACTTAATAAATTATCTCTATAAATCTACCTTAACAGTTTGCTGTAAAGAATCTACTTTATTAATTATGATATAAATGTGAACTTTTTATTAAGTAGCTCCTCAAAAAATTAGCTGGATACCATACATGAAGACATTTTATTATATATGTAAATGATTTGTACATATTATATATTTAAACGTATAATATAAAATTATATCAATTGTCTATGTGAATGTGCACATGCATATACACATGACTATACATCCATGCATGCATATGTATATATGCATACTTATTGTTTCCCAAATGTTTAAATCCACTATTTATATCTGACCATCCAAGACCTATCTTTGTGAAGCTCTAAATTAGACTCCAGTGATTATTTTCATTAGATTTAGTCAGTTTTCTAAAGAATCTGACAATTGCCTTTTAGAAAGAAAAAAATAGAAAAAATATTCTCAAGATGATTTTGTTCATTTCCTTTGGGAAATTTATTATTTTTTTTTTAAGAAAAGCTTGAGGACAGGGGGGAAAGTATGCTTTTTTTCATGTAAAACTGACAGGCCTGGTGTTTTTCCTGCCAGTTCTTTCTGAACATACTGTAGCATCTCCTTTGGAGTCTTTCCAGCCTTTGGGCTAAATATACACTTAAAAGGTATTTTCAGGCTTGTGTTCCTTGTCTCCAAAGGCTGTACCATTTCAGGTTTGCCTGCTGGGTGAGCTCTCCTAATGTGAAAACACATTGATGTTCTTATTTTTAAAAAGGAGAAACAAGTTGCCAGCATGAATAGTTTCCATCTTAAAATCAAGCATACCTCATGATACTTTGCTTAGCTTGGCTATTTAAACAGAGAATCCATTTTAGTGGCTTGATTGTGGAGACTAGGAGACTAAACTACTCTATTTCCCCTGAAATGAGACTTTGTTTAAATAAAACAGTGGCCCCCACCCACCCACCTGCAAAATGAGAAAGTACATAGAGCCGGAAAGTGAATATAGATCATTTTCAAGTTTAAAATTTGGAAGTTTTCAAAGACCTTGAATACAAATAAATGGATGCTGCCATAACCCTTTTATTTCTGGGTAAGGGGAACCCATACTTTCCCCGCTTTCCAAGAAGGAAAGAAAGTAGAGCAGTTTCACATATATTCTGGGGGAGATTCCTTTTACTCTGTTATAGGGGAACTTACCAAACTACTTGTTCTTTTTCTATTGGTTCTTACATCATCCTTCAGTTACATAAAACTGGGATAGCAACCTGCTTACCATTTCTGCTCAAGGTCCCCTCTCAGAGGCAGCCTTGGTTAAAAATTAAAAATTAAAAGCACACCTCAGAGAATATCTTCCCTTGATAACAACAATAACAACAATAATAAAGTGGAGGTAATGAATGTTATAATTTATTGGAATTGTTGCCACATTCAGGAGTTGCTGCTCAAGATTCATTCTGGGAAACTCACTAAAATGTTATGTGTATAATCCTATGACTCTTTCTGAGAACTGTTGATCAGCTGCTTCAGATTCTTTCCAGCTGTGGGACATGATAGGGTCCCTACATCAGAACCCAGAAACAAAGTCAAACTGTGAAAGAGCCCTGGATAGTATCAGACATACAAATGTAAATGGTATCTAGCCTCAAAAAAGCCTCAGTCACTGAGTGACTTGAAGTTTTCTAGTATTTTTTTTTAAAAACTGAGTTCATCTTACTTAGATAGGAATTACAACAGCCACCCAGGAGCTCAGTTTCACAACAGATTGATATATAACTGTGACCTGTTCTGTCTATAAGATGTGCTGGTTCAAGCCTTCTTAAGTAATCTGATGCCTCCGATCCCCCCATGAGCAAAAGGGTAAATGGCTCTTCTCTATAGCCTCATACAATTATCCCTTCCATATCACAGGTGTTAGGGGCACAACACTCCACAATCTGGAAAATCTACATAAATTTTTGACCTATTGATACCAGAGAAGAAATCTGATTTTTTTAATATTTTTTTTCTTTTATGGGGTGTTTACTGTACCTTATTGTAAAGTTTTGATTGAATAGTTGGTCTTAGCCTCTGTGTCATCTGCTAACCTTCATGTGTCATCTGTGGTTTCCACAAAACTCCCCCCAAAATTCACACAATTTCTTATGCTGATCCATGATATAGAGAAACTGTGTAAGGGACAACTATAAACATATTTTTTAAAAATAACTAGAAATACACTATTTAAGAGGTAAGGGGAGAGATCACTAATCAAACCTAACATTTCCTGATCAAGTACTAGGACTCAAGGTGCAGAATCTTCCGAGAAGGTAGAAGGGTCAGAGATGTCCATTGATAGTGGTGATTAGGGAGTTTTGATGTTATAGGTGTAAGTTTTCTCAAAGGAAATTCAGTATATCTCAGGGTGGAAAAAATCAGCAAATTCTGATCTGGAGGTGACAATAGGAATTTTTGGTTCAAATAAGGTTTTGTGTTTTGTTTTGTTTTTCAAGCTTATGATAAAAGAATCCAGAAGGGATGGCTAGGTGGTACAGTGAGTAAGAGCACCAGCCCTGGAGTTGGGATGACCCAGGATTGGTCCTGGCCTCAGAAAATGAGCACCCACACATAAATAATGACTGGCCGTGTAACCTTGAGCAAGTTATTTAACCCCAATTGCTTTTTAAAAAAAAGAATCCGGAAGATGAAGGCATTAGTAGAGCTGGCACTAAAAAACAGATAGAGATGATAGAGATAGAGATACAAAGAGACAGAGAGAGAGACAGAGATAGAGATAGAGGTAGAGATAGAGATATGGATATGGATATAGATATGGATATGGATATGGATATATATCTATATGGATAGAGCTAGGTAGAGATGAAAATAGAAAGACATAGACATAGACATAGATATAGATGATATAGATATAGATAGATACAGAAGAAGTGACGCACCCTTTGTTCTGTAATAAAAATTCAGTCTTAATTCTCCATGAAGAATTCAGTCCACTTTGTTCTATTTTCCTTAGAGTTCTCTCTCTTTCTCTCTCTCTTTCTTTTTACCTCTCTCTCTCTCTCTCTCTCTCTCTCTCTCTCTCTCTCTCTCTCTCTCTCCCCCAGTTTATCTGTTTTGTCCGGTTTTATGTTATATTATTATATTATGTATTATTATTATATATTATATGTAATTATATATATATATGTTATGTTTTTGTTCAATTGTTTCACTCATGTCTGAATTCATTTCTTCGTAACCCCATTGCAATTTTCTTGGCAAAGATACTGTAATGGTTTGCCATTTCCACATAAGGCAATTCATTTTACAGATGAGGAACTGAGGCAAGAGGGTTAAGTGACTTCCCCAGGGTCTCACAGTTAGTAAGTGTCTAAGGCCAGATTTGAACTCAGGAAAATGAGTCTTCCTGACTCCAGGGCCAGCCCTCTATCCACTGTGTCACCTAGCTGCCCTTTTATGTTGTGTATATGTGTATTACCATTATCCCCCATACACAGGAAATAATGGCACATGATAATAACTGACATTCACATAGCTCATTAAAATTGATGAAGTGATATATATGTCATTCCATTTAAGCCTCAAGATCCCACACAAGCAGGGCTATTGCTATTCTATGGGCTATTATGGTTTTTTATAGATAAGGAAACTGAGGTTCAGAGAAGTGTTAAGTGTTTTGCAGATGTTGTATAGTTGGTGAATCAGAGGCAGCTCTTTCTGAATCCAAAGCCATCCCTGTAACCATTACCCTACATATTTTCTCTTCATTGATCTGTTAGTCCCATATATAAATATGGAAAGTCTACTCTGAGATCAGCATTCCTTTGAACAGAGAAGGGTTTTTAAGCCTTTGCCAATTATACGCATATCCCCCCACTCCCCTGACATTGTATCCACTGCCATTTACACTTCAATGATGAATTAGTTTGAATTTGAACTAACTCCATGTAGTTTCCAATTTCAGTAGGACATAGTTTTTTTAGCTATCAAATTTCACCTCACCCCTTACATTTTCCTTTGAAAATCAATAAAAGCAGATTTCCCTGTTTTTTTTTTAACTTGGAAATTTTCTAGAAATGTGACACCAAAGTTGACCCAGAAACCAACTGATCTAAAATTATATTATCCTCTCCTTTAAAATATTTTACTCATATACGTTCTATTACATTACTGAAAAGACGGTAATTGGTGAGGGAGGTTGGGATGGTACTGGCCCAAGTTTCCTTCCTAAGGCATAGTGAATCTAAGTTTAAATTGCAGGATACTCAGCAATGCTTTGTAAATGGACACTAATCTAGGCACAATTAATTGCTGTATGACCTTGGTCAAGTCACCTAAACTCTATTTGCCTTAAATCCCTCATCTGTAAAATGCAAATAATAATAATAATAACATCTGTCTCCTAAGGCTGATGTGAAGAATGAATCAGATCATATTTTAAAGCATTTAGCTTAGTGCTTTGCTCATCATAGGCACTATAAAAATGGTAGTTATTATTACTATTATTTGTTCTTATTGTTAGGCACAAGAAGCTGAGTGGATAGAGGTGTCAAACCAGAAGTAAGGAAGAATTGAGTTCAAATTCATCCTCAAACATTTAGTAGCTGTGTGATTCTAGATGAATCACTTAATTTCTTTTTGCCTCAGTTTCTCAACTGGCAAATGGAAATAATAATGGCAACTACCTCCCAAGGTTGTTTTTTTTAAATAGGATCAGATATTATTTATAAATCATTCAGCATAAGGCCTGTCACATAGTAGGTTCTTAAGAAATCCTTCCTTCATTTGCAAAAAGAAGTTCCTCAAGTACTGCAGAGGGTCTGAGAAACTTGGCTTCTAACTGCTGGATCCATAGCTGCAGCAGTAATGTGCAGTCTAGTATTTCCAGAAAAGAGCAGATGGGCATCCCAGGCTGCCTGGATTATTTCCTAACTCTGCTGGAGTGAAAGGAGAAATCAAAAGTAAATGACATGATTGCTTTTGGCATGTTGTGATGAATTGTATACATGTTCAAATTCATAAATGGCCTTATTCTAATATGAAAGGGGGGAAATTTAAATCAGCCTCAGTGAAAAGCTATGTTTTATGAGGAAAAACTTAAAAGCTAAGAGAAATGAATATAAAAAGCAGGCCTTCAAAGGAAAAAAATCTCAGCCATTCTATTTACTATTGGCCTATAGATGATACCTCATATATAAAATGGAGTTAAACTAAATGACCTCCCAGATCTCTTCTGTCTCTAAACCTAAGACATTATGATCTACCAAAACAGGTCCCCCTTTAGTTTTGTTTTCATGGGAATCTTAATCTATTATAAAATATATTATCCTTTAGGTGACTGTGGATTGTTGATGGCCATGCCATCAGAACACAAATTCTAACAACTTAACAAGCTGAAGGGGTATATGGGATGTTCAGTGAGACTAGTAATGTTCCTGTAAGGACCTGCTGAACCCTTTTTAGGTCTACTCATCTACCTTTGGTGTCCCCCTGTCACCTAATTCTCACCTGTGGCTCCAAGAAGTTGTAGCATGCACAGCAGTCACACTTGGTAAAACTATTTCAGCAGATAACCTAAACCAAGTAGAGGGTAATTGACAGGTCTCAAACCCATAGATGATTTAGGTGGATATCTATTCCAAGCATTTGAAGACTTCTCTCAGAAAAAATGGGCAGATAAGAAGAATTTGTTCCAATACCCATGAAGGCTGCTGAAGTAGGTGCTGTGGAGCACCTCAAGCTTGGTCAGACATTAAATATGCCAAAGTCATCCCCTGAAGTCTGT
The DNA here is from genome assembly GCA_011680675.1 of Gymnobelideus leadbeateri. NCBI lineage: Eukaryota > Metazoa > Chordata > Mammalia > Diprotodontia > Petauridae > Gymnobelideus > Gymnobelideus leadbeateri. The sequence continues at coordinate 1,021,929 of WOXC01011326.1, read as the reverse complement.
ACCATCACCAGTAATCTTGATTTGTTTCTTAATTCCAGCTCTAATAATCTGGATGTCAATGACTCTGGAAGAAAAAGTGAGGCTGATGTTTTGTGTGACTCAGCTTCACTTAAATACAATTCAATCAGAAGTCAAGATGTCACACCATGATGTCATTGGTCCTCTTTGAAAATGAAGGATGAGTAATAACAACCAACCTGGAAATGTTTCAGTACTATCGTATATCTGTTGTCTCAAGAGTAATCTGGCTAAGATTTGAGGGGCTAATGATAACTATTTTTACATATTGCTTAAAATGCATTAATTTGATTCTTAAAACAACCCTGAAAAATAGTTACTGGAGGTATTATTATCTCCATATTACACAAAAGGAAAGGTAGAGTGACTTGCCTATTGTCACAAATGTCTTGATGCCTGTGGCATAATGTGAATTCAGAGTTTGGGTTAGTTTGGTTTGGTTTGGTTTTTTTTCTCTAGTTGTAATACTCTATTATGTCACAGGAACAAGTTGTATAATTTGTTGTGTAACTAATTGTGGTAGGATTATTAAAATGAGTACATATGGAGATGGCCCATTTGGTAGATAGGGAAATAGGGCTATGACTTAGCAAGTAGGCTCTCAAAATAGGGGTGCACAAACCTGTGAAGACAATACCTACTGTATAGAGGTTAGGATCATACACACCTTACCTGATCATATCATTGATGTCCAGCAGAAGCATATGCCCTAGATGATATCTATACCACCTTACCAGATTAGGTACAGGGAGATGAGAATTTTTTTTAAATTATCAACTTCTTAAGACCAGCTATCAAGTCATAAATGAGTTATGATGCACACTAGTGGGAAAGGTTATCAATACTCAGAAGACAACAATGTAAAAACATCTTTTTTTAAAAAGTCTGAAAGAAAAATGAGAATTGGGCCCAAATTCACCTTGAAGAGTTTAAGAAAATGATGAGCAGTAGAGAAAATTTTGGGAAAGGAAATTAGATAGCTACAAGAAAGTTATGAAAAGTTGATTAATAGATTGATAAAAGAGATACTAAAATGATAAAGAAAATAACAACTTTAAAAAAGAATTTCTAAATAGGTAAAATAGGTGCAAAAATCTGCTGAAGAGAAGAACTCCTTAGAAAGAATAATTGGTCAAATGGAAAGAAAGGAGGTACAAATCTAATTGAAAAAATAATTCCAACTGTTAGAATTGGGCAGGTATAAGCTAATAACACCATGAGACATCAAGAAATGATAAAACAAAGTCAAAAGGATAAAAAAAAACTTGGAGAAAACGTGAAGTATCTCATCAGAACAACAACTGAACTAGAAAATGTATCTAGTAGAGATGATCTAAGAATTTTTGGACTATTGAAAGCCATGATCAAAAAAAAAAGGTTCTAGACATCATATTTCAAGAAATTATCAAGAAAAACTGAGCTAATACTTTAGATTCAGAGAATGAAATAGAAATTCAAAGAATTCACTGATCACCTCTTGAAAGAGATTCCAAAATGAAAACTCCCAGGAATATTATAGCGAAATTCCAGGAAGCTCAGGTCAAAGGGAAAATCCTTCAAGCATTCCAAAAGACACTATACAAATAGTTTGGAGCCACAGTGAGGATCACATAAGATGTCATGACTTTTACATTAAAAGAGTGAATGACTTGAAATGTGGTATTCCTGAAGGGAAAAGAACTAAGACTATAACAAAGAATAACCTATCCAACAAACCTGACTATAACTCTTCAGGGAAAAAAAAAATAGATATTCAATGAATCAGAGGAGACATGATGACAAATTGGTATACAGCTCCAGAGAAAGAACAAATGAAATCTGAGAGCAAATTGAAGTATATTTTTCTTACTTTATTTTTCTTGCTTTTTTATAATATGGAAATGTTTTCCATGATATCACATGTATAATCACATTGTTAAGTTTATTAATGGTTTTGGTGGGGTGGAGGAAGGGAGAGAATTTTAAACTTAAAATTTTAAATGAAAAGAATTTAAAATAAATAAATGTTTTTGTTAAATGTATCCACCCAGAGAAATTATAGATCTTTGAAGTTGTAAAAACACAAATTATCTACTATCATTACCTTTACTTTTTTGCCTATTTACATAAGGAGCTATTGCTGAAAGTTATGTATTTTTCAGAAATATATGGTCAGAATAAAAATATATGCTTTAAGCTGGTAGGATCATGGTGGTCAGAGTAACATTATACTAAAATATTATATGTATATATGTATGTATATATGTATATATACATGTATGTATGTGTATATACATGTGTGTATATACATATATACATGTATACACATGTATATATGTATGTATGTTTGTAAGTATATATAGATACGTATGAATACATGTTTCTCTATTAAATGAAATTAACAATTATAGCACTGATCTAAAAATGTTGAAATATTGTGCTATAAGAAATGATGAAGAGGGGCAAAGTGAAGATGGCTGAGTAGAAACAGGTATTCCATGTAGCTCTGGCTCCTACCTTCCCCAGTTTATGTAAAAGGGGACTCTTAACAAACTTTGGAGCTACAAACCCACAAAATGACACAAGGAAGGTAACCTCCCACTAAGGACAGCCTGGCAGCCTGGCAGGGAGGAGCCAGCACAGCACTCTGAGAGCTGACACCAGCCCCCCATGAACCAGAGGTTTTAGCCCCAGGGTGGGCCTGACCAGCAGCTGGTGGGAGGGACTCCAGAACCCAGCAGCCATGGTGTTTCCACAATTATCAACACATAAATGCTAGGGACAAACTGAGAGGTCAGTGCAGTATGGATTTTTGGACCCACTAGTGGGAAGTACATCAGCCTATTCCCCCAGGGCAAAAAGCTGCTGAGGAGCCAGTGGAATATCCTGGACACAGGGCAGCTTCAACTCCTGGCCCTCAGATTGTAGGAGGCCCAGACAACCAGGCTGAGGGGTAATTACTCTTGCTTTAACCTTCTTGGATATGGATTGCTATCTAGGGTGGAGGGCCTTGGGTGTGTGAATAGTTTGCTAGAGTGTATGAAGGCTTCAGAGAGGGCACCCAACTAACAGCTCTGGCAGCTGAGAAAACCCCAGCATTTGGGATAGAAGCTCCCCTGCCTGGTAGCAGAATCCTACTGTAAAAATCCCAAAAGTCAAGTAATTGAGTGGCAACATATCCAGGCAAAGGAAGCAAAACAAACAGAATAATCCAACAGTAGACTGTTATTTTGGGGATAAAAAGGATCAAAACATGGAACAGGAGGAAGACAGTAAAATCAGAACTACTGCACCAAAAGCTTCAAAAGAAAATATGAACTGGTTACAGGCCACAGAGGATCTTAAAAAGCAGATTAAGAGAAGTGGATGAAAAAACTGGGAATAGAAATGAGAACAATGCAAGAAAATTATGAAACGAGAGTCAATAGCCTGACTGAGGAAAATAACACCTTAAAAAGTCGACTAACTCAAACGGCAAAAGAGGCTCAAAAAGGCAAAGAGGAGAAGAATGCCTTAAAAAGCTGAATTTGCCAGATGGAAAAAGAATCTCAAAAGTGCACTGAGGAGAATCATTCCTTCAGAATTAGATTGGAGCAAGTGGAGGCTAGTGACTTTATGAGAAATCAAGATGCTGTCAAACAAGGACCAAACAAATGAAAAAATAGAAGGCAATGTGAAAATATCTCATGGGAAAAACCACTGACCTGGAAAATAGATCCAGGAGAGATAATTTAAAAATTATTGGACTACCTGAAAGCCATGATCAAAGAAAGAACCTAGAAATCATCCTTCAAGAAATTCTCAAGGAAAACTGCCCTGATGTCTTAGAACCAGAGGGCAAAATAGAGGTTGAAAGAGTCTACCAATCACATCCTGAAGAAGATCCCAAAAAGAAAACTCCTAGGAATCTTATAGTCAGGTTCTGGAATTCCCAGATAAAGGAGAAAATATTACAAGCAGCCAGGAAGAAATAATTTGAATACTGTGGAAACACAATCAGGATAATACAGGACCTGGCAGCTTCTACACTGAGGGATTGAAGGGCCTGGAATATGATATTCTGGAGGTCAAAGGACCTGGGATTAAAACCAAGAATCACCTACCCAGAAAAACTGAGTATCACATTTCAGGGGGAAATATGGTCATTCAGCGGAATAGAGGACTTTCAAGTATTCTTGAAGAAAAAAACCAGAGTTGAATAGAAAATTTGAAATTCAGATACAAGAAGCAAGAGAAGCATGAGAAGGTAAACAGGGAAAAGAAAACAAGGAACTTATCAAAGTTGAACTATTTACATTCCCACATGTAAAAAACAATAATTGTAACTGATGAAACTGTTCTCAATATGAAAATAGTTGAAGGGAATAGAAATATATATATATATATATATATGTATATATATGTATATGTATGTATATATGTATGTATGTATATAGTCTATACCAGAGTGTATATAGCATATGAATACATATGTGAATGTGTGTATACATGTGTGAAGGTATACATAGATAGAGGACACAGGACCAATTTAATAGGAAGGGATGATACTTAAAATGTGTAATTAAGAGGTAAGGGAGGAATATAATGAGAGGAGATTGGGAGAGATAAAATGGAGTAAACTATCTCATAATAAAGAGGCAAGAGAAAATGGTTACAATGGAGGGGAAGAACAGGAAGGCAAAAGGAATTGGTCAGCCTTATTCCCATTGAATTTGGCTCAGGGAGGGAATGACATACACACTAAATAGGTTATCGCACCCTACAGGAGAGTAGGGGGTTAGGGGATGTGAGGGGGGATGATGGAAGGAAGGGCAGGCTGGTGGGGGAGGGAAGTTGGAAGCACCCACTTTTGAAAAGAGACAGGACCAAAGTAGAGAATAGAATGAGTGGGAGGTGGGATAGGAGGGAGGGATATACATAGTATATAGTGTATATGTGTATATATAATTTTACACATAATTGGGAAATAAGATGTACAGTCACTGGGGCATAGAGATCTACCATGCCCCACTGCAAAAGTTGAAGGGGATATGGGGGAAGATATGGGAAAGAGCAGATTGGAGGAGGGGATATCCTGGGGGACTGCTATTTTGAGGTGGTGGATAGAGGAAAAATGGGGAGAAATTTTGTCACTAAAAATCTGGCAGAAATGAATGATGTTAACCAGAAGTTAATAAAGCATTTGGAAAAAAAAGAAAGAAATGATGAACAGGCAGAATTCAGATAAATCCGTAAAGACTTCTGTGAACTGATGCTGAGTGAGAGGAGCAGAACCAGAACATTGTACACAGTAACATTAGTAACAGTCATAGTATATAAGGACTGGTTTTAATAGACTTAGTCCTTCTCGGAAACATAATGGAAAGTGCTATTCACATCCAGAGAAAGAATTATGGAGTCAGAAAGCAGATTGAAGCAGGTGATTTTCCTTTTTGTTTTGTTTTATTTTGCTTTTTTTCTTTCTCATGGTTTTTCACTATTGTTATAATTCTTCTATACAATATGACTAATATGAAAATGTATTTAATAGAAATGTATGTGTAAAGCCCATTTCACGTAGCAAGCCATCTTGGGGAGGGAGGGGGAATGGAGGGGGATAAAATTTAAAACTTATGGAAGTGAATATTAAAACTAAAAATAAATATTTTAATAAATTAGAAAAAATTAAAAATCAAAATGTTGAAGATAAAATTAAGTATATTTCAGCTATAATATAATGCTTATTATTGTTATTATTAGTTTCTGAGCTTAAAGTTGGTTCTCATAGAGCAGTGGCACTACCACACAATGTTTCAAAAAAAAAAAAGATTTTAAAATAAATTCTAAACACTTAAAAATCAAAAACAAAAACATTTAAACCAGCCTGACATATAGAATTCAACAATGATATATAGAAATATGTGTATACATACACATAATACATGTATGTGTACATATATATAATATATACATATATGTTTATGTGTGTTACATGTTAATATAATGTTACACTGACTACCATGGTCCTATTACCTGAAGGCCAGGTATATTGTATTTCACCCTCCCTGAGGGTTCTGCTGCCCTTACCAATGTTTGGTGGTATGTAGGCTCTGGCCAAAAGTTCCCATCCCCATTGATTTTATTTCCTGGAGTGTAGGCCTTATTCCCCTATACCCCAGTAGCATTTAACCACTAATAGTTAGATTAACTTTTACAAAGAAATATTTATTTCAACAAATATAGAAACAGAATAACATAGTTCTTATAGAGCACTGTCCCAGTCCCATGCCCAAAATTCCCTTTGAGTTCAAATCTCAAGCATGCTAGTTTCTCATGACTTCCCTGACACACTGGATGGCTACAACATCCCCTCTGCAAACTTACTTCCAACCCATCATGGCTCAAAAACTCTGTCCAGGGCAGATACGTGAAATGAAGTAGGACAAGCAGAAGAGAACAGAAACAAAACAAACAAAAATAAAACCATAACCTTCTTCTCAGAACTGGAATAAAAAAAGAAAAAGGAAGCAGATATTTCCTCCTCCTGATCCAGTTCATTACACCAGTACTGTGGGGAAAATGTCATTTTGTCTTCTGGAAGCAGCAAGGATGACCACATGGGAAAGAACATGAAGGAAACAGACTGTCGCAATTAGACCAGTTTTAAAGATTCAGCTTGTCCCTAGTTATGCTGCCAATCAAAGGGGGCTACTCCTTTACATAAGGTAGCAGGGTACTTCCATGTGAGGACATCTGAGCATGCTCAGGTTAAGCCTCTTTAAAGGAAATATCATATAAACATTCAAGCTGAATAAAAAATTAAGGCTGATTATGTGATGAGTCAATATGACAGAAATAATAAAATAGTTTAGCTTGCATCTGAAAAGAAACTGTATTCACATTCTGTTTTAGACATTTATTAAGTGTGGACAATCAGTAACAAGTCACCTTGGTTCTCTAAGCCTGGAGCAACTGCCTGGGACAATAAAATAGAGAGGGTTGTACTCTGCACTGGTGGCTATGTGTCTTCTTAGAGAACATTCTTTCACCAGAGAAATAAATGATCCTTGAGAGTTGAGTGACTTTTTATATTACATTTATACTTCTGTATCAGGAGCAGTTAGGTGGCACAGAGGATAAGAGCACTGGACCTGGAGTCAGGAAGGTCTGAGTTCATATCTGGTCTCAAACACATACTAGTTGTGTGACCCTAGGTAAGTCATTTTACCCTGCTTGCCTCAGTTCTTCATCTATAAAATGATCTGGAGAAGCAAATGGCAAACCACTCCATATCTTTGCCAAGAAAAACCCAAATAGAGACAACAAGAGTCAGACATAATTCAAAATGATTGAATTGAACAACAACTTACTTTCAATTCGTAGAAAGATTCACCAAAAGTTTTATAAATGGTAAACTCTTCCAGTACATTGAACTCAATAAAATTCAGATACAACCTTTAATACATTATTTATTTGAAGCTCTTGTCTCTAAGTAAGATTGAAAAGAACTAGCTAGATTTCTATCTAAATTGAAAGAACTGCTCTCTACAAAGATGCAGTCATCTAAATGGAACTCTCCATCATTCCCTCTTTCCAAGGGAAACTCACCTTTGGGAAATTTCAAATCACATTATGCTGCAAGATTATATCTACCTGATACTCACATTTTATCAGTACTCTCTGCCACTCTGATTAGACATTATAACTAGAGAACAGGACCATGGAGTCCAGGGCCTCTACTTAAAGAAAGGCTTGGCCCTTTTCCTCCCCATTTACCACCAACTACATTCCTTTTGGACATCTCTGGAACTCTCCAATATGCCCCCAGAGGATGAATTTCCCTCTCTCCTGCTCTTCCTTTTTATTTTCATTTTCTGTGTTCTCTTCCCTTATTAATTTTTAAGTTCTTTGATGGCAGGGACTGTCTTTGTTTTTATATGTGTTTGTATTCCCAGCACTTAGCACAGTACCTAATATGTGGGAGGTTCTTAATAAATGTTTATTAACTGATTGACTCACCCTCTGATAATATACTATACCATTGCCTCTGCCCTGGCTATCAGTGGAACTCTGTTGAAGCTTGCTACCTAGATTCTATTGTACAGACCAAAGCCATCTGGAACAGGAGGAACATAAAAGATCTTGTGGGTGTTCACCATGGGGCAAGGCTAGGGACTGACTGGTATCATGAGTACAGCTTTGGAATTAGGAACATAAATTTGGGAACTGATGAGGCCAAATGTTGACAAAATCTAAAGGAGATGCCGAGGTCAGTATTCAAAGCTGCCAATAGCAGAGGCAAATAGCAAGATCTGAAAAAGAACCCAGGTCAAAACAGAGCTCTGTTCAAATCAGGACTGCAATTAAGACCCTGGGTACAAGTAAGAGGTAAGATCAAAGGTTTTCAATCAAACATTGGGGGTTGGGTGGACAATGAGTCATGATCTGGACAAATAAAATTATAATTCACCATGCAAACTGTCACCCTCCAGCTTCCTGAGGTCTGACATCATCCCTGGACCCTCTGTTACATCTGTGGAAATATTTTAAAACTTTGGAAAACATTGGAAAACAAGAAAATATTGGATTTATATGCATTATAAACTTGTACATTGAAATATTTAACTTTTAGTTGACTGTTTAAAAACAAAAAGCCTTTTCAATACACACTAAAGCAGGGAAATATTTTCACTGACACCAGTGAGGTGAAAATCTATTGGTATGATCATTTAGGAAAAACTTGATTTCTAGCTAACTGAAGCAATACAGTACCAGTGCTAAAGACATTTGGAAAAGTCACAATGATGATTAGTAAAAGTTTCAAGAGTCATAAAAGAATTGGAACCTAAGTTGCACCTGATGGATTTGTAAGATTCAAGTGAATGCAGTAGGAAAAGGGGAAAAAAATCCATATGAAAGAGCAATATAAGTAAACTAAAATGATGAAACATGGAACATATGTGGAGAGGAGTTATAAGTATTTATTAAGTACTAGGCATTGTGCTTCACAGATATTATTTTATTTGATATACAATGGGCATTGTAGAGATTGGTCTAAATTAAAGAGAGGATCCAGATGATGAAAGTGTTATTTAAGGAAGATTAGTCTGACAGTGGTATGAAGTATAACACAATATTGGGACAGTGGGAGACTGGAGTTGAGAAAGGGTTTTTAGGAGGCTGTTAGAGTAATCTAAGCAACATGTGATTATATCCTTGATTTAATAATAATATAATAAAATGTGATACATAAATAATAACATTTAATAATTTAATAATATATAAGAATATTATATATCATTGGTTTTATAATATATAATTATAATAATATATGGAGTGATATGATATGATATTATTAATATAACATGACATGGCATGACATAACATAGCATAACATGACATAACATAACATGATATAACATAACATGACATAACATAACGTAACGTAACGTAACGTAACGTAACGTAACGTAACGTAACGTAACGTAATATATATGGTAAGGCAAGGTAAGGTAACATAATGTAACATAACGTAAAACAATAAAACATAATATATAATAAAATAATGGATAATGGGAATAAAAATATGAGAGGGGATTTTAAGGGAAAAAATCTTCAGGATATGATGACAAACTAAATATGGGGGAAGGAGGAAGGAAAAAAGTGATAGATTGATTCAAGGGTTCAAAGTTGCGTGATTGGCAGAATGATGATATATTTGACTGGGACAAAGATATGGGAAGGAAGAATTTTTTTGAGTGGGGAGGTAGGAAAATCAATTGAGTTGAGTCCATTTTGATTTAAACATGATGATAGTAGAAATGTTGGAGTAAACAGTTGAAAACCTAAGAATGGATCTCAAAGATAATGGATAATTATTCATTTTTATATATCATTTACATGGGAAAGGTAATGGAAAAAAAAAGAATGGATACTACCATAAGGTCCTTACTCTCATACCTTATTATAGAGCTGGTTTATTCCTTTGTCTTTCAAAGACAAAATGGTAGAAAGGACAGAATATTAGACCAGGGATCTGGAAGCCTGGATTCAAATCTCATCTCTGACTCTAAATAGCTGAGTAAGCAAAGATAAATAACTCACCCACTCTGAGTCTCATCCATAAGAGAAAATTAATAATACTCAGAGTAATTACTTCACAAGGCTCTTTGAATCTCAAATGAAATAATAATATACGTTCAATTCACCCAAAATGTTAAAATAGTATAGAAATGACATTGTTGGCACATCAGGGAAGTGAATTGCTTAGTAAGTCAAGCCAATAAATGAAAGCTTCTAGTCCAAATCTGGTGATGTCTTGTAGGCAGAGTCCAAGTATCATGCTACCCAAGTTCAAGAAGTCTCACTACAAGCAGGGCTACTTTGTGATAGAATTTTTAACCACGGAAACTCTTGAAGACTAGGCCATACAGGAACTAGTAGAGAAAGTGTCTAAAATGAGGAAGTATAAGAAAGATGTATGTACTCTCTTTAGGGAGAGAAGGTATAGAGAGAACAGCAAAGAGCCATTTCCCCTGGTCCCCAGACTTGAACAAAATCGTCCTACTAAAATTCATCAAAGCACTTTTTATTGCTTCTTTGTTCCTATGATATTTAATTGTACATAATACTTATCTTTGTATATCATATCCCTTCATTAGATTATAGTCCCTGTGAAAGCAAGAAGTCAGAGGTTTTGTTTGTTTTCCTTGCCTTAGTACCTAGTCCTAGTACCAAGCACATTGCCTACCATATAATAGATATATAATATGTTTTTGGTTAATTTAATTATGAAAAAATGGAGGGCTTTTCTTAAAGAATGCCCCCAGCTGACCTCAGTGTCAGTGAGAGTGAATTTTAGAGCAAAGAATGATCTGAGAGGTAACCTAGTCTAACCCCTTATGGACAGAATAATTATTATTTTATCCTTTATTAATATTGTTGAACCAGCTTTATATGGCTAGAAAGGTGTCAAATCCAAGGTTGTAAGGAATGTTTAGATCCTACCCAGTGCTTGCTTTGTGTCCAGGTCTTACTTGGGGTCCATAAAATGTTTGTGGTTTTGGTTCCCTAAATTAGGTAGGTTTACCTGAAGATAAACATCTCAAACTGCCCTTCTCTTCGAGATTAACTATTCCCTACTTGAGACCAATCAGACAAATGTCCTTATGCTCTTGTCTGAACCATATATAATATAACCTCACAGAGACTCATGGAAAGATCCCCACCCTTTTTTCTTGGCTCTCCGCTTACTAAACAACCTAAAGAATGTGTTTCTAAAACTATTTCAGATTGTAGGGTTTGTCTTATGATTACTCCACTTCCTTCTCTACTCTAGTGTCTGAAACCTCAGGAAATCAGCACTGATATTCGCCAGTTGTGTTTCATGCTCCCCCGTGAATTAATAAGATGGAGCATACATATTCCTATTGTTTGAGAACCTTGCAGTTCCAAGATGCAAATGGTGGAGAACAATTAATTACCATGTGAACTAGCTTAAATCTCAGATACATTCATTGTAATAGGCAGCTTGATGCACACTACAGTAGATACAGTACTAGACTTCTGATAAAAAGAACTAGGCTAATATTCTACCTCTAATTGGCCTTAAGCAAATAATTTAGCCCATCTGAGTCCCATGCAGCAGTCTAAGAAGCTCTACTAAGAAATAAATGGATTGTCATTTGCTTTGACAGAGGCAGCTCTCATATGAGGGAATGATTAATACAGAAGCATATAAATTCACAAAATATACCCCTTTCTTAACTCAGTTCAGGTGAATTAAATAATATCAGCACTTCAAGGGTCCAAAATTAGTAATTATTCCATTTTTGTTAGATAGAGATTAATATGCTATACCTTTTTCTTATATGACTAGCAAATAAGACATTATTATAGATAATAATAACTGGCATTATACAGTGCCCTAGGTTTATGAAATACTATGCAAAAATCTTTTTATCATCAAAAAGTTTTATTGTGACTGCTATTATTATACCCATTTTATAGCTAATAGAACTGTGGCTGAGAGAGGTAAAATGATTTTCCCAATGTCACACAGCTAGCAAGTGTCTGAGGTTGGATTTAAACTCTGATCTTCCTGACTTCCAACATTTTATCCAGTGTGACTCCTACCTTCCTTGGAGAGTGCACTAGCCAGAAGTAGAGTGGTAGGTATATCCCATGAGGTAGCAAGTATCTCACCATTACAAGTTTTAAGTGGAAACTGGAAGACCACTTCCTAGGGCTTTGGAATAAAAGCATTCCTTGTGTAGACGTTGATTGGTTAAATGAGATGATTTTTGATATGCCTTGTAATGCCAATAATCTATGGTTGTATTATTATATATAATAATTACCAAAGTGAGAGATTAAATTTCACAATTAATCTATAACTATATAGAGAGTCTTCTTAGATTAGGGATTGTCTCTGAATTCCCAGCCATCTAGCATCCTTTATCTATACCAGATAGTGCTCCCACAAAAGTGGTCATGTTAGAATAATTAGTACCAAAGAATAATTGGCAGTGGAGGAAGGGAATGAGTTCAGATTGTAAATAGCTAATGAAACATAAAGTATATAGTTTAGAAGGCATCTTACAGATCATTTACATAAACTCCTTCATTATAGTCTTATGAGCAAACTGGAATAAAGAAAAGGTAATTCAGTTAGTAAGCATCAGAGACAAGATTTAAATCCAACTCATCTGACTCCAAATTCATAGGTCTTTCTCTTATACCATACTTGCTCCTTGAGTGTATCTCCAAGATATCTACATTACTCTAAGACAATCATTGGTCAACAAGCATTTATTAAGCACTTACTATGTGATAGATACCCACCAAGTTGATGTTGCAGTGGATAGAAGATTGGGCTTGAAATCAAAAAGACTCATCTTCATGAGTTCAAATCAAGCCTCAGACACTTATTAGCTGTGTGACTCTGGAAAAGACACTTAACCCTGTTTGCTTCATGGACTAAAGGAGGAAATGGCAAGCCACTACAGTAGCCTTGTCAAGAAAACACCAAATGGGATCATGAAGAATCAGACAAGACTGACATGACTCAACAACAACAATGAATAAATGCCTTGGGATTATTAGTATTCCTCTTGATCAATGTGTTACTGGAGGCATTCCTATTTCCCTATCGTCATGCTTACTAAGTGAAACTCTATAATGAGTTGTTTTGTCAACAACTTGCTATGTAGACTCAAAGAAAAGCCTTGAGTGTCCTTAAATATAACAATAGGCACATTCCATTAAGTGTAACTATCAGATGTTCCCCTCCCCCATAAAGAAAAACAAACTTGACAAGATTCACTTCAAGATTTTTACATATCCATATCTGCAATTCAAAGTTACTCATTATTCAGTATTATTCAAATTACATTCAATAAACAAGTATCATGTGCTTAATAATAGTTTCCATATTTATCATGTCAGAGTGTTTTCCTTCCAGGTGAAAATGGGAAAATGTTGCTATCCCAGTTAAGAGTAGATAAGTGAATTGTCTCTGGCTGGACATCTAGGATGTGTTCAAAAGGGGCACTACTGACTCCAAGTCTAGCATTCTTTCCACTATATCACACTGTTCCAATTCTAAAGGTCTATGCATTGTGCCTCCTTTTCTAGAAGACTCAGCATTTTCTAACTGTCTTTCCATTTCCCATTAGCTGCTTTACTTGGTTTTGATTCCATGAACATCACTCCCCTCTCAATGTGTACCCTCTGGGGCTTCTCCCCTTTTTAACTTCCATCTGTATATTGCCTGCCCCATTCCTTGGTAAGCTCCTTGAAGGAGTTTTTTCTTACTCTTAATTGTGCTTACCCACTGCAAGTTGCCTGGCACCATAGGAGGCATTTAATAAATATCTATTGACTATTATTGAATGAATACATTTGTTTTTAGAAGTGTGAGTGCCCTGTTTTGTTTTTAAGTGATAATGTAATAAAGCAACAAGCACTCTTTAGCTAGCAATGTTTAATAATCACCTCTCAAAAAAGTGTATATGAACACACTTTAACCAGCATTATTAACATTCTATCCTTCACTGTCTTAAGTCCAACCTATCAACAAATCAGTAAATCAAGTCCTGATTTGTAGCACTTATCTGATTTCCAAGTATAAATGTTCACAATGAAAAATTTTAAATCTCCTCTTGGAAATCAGAACTAGCCTCAGCATACCCCTTTCTATGAATACTAGTTTTCTTTTCATCTCTTCCAGAATTCTCTGGGTAGTTGATGATCAATGACTCAGTAACTCCACCCCTTCTGAATTCTACAACAGAATTCTATAAGTTCTATAAGCTGTCTAGGGGTGTATCTGTGTCTACCAATGAAATCTGTAAGGTGATTGAAATTAGATCTCTCAGGACTGGTCCCCACCCCCTTCCCCACTTCCTTTCTTTCCCATGTGCAGCACTAAATCACTTAAGCAAGTTGACTAGTAGAAAATGTTTCAACTGTAATAACAAAAAGCCCTAGCATAGTAATGTTAATGCAGCTACAGTTAACCTCTCAGATTAAACCTTTTATTCACAGGATCATAGATCAAGAACTGGAAAGGATATTAGGGTTTATGGAATTCAATTGACTAATTGTATAAAGACATGGAAATCCAGGAGAGATTAAGAGATTTGTCCAAGGGCATATAGGTAGTAAGTACTGGAGGTAGAATTAAGATATCTTAAACTCAACATGTTCAAAACTAAACTCATTATATTTCCCCTTAAATCCTTCCACCCTCAAAAAATTCCCTATTCCTGTCTGCATTACCATCCTCCCAGGTGCTAGATTCACTTCCTAGGTTTCATTCTCAGCCGCTCCCCCCCCCCCACCCCATTGCTAATCTATTGTAAAGGCCTGCCAATATCATCTTTATAACTTCTTTTAAATGTTTACCCTTCTCTCCTCTGACATTGCCACCACCTTGGTATAGGCTCTCATCACCTTCTGCTTAGACTATTGAAATAGCCCATTGTTTGTCCTATCTGCCACAGAGTTCTTTATACTCCAGTTTATTCTTCATTTAGTCACCAAGGTAATTTTCCTAAAACACTAGTCCAGTCATATCACCCCAATACTCAAACCCTAGTGGGTCCTGAGCTATTCCTATCCCTATTTCTGGGATTAAATACAAAATCCTCTTTTTGGTGTTCAAAATCCTTCAAACCTTACTTCCTGCCATACACATTCACACCTTTCCAGTCTTCTTATACCATATAACTTCCCCCATACCTTTTAATCCAGTGACACTGGCCACCTTGCTATTCTACAAATAAGACATTCCATCTCTCTTGGCTCCAGGCATTTTCTCTATTTGTCCCTCACTCCTAGAATTCCCTCTGTCCTCCTCTACATCTTCTGATTTCCCTGGTTTATTTCAAGACCTAATTAAAATTCCATCTTCTATAGGCAGCCTTTTTATATTTCTCTCAGTTTTAGTGTCTTTCCTGTGGAAATTATTTCCTATATATTGTTTGTTCATACATAATTACTTGGGTTGGGGAGGGAAGGGATATTGCCTCCTCTGTTATATTATGAATTTCTTGAGGACAGGGACAGTCTTTGTTATCTTACTTATCCCTAATTTAGCGAAGGACCTGTCACACAGTAGGTATCTAATAAATGCTTATTGACTGACATATATACATATGTATGTATATGCATGTATGTGTGTGAGGAGACAGAGAGAGACAGAGAAATGGAGACAGAGATAGAGAGACAGAGAATAGGCAAAGACAAAGTGACAGAGACATAAAGAGAGAATGAGAGATAAGAGATAGAGAAAAAGAGGAGTTTGATCATTACATACTTTCACTGTCTAAAACAGTGCAACAGGGTTATGGTTATATAATTGTGAACTTATATCAACAAAAGCTAGACATTTCATGAAGGCATAAATTTTGGTTGAAACTTTTTTTGGGAAAACAACATATTGGCTCTGGGAAAATTGAACCTGTCCTGCATCTTGTCAACAAGAAAATACCTCATAATGTAAACCCAAAGTTCCCCAGGTTTTTTACATTAGTGATGCTTTTTTGTCATTTCCATCAGCAACCCAAATTAAAAAAAGGCCACAAGTTATATGAAGGGAAGGATGACCTGTCCTCACATAATCCCCCATTGTTTCACTTAATGATCTTCCCTCCAGTGCTTTCTGATGCTAATTTGCCACATAATGTATCATTTTTCATTATTATTCTACTTATATGCTAATGTTAAGAATATTTTTTTTATTTCTCCAACTATTCTAAAAGATTTGGCTTTATGTTGAAGAAAAACCATTTAACAGCTTTAACCTAGCACACAATGATCCACAGAGACTATCCCTTGGGCTTTAAACACACTGAAACATCTTTGTAATTTAGACAAATGAAGACAAAGAATGTTGTAAATTTAAAAATAAATAATGCTGGCTAGGCTTCATTTTACAGTGATGTAGTATGTCATAGTAGAAAAAGAACTGACTTAGAAACCAGAGACTTGGGGTCCTATTGCACATCAGTAATGGAAATGCACATTTAAAGATCTTCCCTGCCCTTAGGCCCTTTGGTGGGCTTAAGAGACACTGAGAATCTTCCTTGATTTGAAAACATACTCTGCCCCCTAATAGGCTGAATGTGGTCACATGGAACCTGTGGCACGAGGCTTGGTTTTCAGGAATGACCACACCTTGATGCTGTGTGATTGGGCAGTGAGTCAAGAGGGTGGTTACATTCTCTGACCCAGGAAAAGGCTATATAATCCCTGATGTGAGGCTTTGCTTTGGGGTTCACTTTGAGAAGTGTTGTGTGATTTGACCAGATGAGACTGGGCAGCCATTGAGAGCCCCCCGGCTTTGAAAACCCAGATGTTGATGCTTCCCTCTTTTAACTGTGATTTGTTATTGATGATGGTTAGACAGTTTGGAAGTCTTTCTGCTTGATCTGTTTGTTTCTCTGTCTTTTAAGTTCTGTCTATATACTCTGAAGTTCAGGGTACTGTCCTTTTTCCCCTGAACTAGGTAAGCAATATATGTTTGATTGGTTAAAGTAAGCTTGTTAACCCATTTTGAGTTGCTTTCCTTTAGAAAAGCAGATCTAAGAACCTATGTTGGCAGCCACCCTGGGGGTATTGTGGTGCTTGCTGCTATAAATGGCAAAGAGGATGGGATCTGCAGAGTGAAAGGAAAGCATGGGTGCTGGGATACTTGTTTGTTTCCCAGTTGTGGTAGCTGTGACTCTGTGAAGCAATGGAGCAGGAGAGAATGACCTCCATGTTGACTTCACTAAGCTGAGAGCAGGAATGGTGAGCTGCCTGCATGGAGACCTGTGGAGAAGCCAGGAGCTACTGTCTTCTGCAGGAAGAGAATGAACCCAGGAGTCTAGAATTCAGCCACAGGACAAGATAAGGATGATGGGGCAAAGCAGGGGCGCTGAATGTGTTTCCTTGCTGCATCCCACAGTTTGGGACCCAGGGGGAGGATGGACTTGTGACTATGGTGGGTGGGGTGAGAAGCCAGGAG
Source organism: Gymnobelideus leadbeateri (assembly GCA_011680675.1). Classification (NCBI taxonomy): domain Eukaryota; kingdom Metazoa; phylum Chordata; class Mammalia; order Diprotodontia; family Petauridae; genus Gymnobelideus; species Gymnobelideus leadbeateri. Next base: position 1,004,441 of record WOXC01011326.1, on the reverse strand, counting down.
CTATTGTCTTCTGCAGGAAGAGAAGGAACCCAGGAGTCTAGAATTCAGCCACAGGACAAGATAAGGATGATGGAGCAAAGCAGGGGTGCTGAATGTGTTTCCTTGCTGCATCCCACAGTTTGGGACCCAGGGGGAGGATGGACTTGTGACTATGGTGGGTGGGATGAAGTACCATGGACTCCCAAGGACCCCACATTGGTTTTGTTGAACAGCCCCTTCTCTGGACTTGGAAGCAGGGGCTAGAGCAGTGTTATGGCTCAAGAGGGTTCTGACATTCTCCAAGCCAGGATAAGGCTATATAATCCCTGATGTGAGGCTTTGCCTTGGGGCTCACTTTGAGAAGTTGTGTGATTTGACCAGATGAGACTCTGGGCACTCATTGAGAACCCCTCCCCCCACCCCAGCTTTGAAAACCCAGATGTTGATGCTTCTGTCTCTGGTAACTGTGATTTGGTATTGATGAAATGATCAGACAGTTTGGAAGCCTGTATGCTTGATCTGTTTGTTTCTCTGTCTTGTAAGTTCTGTCTGCATACTTTGAAGTTTGGGGTGCTGACCTTTTTTCCCTGAACTAGGTAAATGATCTATGTTTGATTGATTCAAGGAAGCTTGTTAACCCATTTTGAGTTGCTTTCCTTTAGAAAATCAGATCTAAGAACCTGTGTTGGCAGCCACCCTGGGGATATCGGGGTGCTTGCTGCTACAACATCTGACACCTAATGACCTGGGGCAATCATTTATGCTGCCTGAGCTTCACTTACTTTGTTTATAAAATGAGGGTATTGAACTCTACAAACTTCCAAGAACACATCCTTTCTAGCTCTAGATACCAAAGTCCTTTACAATCTAAAATGTGCTTCATATAGTTCAATTTACTTCAACACACATTATTCATAAAATAAAAAGAAGAACAACATGGAGGAATGAAGACCTAATTATTATACATGCATATGTTCTAGACAGTATGGGGAAAATTCTTTTTCAGGTGTTAAAACCAAAGAAAATGAAAATAAATAATTTTGTGTGAGAAACAAAAATTTAGTGGCATCTTCACTTTCCTGTAATCATTTCCTAAACTCCCCATTTTTTACTTGACCATCATCATTTACTCCTTTGATCATTTCATTAATCTTCTATTAACTTCTCCCTAAAGTTGGACATCACAAAAAAAAGTTCTGCTAATTAATATAGCCACTGTCATCCATAACACATTACTGCTGAATAAATAGAGAGTTCATTATACTATGTGATCAGAACTTTAAAGCTGTTCACAGCAGCAGTCGTTTGGAGAGCTGCTCATACTTGGCTTTACACTAACAGAGACAAGAATTGAACTGAGGTATTTTTGACATTGAGGTCAGTTCTCCATCTCTTGCCATGCACTCTCTCCTACACCTTAAATGTCCTTTATATGTTTCCAACAATTTCACGATCCTGTTTGCCTTCTCCTGGGTACTCTAAAATTTTTTAATGTTCTTCTTTAAACTTAGTGCCAGAATAAAACACAATACTCCAGATATAACCTATCCAAGGATAAAATGTAGGAAGAATAATTTCCTATGACCCTATGCATCTCAATGTAGCCTAAGACAGTGCTAGCTTTTTTGGTTGACATATCATTTGAAGGACTACTAATTATGTTGCAATTCAATAAAGCTCTCACATCTTTTTCACTTGAATGTTTATATTAACCTTTCTCTTCATATTGACTTTTTCATTTAAATATAGACTTTTATATTACTTGAATTATTTTCATATAATTAGATATTGTTGATCATTCTAACCTTTTCTGATCTTTTGGAATCCCAAATCTGTCATCTAACATGCTAGTTGTCACTCCCAGTTTTGCATCATCAAATTTCATAACCATGCCATCTGTACCTTAATCTAAGTCATTGACAGAAATATTTAACAATGTAGGATCAAAGACAGATCCCTGGAGTACACCACTAAAATCTTCCTTCAAAGTTGACACCAATTACAAACTAATATGTTTTGCATCTAGTCATTTCACCAGTCTGAATCACTGAACTGTACTATCATCTGGGTTACATCTGTCAATACTGCCTAAAAAGAGTGTGAGAGGATTACTTAAATGCCTTGCTAAAATCCAAGCTTCCATACTTATGAGATTTATTTGATCTCCCAATCCAGTACCCTTTGTGAATTTCCTTACCCTCAAAGAAGTTTCATCATATAATATAGATAGGATAGGTAGAATTTCATGGACTAGAAACCTTTAAGAGAAATGGAGGGAGGGTAAATTCTCAAGAAAAAATGTAGAGTCACACAGAGAAATACTTCTTCTAAGAAGAAAATGAGAGACTAGAAACCAATATGAAGGCATAGGAAACTGACCAACTAACAGAAATATTAAAAATATATAGTTCCAGAAGGTGGAAACAGAGCTAGATCACAGAATAAGACTACAAAATTAGTCATAGTATAACAAGAGTAATGTCAGCAAAGCTAAAACACAGAATGAACTGAGACTAGCAAGGAAACTTAAGGACAACAAAAATAATGTTTTAAAGTTGTATTGAGGGAAAAAGAACAAAGAAGGTATAAGATCATAGATCTAGTGCTGTCAGGGATCTTAGAATTCATCTAGTCTAAACTTTCTTTTTTACAGATAAGTAAACTGAGACCTAGAGATTTTAAATTACTGGTCTAAACTTATGTGGGTAGTTAGTAGAAGAGTTGGAGTTTGGATTAAGGCCAAGAGAATTCAACTTCGGAACTCCTTTCCTTGTATTATTTTGTTTTGTTTTGTTTTGAGAATTCCACTTTAAATGTATGGTATGATAATAACTGACAATAGAGGGAAAGAAGAGATGTTCAATACTTGTTTCTTTACTGTATCCTCTGCCAAAGAGAGTGACATTTGTTCTGGGAAGGAGAGAAAACAAGTGGTTCATGGGAGATTGACACTCAATCTAAGTAATAACCTAGTAAAATAGTAGCTTGCTGTGCCTGATAAGTTCAATCTATGTGGGTCAAAACAATTAGATATAGTTGCTGAGACAACATAAATGATCTTAAAAAGATCATGGGGAATAAGCACCATTGGACTGTGAAAAGACATATTCCAGTAAAAAAAAAAAAAGAAGAGGAGAAGGAGCAGAAGGAGGAGGAGAAGGAGGAGGAGGAGGAGGAGGAGGAGGAGGAGGAAGAAGAAGAAGAAGAAGAAGAAGAAGAAGAAGAAGAAGAAGAAGAAGAAGAAGAAGAAGAAGAAGAAGAAGAAGCAAATGAAGGAAGGAAGGAAGGAAGGAAGGAAGGAAGGAAGGAAGGAAGGAAGGAAGGAAGGAAGGAAGGAAGGAAGGAAAACAGCATGCTTTCATCAAGAACAAGTTGTAGCAAAAAAAGACAAAAGAAAGAAAAATGTAATTCTATTTTTGACAGTTTTCGAGAAAGGGATACCTCGTGAATAGGTTGCACATATAGTTTAGTTAGATTTTAACAGGATATTTGATGAATTCTCTGAAGTAATTCATGTAGAAAAGATGGCAAAATGTAGGCTAAATGACAGTATAATTAGATACGTTTGGAATTGATGAATGGCCAGATCCAAAGTGTAGTCATGGCTGATTTGATGTTGAATTGGAAAGAGGAATCCAGTAATATGCCCAAGGATCTGGCTTGAAGTGGTCCTACTTAATATATTTTATTAATAACTTGCATAAAGGAATAAATGACATGTCTGTTAAATTTACAGATGACATAAAGCTGGGTCAATAGCTAATTTGATGGATTGTAGAGTTGAAGTGAAAAATATTTTGATGAATGAATCAAATGAGAGGGAATTTAATGTGAATCAATATAAAGTTTTAACTTAGGTTAAAAGAGTCAACTCCCTGGGGAAGTGGCGATAACCCAGGCTAGCCACAGTGCCCGAGGGGACTACGAGGAGGCAGAGGCTCCATGGGAAGGATTGTGGTGACCTAGAGGCTCTCGATACCCACCTGCGGCCTCTAAACTAACTCACTTCTCACCGGGGAAGGGCAGAGGAACCCGCGATGGAAGGATCCCGGGAAGGAGGAGGAACGTATTCCGGGTTGATTTTAAAACAACGAAATTCACTTGTTCTGGTCAAGACAAAGAGCTCCAAGCACCATACAGTTAAAATGGCTTACTCAGATTTAACATCCCACAGTTTAAAGGTATGAGTATTAATGAAGAACCATGGACTTATGACACATGGGAATGTGTATCCAAAAAAAGAACTTTACAAGACTTTTAAAATAGAAAATAATTCTCATCATTATGGGTGTACTCTGCTCAGTTATTAGATTTTAAAATCTCCATGAGTTAAAAAGACTGTGCCACTGGGGTCCCATTATAGCTCTTGGCATTATAGCAATATGTTCTACAATGGCCATGATTGACTCAGTTTTGTGGTATTGGCCTTTACGTACAACTGGAGGAAGTGTGAATTTCATCATGTTGATAAATTGGACTGTGATGATTCTTTACAATTACTTCAATGCCATGTTTGTGGGCCCTGGCTATGTACCTCTGAAATGGAAACCGGAGAAATCTCAAGACAGCATGTATCTCCAGTTTTGTAAGGTGTGCCAGGCATATAAAGCACCGCGTTCCCATCACTGCCGAAAATGTAACAGATGTGTTATGAAGATGGACCATCATTGCCCTTGGATCAACAATTGTTGTGGTTACCAAAATCATGCATCATTTACATTTTTTCTCCTCTTAGCACCACTAAGCTGTATTCATGCTGCTTTCATCTTTGTTATGACCATGTATACACAGCTTTATAACAGGATCTCCTTTGGTTGGAATACAGTAAAGATTGATATGAGTGCAGCTAAGAGAGATCCTCTTCCTATTGTACCCTTTGGATTATCTGCATTTGCTGCCTCATTATTTGCCTTGGGATTGGCTGGAGGAACAACTATAGCAGTTGGTATGTTGTTTTTTATTCAGGTAAAAGTAATTCTTAGAAATAAAACTTCTATTGAATCATGGATTGAAGAGAAGGCCAAAGATAGAATTCAATATTATCAGACAGCTGAAACATTTATTTTCCCCTATGACATGGGAAGCAGGTGGCAGAACTTTAAACAAGTATTTATGTGGTCTGGGATTCCTGAAGGAGATGGACTAGAATGGCCAATAAGAGAGGGATGTCATCCATACAGCTTGACAATGGAACAACTGAAACAGAAAGCAGACAAGAAAGTCAGAAGTGTCCACTATAAAGTAATAGATGATTACAGTGGTGCTTGCTGCCCTTTCAATAAAGGCATCAAAACTTTCTTCACAACTCCATGTACTGAAGAACCTCGAATTAGCCTAAAGAAAGGGGAACTGATTTTAGTTACCAGAGGTTTAAGACACTGGATGTATGGAGACAAAATTCTTGATCATTTGGCAACAGAAGATGGATCCAGAATACGAGGATGGTTCCCAAGGAAATGTGTGGAAAAGTGTCACTATGACACTGAAACTGAACAAGTATCTGAGGGAGAAAAGAAAAATAGATAGCTACTGCATTAGGAAATGACTTATTCTTTATGACCACAGCATTACTTGAAAATTGTATATACTACTACAGAATTATGCAATGGGCCTACTCTGGATAAAGTGTTCTTTTCCTCAAAAGTGCCCTAGTGCCATGATTTAAATATTTTTATTACCATTTTTGTAACTGAGAAGCCATTCTATATATGCCTTTGAATTCCAACCTGCTCTCATCACTCCTCCCCTAAAAGGAGGAACACTTCACCCAAGTAAGCATTATTGCATTTTCTATAGAATTTAATTTTTTTAAATTGCGTTGCACACTAGGACCTCATCTACAAATGTAGTTCTTCCCTTCCAGGAAAAATCTGCATGTGAGATTTATTGCTTTTGCTCCTTCCTCAGTGGCTGTTTCTTATGAAGTAGTATTCTAGAAACTGTAGAATATATTTTGTCAGGTTAAATACAAAGCTCAATTGTATTACCTGTGTCTTTTAATAATGCAGATTTTGTCAATCACAAATAAAGACCAATGAGTGTTCTCTATAAAAAAAAAAAAGTCAACTCCCTAAGTGCAAGAAAGGGAAAATTTGGCTAAAAAGCAGTTCATTTCAAAGAAGACCAAGGATTGTGGAGGACCACAAGTTCAATACAAGTCAATACTGTAAGGTGGAAGCAAAAAAAAAGTAAATGGCATATTAGATTGTATTAAGAAAAATATAACATCCAGGAGTAGGGAGAGAATTACTCTATTCATCCTTATTTAGAGCACATCAGGAGCATTCTGTACAGTTATAAGTGCCCACTGTAGGGAAGGTATTGCTAAGCTAGAAATCATTCCAAGGTGGGTAAAAATAATGGTGCACAGATTCAAATTCAGGTCATTTGAAGAATGAATCAAGGAAATAAAGGCGTCATCTTGGAAAAGAGAAGAGTTAGAGGAAAACAGTTAAGTTCGAAAGAGGCAACAGAATATATACTTGGCACATTTGTTGTTGTTGAGTTGTTTCAGTCACTGCAAAATTTACATAGTGCTATTTGATGTTTTCTTGACAAAGATAAAAGGGTGATTTGCTCTTTCCCTCTCAATCTCACTTTACAGATGAGGAAACCAAGGCAAACATGATTAAGTGTTTTTCCAAGGGTCATATGACTAGTAAGTGTCTATGGTCAGATTTGAACTCAGAAAGATGAGTCTTCCTGACTCCAGGTTATGTACTCTATCTACTATACCACTTAGCTGCCCACTTGGCACATAATAACCAAATAAGAGACTTTTTTGCTTGACAGATGGATTGACTGATTGGTTGATATTGTTTGGTCTTAGAGACTAGTCCCAGGAGGAGGGGGAAATTTTAAAGGTACACCTGAAAGAGGAATGTAAAGGAAAAACTTCCAAATAATGTATTACAAAGCATAATGGGTTGCTCCCCTCACTAGAGGTCTTTGAACAAAAGTTGGATGACCACTTTTTTTGAGTATGTTACAGAGAGAATTCTTAATCATGTACAGGTTGGACATCAGTATATCATAAATTACAATGTTATTCCAATGTCTTTTTGTTTAATCTGATCTTTAGGGATAAGGTAGGTTCTTCCATCATGATGGACACATATAACCAAAAAAGAAACAAGCTATTCACATAACAAGATTGAAGGAAAAAATAAAAGTGACCAGCATATTGCACAAAAATACAGTTGGAGGAAGATGAATAATATTATAGACCTCTGAGGTCATTTATTCAAACCTCCCCCATTTTATAAATAAGGAAACTGATGCTCAGAGACTAAGCTAAGATTCTACCACAAGTCCCCTAACTCTAAATCCTTTCCAAAATCCCATATTGCTTCTCCTTAATGGACATTTATATTACCCATTTATATCTTCAACTCTTCCTCAACCTCTTATATTCAGTCATTTGTCACATCTTTTCAATTCTCCCTGAATAACATCAACCATATCTATCCCCTTACATTCATTAAGCACCAGCAAAAAAACAACCCTAAAATGAAAATGGGATCTGGATCACTGATAAACAGCCTTTCCATCTCCCATGGCAAAATCACAATCACAGACTTAAATAGACAATTTACGGGATGTAAACACCCCTTAGACACATGTGGAGAGAAAAAAGAAGGAAACAATCAAGGTCCTCATAGTAACAAAACCACTGTATTATACCTCAAATATATATTCTCTCCTCTAAAGTGCCCTTTGTGATTATAAGAGTATACAGATCAGTTTATATTCTCTAGAAATGTAAGTGCAGCTTCTTACAGATTTCACATTCTGACTATAGGTACTATGGCTGTTTCCTTTCCAATTCAATTCCAAAAGAAGAATTTTTAAGCACCCAGATGGTATCATGTGCCAAGCACTGTTCCAAGTACTGGAGTGACCAAACCTAGCTTCACTTCACTGTTGTGGTATCATGTAGCAGGTACAGAACCAAAAGGAAAAAAAAAACATCCATTAGCACCTACTTCTACTGAATAGCCATATTTCAGAAGAGCTTATTTAAATACTTGTTGAGAAATTTAGTAAAATGAAAAGCATCAATATCTCTGGTTGCCTGATAGCTAGGCAGTAGTACTGTGTCTTGTCCTAAAACTTTGTTTTTGAAAAAAAAAAAGATTAAGTTTCATGTCTGTGGCTTAATCTAGGGCTGAGCCCTTATGTACATCTAAACTGAGATGAACTTGGCCAAATGAGGGCATGTCTGAATTATTATATCTTTTTGTTGATCAAGCAGTCTTATTTTGGATCTGTCAACTTGCTATGATTGAAGTGTGGACTTACTAGTCTGTATGCACTATAGAGAGGTAACAATATAACTGTAAAGTTGTCCTGTTAAAATGAGTATATTTTCAGGTCTTCACGCACTTTTTTATGCTCTTGTTCCTCCTTCAGAAAACATTTCTTTTATTATTACTTTATAAACTTTTAGCTACTTACTGAAAATAATATCTGCTAATGGAACTGTCTGCCTCCAATCTATTCCAAGTTGTATACATATTTTCCAATAAAAATTACAATTAAAACATATATGAAGTGATCTATTACTGAAGAATAATTAGACTGCCTTTGCTCAGCCCCAGAGGGTAGAACTAAAAGCAATGTGTGCAAGTTGCAGAAAGAAAGGCTTATCTTGATACAAAGGAATGTTTTCTAATCATTTATACTGCTCCAAAGTAAAATAGCTGCTTCAAGAAACCTTTTCTCCATCACTAAGGATTTTCAAAAACAGGTTGACTACTTGCAGATGCTATGGGAGTATTTTATAGAGATATTAGTTGTATTAGATGATGTCTGTATCTCCTTTCAATTCAAAGACTATGAAATTCTGTGAATACTACATCCTTATTTACCATGACTATATATACTTTTTTTCCACTCTGAAAGAACATGACAGTCTATTCTAAGAACAGAACATAAAGCTCCCTTATTTATGGGAGGCAAAAGAGTGAGGGGTTAGGCATCTGAATGAGCCATCTCATTTCCTGCTCTTTGATTCTGCCCTGAGTTCACAAGTTACTCCCTTCCAGATCTGCAAGAGGCCATGTGAAGACCCAAGGCAGATGCATCTTTCAGGGTTCTTATCTCTCTCTGTGTGTCATTTTCTGACACATACTGCTTTCTAAAGGGTGACTACCCTGAACAAATTTGAGCATTAAAATTAGAATATGTTAAAACTATTAAGACACAATAATTTTTTTCATACAATGCATTTAGGATGAAAAGATACCTTACTAGCTAAACCAGTTAATATACCATTCCCGAGAGCTTAATATAATTAATTAAATAGTTAATTAGAGAGCAAGGATAATGTAGGACTCAGGATGTTCTAAAATGGATGCATGCTTTTCAACAACTAAATAAACATTTATTAAACACCTACTGTGTTCTGGGCATTATATTAAGAGCATAAAAAGCAGTGCATGACTCCAGGAATGTACATTCTCCTGAGAGGGAATAACATGTATACACTAAATCAATATACAATGTGTGCAAAATAAACAATGTAATAAGGGGTCACTTAGAATTGGAGGAAGGCAGATTAGGGAGTTTATCTTATAGGATGTGGATTTGAGCCAAGACTTCAAGAGAGCTAGGAATTCTAAAAAGTAGAGTGAGGTAAAAAGCATTCTAGGCATGGAGGGTAGCCAGAGGTGAGCTGGAGCTAACACAAACCATCTGAGCCCATTGTTAAAATTTCAGTGTGAGCATTTACTCCTCAGAAATGGATAAACACTAAAAATTGGAGCTAGATGTATTTTTTTGTTAACTGAGTTTAAGAAAGTGATGGAGAAAGTGCTGATAGTGCATATTCAATCTAAAAGTTGTCCTGCAAACATAGTTTTCCCCTGAGAGTTGGTTGTTGAATATTTACTAGCATACTTCTGGGATAGTGTGTGCAAAGGCATGTGAGCACAAGATGGGAAGTCATATATAGACAACATCAAAAGGTCACTTTTGATACATGGCACAGCATAGATAGTTCAGAAAAGATAGCTCTCTCTAATGGAATGCCTTCAAACTGCTTGACACAACAGTCTCCACCATCATGCGGTCATAAGCAAAGCCTTCCATGAGTTTCTCAAACTCTACTATTTGGCTTAGGAAAAAAAAAATTCACTTTTTCCTTGCCAAAAGAAACAGGCCATCTCTTCTACTTCTCTTTTAGATACAAAGATAATACAAAAGTAGCCCTAAAATGCAGTAACATTTTTGTTATATAATAATATCTTAGTCCTCTGCTCCTAAAATCATAGGATCATATATTTAGAGTTGTAAGGGACCACATTTAATTCAATCTTCTCATTTATATAATAATAGCCAATATTTATACAGAACTTCAAGATTTGAAAAGTACTTTACAAATAATATTTTATTTTATCATCCTAACAACTGTGGGAGGTAAATGCCATTATTATCCCCATTTTGCATTTGTGGAAACTGAAGCTGAGAAAGGTTAAATGATTTGCCCAAAGTCATACAGTTAGTGTGGCCAATTTTGAACTCAGAACTTCCTGAATCCAAGTCTAGTCCAGTATTCAGTCCATACTACCACTTAACTGGCCCTATACATATTAGAAACTGAGAAATAGAGTGGTTAAATCATCAGTCCAAGATCACCCATGTAGTAGAGGCAGGATGGGAACCTAAGTTAAAGGTAATATTCAGGCAACACAAAATAGACTTTTCCTGAAAGGAACTATTTCCTGGTAGGGCAGGGTGGGGGAACCATGCATATCTATCTATCTATCTATCTATCTATCTATCTATCTATCTATCTATCTCTCCATCTATCTATCTCTCCATCTATCTATGTATATACACACAGAGACACACATATACACACAGGTTTATATGTAATATACATACAGAGGCAACCTTACCAAGGGTTTTAAGCTGGGGTCTCTATTTTTTAAAATATTTTGATAACTGCATTTAACATTATTGATTTTTGGTAATCCTATGTATTTTATTCTATCCATTTATAAATGCTGTTCTGTGAAGAGATCCAATAAGTTTCACCAGATTGCCACAATCCTGGATGACAAGCTTTTGCATTTGACAAAAAAAAAAAAATTCCAAAAGGAAATTGATTAATACTGTTCTCTCTGCTTTTCTTTATTTTCTCTATTTGGATATAATATGGAAACAGCATTTATGCATTGGACTATCCTTTCCGAAAAAAACTCTTTTCAGAATGTTGTCAGCCTATTGGAATTGTCATCACATAATTACTCACATTTCCCAATGCCCTACTGATGATCACCTAAAGAAACAAAAGTAATAATGTGTAATTCCTCACATTTTTTTTTCATTTGAGCAAAATCTGATTTATCTCAGGCACTTGGAATGTGCTATTATGGCTAATTTCATGACATCTTAGGAAAGCAACATAATTACATTATAATATCCAGCTTTTCAAGTTAATATCTTCAATTCTCCTCATCCATAACCTGTATCCCAAGTTTCCAGGTTTGGCTGACTCTGTCTTCCTAGCACTTTTTACATACAATTCCGTCTCTCTACTGACATACCACTACTCTAGGTCAGGCCCTCAGTCTCTCCACCTGAAGCATAGTAATGGCCTTCTAATTGATCTTTCTACATACAACTCTGAGCAACTACTAAACTGACTTTTCTAAAGCACAGAACTCCCCATATCATTTTTCCTGATCAAGAAACCACAATGGCTCCCTTACAGCCTTTAGGATAAAAAGCAAACATACAAATTACTCTGTTTGACATTTAAAGCATTTTACAATCTGACTACAATTTATTTTTTCCCATCTTATCACATGCTGTTCTCCATCATCCACTCTATATTCTAGCCAAATTGGTTCACTTGGTGTCCCCTATATGTCATTCTATCAGCTCTGCCTGTGCCTTTCTGCATGCTGTCCCCTATGCCTGGGCCTAGAGTATTTTCTACCCTTCTACTTCTTAGAAGCCCAGCTCTTGTCAAGCCTCATCTTTGACACCACCTCCTACTTGAACCTCTTTTTGGGAGGAGGGGGCAGATTTTCCTAGTTAGTACTAATGTATCCTTCAAAAGTAGCATTTTGTGTATTGACTTAACTGTGCATATGCTATCCCAGTCCCCAAGTAGAATGGTTACAACTTAAGGGAAATAACTGTTTTATCTTTGTATCATCAGTATTTGCATAGCATCTGGTATTCAATAAGTTTTTTAATAAACTGACATCATAGATAGATAGATATCTATATCTATATAGCTAGATATACCTATATAGAGATGGCTAGATATACCTATATAGAGATGGCTAGATATACCTATATATCTATTAGATATAGATATAGATAGATAGGTAGATAGAGAGAGACAGAGATAGAGATAGAGATATATACATATATAATGTTGTAAAACCAAGCATGAGCAGCTTTCCAGAGGACATTCACATAAGCCAAAGTTCAACATTCACAGCTATATAGCATAACAACTTACTACTAAAGTGGCCACATAGTTTTAAACAAAAGATATAATTGAGGATACAAAGTACAAAGCTCTCCCACCCCTAGTAAATCATCACCTTGTTAGTCAGCACTAAGTACCCAAGGAAAGGTCCTTTCATCTTGGCTCAAGGCTGACTCCCAAACTCCATGGTTCCTCTTCCATCCTCCCAGCTCTTGATTCACCTAACCATCACCTGGATTCACAGGCAGGCAGATATCAGCTCCTTGCCCAGCTCCTCATCCAGCTCCCACTTGATATTGAAGCTCACAGTGACCAGTCCACCTCAAGCCCTTCAAAGTTTCTATTTCTGGGAAGACAAAGCTTAACAGAACCACAACAACATCCATACACTTTGCTGTCACAATCATCAATTCACCTTCTGCCTGTGAGAAATCAACACAAATCATCAGTAATGTCCTCTGAAAACATAAGTAAAACCCTCCTCCAGGATTTCTGTAAACAGAAAAGAAAGTCCTCTTTCAGGGCTTCTGAACCAGCAGTAAGGTCCCAGGGCTTCTGCAACAGCAGCAACATCCTCTATCAGCAGATAGGACTGACAAAGTAACATCAACACAGGCAAAGTATGGGCACCACAATCATGCTTCCTCACAGTTCTTCTCAGTCCCATCTGTGCTTGAGCTTTTTTTATATGTCATTAGCTCCTTCCTGTTCCTTCCACATCTTGCATCCTTCCTGTTCCAGTCTTTGGCAAGCCCCTCCAACTGTGGGTTTCACAGGTTCTGTTTCTTTCTTTTTTTTTTTTTTAAAGCAATTGGGGTTAAGTAACTTGCTCAAGGTTACATGGCTAGTCATTTTTTTATGTGTGGGTGCTCATTTTCTGAGGCCGGATCTGATCTCGGGTCATCCAAACTCCGAGGCCGGCGCTCTTACTCACTGCACCACCTAGCCGCCCCTTTTAGGGCAATTGGGGTTAAGTAACTTGCCCAAGGTCACACGGCTAGGTTTTTGTTTGTGTGGATTAAGTGTCGGAGGCTGGCTCCGAACTCAGGTCCTTCTGACTCCAGGGCCAGCGCTCTACTCACTGCGCCACCTAGCCGCCCCAACAGGTTCTGTTTCTTAACAAAGACTCGATGTAATCATGGGCAAGGCTCAAGGACACATGGACTGAAACAAGGTGCTAAATACTAAAACAAGAAATTAAATAATCCTTTGCTTTCCATTACAAATGTTCATGAGAAATTGGCTTTTTCGATGATCCCTCATCATGAACCATTCTGGTTAATTAAAAGCCAAGGTGTTATAGTTGTTGTTCCATTGTTTTCAGCTGTGTCTGAATCTTCATGACCACATTTGGGATTTTCTTGGCAAAAATACTCCATTTCCTTCTTCAGCTCATTTTACAGATGAGGAACTGAGGCAAATAGGGTTAATTGACTTGCCCACGGTCATGAAGTTATTAAAGATCTGAGGACAGATTTAAACTCAGGAAGATGAGTCTTCCTGACTCCAGGCCTGTCACTGTACCACCTAGCTGCCATGAGCAACTAATGAAAATAGTTAGTTTGGTTTGGTTTGAATTAGGTTAGATTCTGTGAGTCTGTATTCTACTCAAAACAATTTCACTTTTACATATTTATTGCTATATTGATTTTTCTAAAGCATGACTCCTGTTATGTTTTTCTTGATCAGGAACCCACAATTGCTGAATAAGTTATAAACTATTTTGCTGGAGATTCAAAGCCCCCCATATTTCATCAATCTATTTTTCTAGTATTGTTTCCCTTTACTTCTCTTTATGTTCTCAATGCTCTCTAAACAGATGGGAGTACACCTCAACCAAAATGACCTCATCCAGAATTGATTTTTTCTGAGCTATGTGATATGTATCTTTTATTGGTCTTGTACTTTTGGGGGTTTGGTGATATGAAAGACTAATGAAAGAGGTATAACTATGACTTTCTCAACCTAGATCACGCCCTGCATGTAAAGTCCCTTTACTGATGCAGAAATCAATGGTTCACAGTTTTGGAGAATTTGCCTGGGATGCTGAAAAGTTAAATGATTTGCCCATGGCCAAATAACTATTATATGTCAGAATCAAGACTTTATCAAAGGTCTTCCTAATGACAAAGACTGTCCTTTATCCACTATGCTATACTGTCTCTCTTTATAATCATAGTTTAGGTTATGATTATTTTATGAATGACTTGTTAAAGAAAAAAATCATAAGTTCATGAGACATGCATTGCAAACAGATTTATTACAAGATAAATGAACATGCATGTAGAACTCTTTGCAAGTCCAGAGAGGTCACAATCCAAACAGAAGCTTGCATCTTTATGAGATTCAACAAAGTGAGGAGAGATGGTAATCCCCTCTGGAATGGAAGTGGCATGGCAGAAAGAAAAGAACACTAGGGGTGGGGGGAAAGGACAATTCCCTCCCAAAGGGGAGAAGAAATCAGGAATACGTCAGATGGCAAAAGCAACATCATTTTCTCTTGGGAAATGCTGGACCATGGAGATGTGAAGGTCTGCTTGTCTACAAGGATCTCAGCTGCACAATTTCTCATCCTGGTGCAGACTGACACCTCACTTGATTCCCAAGGACACACAGGGAGTCCAGCTCAGGGCACAAATAACAAATTATGATAGGTCAAGGTTGGGGGCGGGGGGGAGACTTCATCCTTGACATATTCAAGGCTTCTTACATTCTCTAGGTCCAGTGTTTCTGAAAACATGGCAACTCAAAAAGATAAGACTTATACTACCCTATTGAACTATATGTTCCATATGGTCAAGGGCTATATTATTATTGTATTTCTGTCTTTTAGGTCACCTAGTATAATATCTTACCCATAGGACAAATGCAACAAAATGTTTCTCAAATCTTGAAGCTTTAGAGCAAGATTCTTAGCTTAATTTGAGTCAGAATAACTTTGGTAGTCAGATGGGCCCATGGACTTCTCAGAACAACTTCTAATGCATAAGATAAAATACATAGGATTTCAAAAGAAATAAATAATATTGAAATTTAGGTATCAAAATGACAATTTAAAAAAATGTTCATAGAGTCCAGGTTAAGAACCCCTACAGCTTAGTCAATGAAGGAGTTCAGATTCAGTAAGTAGTAGAAATTATACCCAGATTAGTCAAAGACAGTTCTATGCAAAAGAATAAATGAATCTTTCCTGACAATTAATGGGGCGATCCATTGCCTGTTATTCACACATAGGTTATAAATGGTAAAAGAAAAGTAAAACAGCCCAAACATGCTGTCTTTCTGAGCTTCAACCTATCAGTGTCCATTGCATAGATATATTTGAATAGTATACTTCAAGGATATGCAATGTTTTTTCAACCGTATAACAGTTTAGGCCAAAAATTGCCTAGAATATCTACGTTGGGTCCATATGATTTCCACTTTGATTGTGTTGGTCTTTCTTGGTAACATGGGTAACTTGAAAAATAGGTAGAGAATAAATATACAGAAACAGAAAGTTACCACTGAGTAGATAATTCTTCCATGAAACTAGTAGGTTGCTGATGTCTTAAGGAAAAAATATATATATATTTACATAATATAGGAAATATGTGCTTACTCCTTCTATTATATTCGATACAAAGGGACTCATTTTCCATCATTCAGAAGAATAATATTCAAAGCAATAACTGGCTTTGAAGCTTTGTTCTGATTTATAGCTGAGTTAGTCCTTTAAAAAAAAGAAAGTGATTATTTTAAATGGCACTTTCTAAAGTATTTCTCTCAGCAGGTCACTGGAGCTGGGAAAATACCTCTCTTCACATTAGAATTTGATAAAAGCAAAGTCATTGAAGAAAAGTTTCCTGCAAGTCTTTTTTGTTTGGGGGGTTTATTTTTGTTTTTCCCTTTTCTTCAGAAAAGGCACTGAGAAAAGATCATTATACATAGTTGCCATGACTTTGCAGTGATCAACTCACTACAAAATTAGAACTTAAAGTGATCTCAGAGCTCCTCTCATCCATTTAGTCTTCAGAGGTACTCTAGTCCCCATTTTACAGATGAGAAAACTAAGCCTCCCCCAAAAAAAGTCAAATGACATGCCCAAGGTCACCCAGGCAGTAAGCAGAAAAAATGTGATGAATTTATAAAAGGAAGCAAAATACAAAGACGTGGTTTTGGCCTCTCTTTAAATGTCAGTCCTTCCCTCTGAGATGTTTCCCATATTCAGTTAGTCAATAAACATTTATAAAGCACCTACTAACTGATAGGCACTGCATTAAGTGCTAAGGATAGAAAGAAAGGCAAAAATAGTCCCTTCCTTCAAGGAGCTCTCAATCTTATGAGACAATATTGCAAATAACTAGGTCCAAATATGGCAGCTAGGTGGTACAGGAGTTAGTGTGCTAGGCCTGAAGGCAGACTCATCTTCCTAAGTTTAAATCTGGCCTCAGACACTTACTAGCTGTGCAACATGGAGCAAGCCATTTAACCTTCTTTGCCTCAGTTTTCTAATCTGTAAAATGAGCTGGAAAAAGAAAGGGCAAATCATTCCAGTATCCTTGCCAAGAAAACCCCAAATGGTATCACAAAGAGTTGGGCATGAGTGAAAATACTGAAAAATAAGGTCCAAATATGATATATACAGGCAATAGTCTCAGAGAAAAGGCATTAAGATTGAAGGGAACTGGAAAAATCTTCTTGAAGAAGGTAGGACTTTAGATGAAACTTGAAGGAACTCAGGAAATTCAAGAAGCAGAGATAAAGAAGAAGATTTCAGGCATGGGGGACAGCCAGCCAGAATGCCTGAAGTCAACAGATGGATATCATGTGTGAGGAAGAGAAAGGAGATCTGGGTGCCTATTTTACTACATGTTTTAAACCTTGTTTTCTTTGAATTAAAGGGGTTGGCACATTGTTATCTTATTTGGAAAGGGCCATAGAGGGATTTTCAATTAGATAGTCTGTTAGGAGTCAGGTTATAACTATCATAAGGAAGGAAACAATGATGCTTCATGTTCAGTGGAATATCACTATCTCCAAAGAACTAAACATAAACATCATACAGATAGCAATGGAAAGGTACATGTTGAATGAGATTCAATTGCAGCATATAGAAACTAAATAAGAACAAGAGGAAAGGGTATTTTCAAACAATTGTATGACAGGAAGAGAAGATAAACTGATCACATGCTATGAGTGAGAGATGACAGATGGCCAGAATGATCCATTGGAACTATATGTTTAGAGAAAATGAGCATATTCAGTGGGCCACCAGTGGTTCATTACCTCTTGTGGGGAAATAGACAAGAGTCACATGGGATAGGCAGGTGTGAATGGGTTGCTATCTTCGTTATTGGAAGGAACTACCAAATTGATAACATCACAGATGCATTTGGGAATTTAGGGTTCAGCCTCCAATATTGTAAGCAGATTAAAACTATACATCAGAAAAACTGGTAAATGAAATTTGGAGCAAAATTTAGTTATAGAGAGGGGGAAAATAGATTTCTCTGAACAAATGTTTATCACTGATTTTCATATGCACAGTAGCATGACAATGTTTTTGTTCATCTGTATGGCTGCAAAGCAAATGAAATCAGGTAGCTAACTATAGGGAATTGGGAAGAGTAAGGGCTCTGCCTCTGAAAAATGGTAAGTTGCTAGAACTTTCTTACTACGGGTATTAAGGATAGTAATAGAACAAAGTCTATATTGGTGACATTAAGTTGTCCTGTAACCCTTAAATATAAAAACATTTCATATGACCTAAAGCCTGAAAGTTAACTCATTATGAGCTACAATATCCAACTGTAACTTAGCTCTGCTTAAGCCTGGGCAAAATTGGACTTGATTAAACACTGATTTTCAAATGTTAAGGGATATTAAAATACCTAATTACCCTTAGGTGTTTGTATTCTTTTAAATTTCATTAAAGTTTCATATCCTTTTAAATATTTTCTTCATTTATACTCATGGTTTTGTTTTAATTTTAAGAGATAATCATTCAAGATTCCTCAAAATGTGTAACAACAAAATTAATCCTTTTTAATTACCCTCTGAGAGTATTGAAGCAAAACTCAAAATTTGGAAAGCATTGGCCAAAGATATAAGCCACCATGGTAGAACAAACCCCACATAGAGTTCAAGTTGAAAAGCAATTCCCAGTGGGTAGTTAGGCCTCACAAAGTCCTATTTGTAAGTGACATTGTGCTTCTTGAGTCAAACAGCAAACCCTCTTGGATAAGAGTCATAATCCTATAAAAAATCTTTGACCATATGATTTATCCACATTAGGGAAGGGGGAGAAGAGGGTGGTAAATAGACCACAATGTATCACAAATGAACATCTTCAAAAGAACAAGAGTATAAGGTAAATGTATAAGATTAGCAGGTTACATGATAAGGACAAGGAATGGCAAATGGACAATATGAGGACTGATACTCTCACATTGTCGAGAGAAAGTAAGGAAGGTCTTGGGTTGATCTCTGCCCCTTTAGTAAACTTTTTTTTTGCTTTTTTGGAGGGGAAAGGGCCAGGCAATTAGGATTAAGTGACTTGCCCAAGGTCACATGGCTAGTGTTAAGTGTCTGAGGCCAGATTTGAACTCAGGTCCTCCTGAGTCCAGGGCCAGTTGCTCTATTTGCTGCACCACCTAGCCACCCTTTTAGTAAGCTTTTGAAAAAAAATTGCATAAATGTAATACAGGATGGGCAATGATGAATGAGTTGCTATCTTACTTTTAAAAAAGAATAACAACAATGAGCTATTTGAGGATTAAAGGGATTCTTAAGGTAAAGTATATCATGGAAACGTACAGTATTGCTATCAATACCAGGTTCTAAATGGCTTGTGTCAGGCCAGCAGGAACTCAGACCAAAGGGAAGGTGAGACTATCAGGGTATGATATGGTATGGTGTATTATACAAATATTAAAAAGGAAGTATTGGGCCATGATGAGTTCAAAGATTAAAGGCAAGTTTAGATTCTGTGATTTCAGGCCCCACTAGAGAGTAATAGGCTGAAATGATAATCCATGATCAAAGCCCAAGGAGTTTGATTCAGGGAAACAGGAAAGACAGATAATTTACATAGGTGATCTAGGGATTTAGGTTGGACTGGAGAGCACTGACAAAGGGGTATGTATAATGACAGGAAATATCATCTAAGGGTATAGGCTGCAACCATTGAGATATCTCAAAAAATCAAAGAAAAAAAGCATATCAGCTTACACATCCCAGACCAGAATCCTAAGCTTTAAAATAGAGATGACATGATGGGGTACAGAGAGTACTTGGAAATGTGAATGGGTACAATTTCCAGATATTCCCTTTTAATGTGATTGAAGAAAAGGAAAGCAAATGAAAGGTTACTTGGAGGGAATTGAAATTTCTAGACATTCTTATAAAGGACAAATTGTTTTCCACTGTAAGAAAAGGCAATTCTTATATTCACAGTATATTGCTTAATTATTTAAATATCAAATTTACTCTCATTCCTTTTTAATAGTTCCCTATTTAAATTTTACTCAGTTTTTAAAAAACAAATAATAAATTACATTTGTTCACTTTAAAATGCAGAAATTGCTTTTGTTACTTTCCTTTTTAAAATAGTTTTAATAGGAAGACAATCACTATATTGAATAGTGAAATAATGTTCAGAAAGAAAGATTCATCTTTCAATAGGCTAAGTACCATGTCTATTTTCAGTAGCCCTTTTGAAAGCAAGTAATATTACCAGAGAAATGAATGAAGCTTGGTAAATGGCAGACAATGGATTTCTCCCTGTGGATGCCTTGTTGTTTGTTTATAAAGTGGTGAATCATGCTGTTAAAAACAGTGAAGAATATGTTTACATATAAGAATAGTATAATATAATACGAGCTTACATACTGATAGGCTTTTGATGGTTATGGTAAGACTCATTATTATCTTGGAACACATCTAGGAGTAGAAAGCAAGGTAACAGCCTTTTAGAAATACTCACTGAGTTCAGTAACATTTCTTCAAATCTGTGAACAGCTGTCAAGTTTATCAGGACCATTTATAACCACCAGGAGCATAATTGTGTCCCTTGAAATGGAATTTAGAAGTGTGGTCGACATGTTGGTGAAATTTATCACATTCAACAAGCAGCTGACAACATGTTTTATGATGCTTTCTTAGAGAGCTGATGGGGCTCTCTGTTAGAAATTGTGGATAATTATTTCCAGCTGAGCATAGACAGAAGTCCACACTGCCTTGCACTGTCTAGAAGATCCTAATATTCACAAACTGGTCCATTTAAAAAATTACCAACAAAATAATTGATTGAGTGAAAAGTTCAAAAAAATGTTATTCTTTGCTGACACTCACCCCATCCTCCCACTGTTCCTTCAGAGACTTTGCCTGTAACAACCCAGTTTGGAGATATATTAGTACTTACTACTTTATGAGAAATCAGAAGTCACAGAATGATAAAGCCAGAGGGAGGTTCTCAAGGACCCAAACACCCTCATATTACCTATAAGGAAACATTAGTTAAAGAGGTTAAGTGACTTGCCCAATGTCACACATCTAGTGCTATCAGAGCTGAGAGTTAAAGTGATATTTATAACAGAGGAGAAAACATCTAGGCTCATACTGAGAGATCACCTAAGAAATCTCCAACCACCAAAGTCAATTCAACCACATAGTGCTTGGCCAGACTGAATCAATGAACCAGATTTGGTGAGAATCTCCACTTATTATCACTAAGGACAGTGGTTGAAAACAAATATTTGGTCCCTTATAAGCTCTATTTTCTGTAACCCTCAAAAATTCAGGGGATTGGATTTAATTTCATTTCATCAGTCAATGTAGGTACACTTCTATCATTGCAGATTACAAACTTTCATCCTAAGAGATTTGTAACCATGGATAGAGTCTTAGACTTAGATTGAGAAAATCTTCAGTTCAAATCCTACCTCAGAGACATACTAGGTGCATGACCCTTCACCTCTCTCAGTTTCATTTTCCTCATGTGTAAAATGGGAATAATAATTGGACCTACTTCACAAGGTTGTTGTAAGGATCAGATATGTTATATCATTTAGGTACTAATATTTATATCATCTATATTTTATATCTCTATATAAACTATATATTTATATATAATATATATGTTCATATATATTTATATCATATATAAAGCATTTTCTAAGCCTATATATAATCTTATATAAATTATTTTTATTTTTGTTGTTTTTATTATTATTATTCTACCTCCTTCCACTATTACTACTAATCCTAAACAGTATTTGCATTTGGTCAGCAATTATGGCACTATTTGAAACACTGGGTATTCAAAGGAAGGAGAAAGTTCATGTTCTAATGAGGGATACAATAAGCAAATCTCCCTGTGCATACAAAATATGAACAGTATAAATCCAATGTAATCTTAGAAGGAGGGTATTCACAGCTGGGTGTACCCCTAGAGATATCTTTAAGAAGATGAGATTTAACCTCAAACTCAAAGCAAGCCAGTCAATCCAGGAAGTGGAAGTGAGGATGGAGGCCCATTCAAGCATAAGTAGTAGCCAGTGAAAATGCACCATCTGGAGGAAAAATGTGTGTACAATACAAGTAGGCCGGCATAGCTTGAATCAGAATGTGTGAAGGGGAGTAATGTCTAAGAATCTTGGAAATAAAGGAATGAATCAGCTTGTAAAGGGTTTTAAATGTAATGCCAAGTAGAGGATTTTATATCTGATCCTTGTACATAGTGTTGGTATTTAGTACAGTGCCTGGCACCTAGTAAGAGATTAATAAGTGCTATGTGACTAGCTGAGTGATGTTGGAGTTACTTTAATTTATTGAGTTGGGGGAGAGGAGAAAATCAGATGGTCAGACCTGTGCTTTAGGAAGATCACTTTGGTAGCCAAGTGGAATATCAGTTGGAGTAAGGGGAGATCTGAGGCAGGGAGAACAACAAATAGACCACTCCAATAGTAAAGACCTAACGTGATGATGGCCTGAAGCAAGTGGTGGCTGCATGAGTACAGAGAAAGAAATGTGTGCGAAAGATGGCTCAATTATAAAAATGATAAGATTTAACAACAAATACATATGATGATGATGATGATGATGATGATGATGATGATGATGATGACTGCTGACATGTCATGCTTTAAAGTTTATATTGTGTTTTGCTTGTTTCAACTCATTTGAAATAACAATTTTGGGTATCATAGAATGGAGACATTCCTCTGGTTATTTTTCTTTGATGTTAATAACTGCAGTAATATACAAGCTGTCCATCTTTTCTCCCTTGATTTGTCTAGGATTGACCCATATCCTTTGCCAGGCACATGGTTCCATGATGATGTTTTTTAGGTTTCTTCCGAAAAGTGACCAATGTAATGTTGCATGCAGTCTTATAGTAGATCACTTAGTCGGGCATTTTTGGCCATAGCAACCTAACTTTCTATATGACTCCAAAAAGGACCATTGTATACATTGGAAAGTTCTGTCAGCCAAGAAGATAAGAAGGAAGGAAAAACCATCAACATAATGGAGACACTTTTGAACTATATTCATGGTGGAAACACCTCATTACACTTTGTGTGGAAAAGATGAGTTTATTCAGAGCTTTAGAATGTACCTATCACATAATTTTTGTTTCCAAGGTCAGCACTCAGTTGAGAAATCCCTAAATAGTATTCACCACCAGAAGAACAAATTTATCATCTGAAAGAGCATTTGTTATAATCATGTATTCTTTTGTCCCCACATGCTAATCACTTCTTCATGGTTAGGAATACATCCTATATAAAGGCACATTAGTTGTCTTTCAATGCAAAAGAGATAGCCTTGATAGCCATTATTATATTCAATAGTATCTTAACCAGCCAGTCTCTGCCTTGCCTTATTTGTCAACTGGTCTTAAGTCTCCATAATTTTTTCACCCTTATTTCATTAAATTTTCTGTATAGAAAACTATAGACACAAAGTTTAAAATTAAGTGAGACTAAGGTTTAGTTTATTTCCACATCTAAAATGTGGAAATATAATCTAATGCTTATTTTTTTCCATACTCTCAGACCCATTTTCATTGGGATGTCTGGATTTCTGGGTGTATAATTAGAAGCAACTTTTATTTCAGGTTAAAAAGTCTGCTTTCTGTGTGGGAGGTTAAAGATGTAGGTTCTTCCATTATGAGGCTAACTAATGTTGAGCAAGCTAAAAGCCATCTTCAATTGCAGGTAAATTGGGTTTGGGAGTGAAAGAGGAAGACTGTGTTGTTAGTAATGGCTCCCAGCTATTTTCAGTTATGATGCTGACATGAAAATACAACAGAATTGTGAATCGGAATGTTTTCCTCCTAAATAGAAGAAAGCATCTGGAATGTTGTAATGGTAATTTGAAGACCCCTTTTTGTATTGGCAAGTAAGCAGGTACTTAGCATTTAATAACTGATCAAACCTCTGTGAAAAAAAAAGAAGGTATGAACCCCTGTTCCTGACATAACAGGGAGGGGTTGGCTGAAACAGGAAAAGCCCCAGAGAGACACAGTTAGAATTTCTTTGGTCAAGAATCTGGTGGCAGAAGCTATTCTGCTGGAGAGAGAATCAAGAACTGAGCCAGAATTTCCTGAGAACCTGTGGTGGTCAAGCTTCTTCTGAACAGGAGTGCAGTAGCCCAAGAGTCCAGAAGTCCAGAAGCCCCATTTCCCCACCCTGGATAAAGTGATTCTGATTTTTGGAATGAGCTGAAGAAGACTGAGGAAGCATGACCGGGATGCTAAGACTTTGTTTCTGGCTTGGTTGAGCCTTGAATTCACAGAAGTAATTGTGAAGTATTTGAGATGGACTAGACCCTGTGAACTTCAGTGTGGAGCAAGACCTACCCAGAGAGCTGGACAAGCAACTGGGAGCTGCCTGGTGAAACCAGGTGACAGTCTAGTGAATCCAGGTAGAATCTGCGACCATGGAAGGAGATCCAGGGAAGCTGAGAACTGGCCCCAAGTCAAGATGAAAAGACCTCTCTGGGGGTACTGAGTAATGATGAAATTGTAGTTAACTAGTGACCTAGGGGTGGAGGGTTTGTGTGTTTTCTAGTGACTGTACTTAGTGATCAATGATACATAGTAATTGATTGCTAAATAAGTGACTGATTGAGTTCATTTAATGTGCCCCATGAGTGGAAGACTTTGACTATTGTATTTTGAGATGATTGCTCTTTGTTCTAAATATTGTGAACACTTTGGTGAAAACTATGTGGCCATTTTAATGATAAGCTGTTGTGAATACTATAATGTGATTTTCTGTGATAAGTTGTAATATTGTGAATACTGTACCTCAATTTTCTGTGAATGTTTTACTTTGATTTGTTATGGAATAGAGTGTTCACTATACTGTGTAATCAGAATCTTAAAGGCTGTTCACAGTAGCATTCTTCTGCAAAGCTTCTCATGCATGGCATAACAAATGTCCATTTAAAATTCAGTATTTAGAATGTTTGAAAGTCATAGAAATATGGACTATATTATATTGAAGGACCTTAGAGATGACCTAGCCCAATCCTTTTATTTTATAGGTAAGGAAGTTGAGACACAGAGAGGACAAATGACTTTCCCAATACCAAACATTATCACTTCACCCTAAATATCTAGGCAAAAGATTTAAGTGAAGTTGATATGTGGCCCACTGATGTTACAATGGAACAGCACATCTGGCTATTCTTTCTCTCTTGATTATGTCACTGAATATTTGATCTGAATGTCATGTTGAGTTAGGAAAAGGCTACTGTTTATGGCAACCAAAGTGACCAGGTTGGTCCTATAATGATCTCCCTTGCTGGCACAAAATAGACATAAGCACCATATACAGTAATGATAATGAGTTATCATTATTGGCAGTTACTTTGCAATATAATGCAATAAATCTCCACCATTTTAGGATCAATCCTTTTAAGAATGAAAGGGATCAAGAAAAGAGTGATGGAATCATAATGAGAATATGAATAATATCTTTCTTTTTATAAACTATACAATCAAAATGAGATAAAAAATAGAGAAATGACATTATTAATTTGAACTGTGTACCACACATTCTCTGCATGCCCTCACCTAGAGGAGAAGTTAAGGAGTGCACTGCTTATGATGGGTAAGTGAACTGATTTGTTAGAATTTCATTAATTTATTCATTTTGATAATGCAGAGACTATTGGGGTGCAAATTAGATACTTAAAAATACAGTAAATCAAAACACCACAATAAAGAGAAAATGTTATTGTGTTAGTAGAAATGGTCCTCACTGAAGTGAAGAAATACATTCCACTGCCTCCAAGACAGCATAAGACATTATTTTGTCATCCTGTTAGACTAAGGTGGTTTTCTTATAACCCAGATAAAGCAAAATGAATGGCAATAGGTTGTACATGTCATGCAGTCTCAAAAGACAATAAAATAAGCCTTTCTTGAAACCCATTGACCATGCAAATCATCTGTGAATTGTAAAGTCTCTTAAATTTCTCAGTCATAAAGCTGTAATTAACTCAATGACATTGCTGTGATCTGAAATGAGATTGGTTCCATTGAAATTCCTCTTTTCCACACATAAAAATGAAAAGTACAAAGACGATTTTCTTGGGGGAAACACTATTGCCAAATAGGTAGTAGAAATAATAAATCTAACAGATGTGGAGAGGGAGGAAAGATCACAGTGAACTAGAGTAGCAAGAGAAACTTCCATGAAAGAGGTGAGATTTCAGCTCAATTTTAAAGAAGGAATAGGATTTTGGTTTTTTTAAGAGAAAATCTTTTTAAGGTAAGGGGAAATACTGCAACTTTAAAAGCACAGAGGAAAAGACAAACCAGGCATATCTGGGGCATAGTGAGTATCTAGAGGAATGGTAAACCCCTTTGATTTATTTCTTCCCCAGAGAATTAAAGTTTTTCTTTTCTGGTGATGGTCAGCCACTGTTATTGGCCTATGTGAATTCCTTGGATCTTTAACTGAGTTTATATCTCTTTTTACAGTCAACATACCATTGATATATTTTTTTCTAATGCAACTGATATATTAACTATACAGCACACACAAGTTACTCTGAGAATGAAGCCTCCTCTGTTACAGTCTTATTGGGAGGTCTACCTCAGGCCTGGAAAGTTCTCTTAATCCATGGCACAACCTTGTGACAGCTTAACCCAACCCATTGATCTTAGCCTTGGACTAGACTGATGAACAATGGTCTTCTCAGTATAGTGCTATTCTCTGACTACAAGGACTGCATCTTGTCACGTCCAGATCTCCAGGGAATTCTTTGACAAAAAGTTAATGGTTATCCCATAATGCACCACAAAACATGAGCTAAACCAGCTTACCATGGGCTATTACTGTATTTCCATTATCTACCAGCAATACTGGCTGGAAGTCGGGTATGTCAGATGACTACTGCTGATAGTGCCACCTCATGTAAGGACAATGTTATGAACAAAACATTTCAGAATATGTTTAAAAGTCCCTTCAAACTTGTATTCCCTTGAAAGGGAGGGACCAGCTTTTTTTTTCCCTGGGGGGGGGGGGGTGGTGATGAGGGAGGGTTGGTTTTGTTTTGTTTATTTGTTTGTTTTGTTTTGTTTTCCTATGAAGTATCTCGTCTAATCACCAAAGCTCCTATGAGGACATTGGCAACTTGTCCTCACCAGGGCATAGGTAACTGAGATAAAATTTCAAAAAAAGCACAGCCATGATACATGCTAGTAGAACAAATTATAGATCAGAAAATCCACAATTTGGTTCATTTCTTTAATCTTTCTAATCTCCACACAATCCTTGTTTCCCTTATGAAGGTGATGATGTCAATACAATAAATTTGTTTGGAAGGATTTTGAAAATAATGTTCTAAAAATTTAAGCTTTCATTAGCAATAACATTGGTTTTCATTTGTTACAAGGTTAGAAATTCTACTCCTTCTAGAGAGACCTTTAACTTTACCCAGCCATGTAATAATCCCAAGAGAGGTTTTGTGAAGCCATAATCCTAATTTCATTTGAATGTCAAACTAAGTGGTTTAGTGGGACTGAAAATGCTGCTGAGAAGACATTTGACTTTAGGCACAGAGGAGCCACTTGGAACATGAAGTAATTATCTGTTCTGACCCTTTCTCTAAAAGAGAAAATCCAGAGGACAGTGATTATTGCGGATCTCAGTTACTCCCCAAAGGAAGTTCAGCCAGGGTTCAGGAAAAACTCCTGGAGGACCAACTCTAAGTGTTAATGCTCTTGGTCCTTAGGTAGAATTTTCTCCAAACTGCTCTAGATCTCACATTTCCTTCTTTTTTTCTCTTCTTTGTTTTTAAATTTTTTTTATTTTTCCAGGAATAAACATATTTAATAGATCTATCCTTTCTACTACTCTTCCCCAATTGAATTTAAAAAAACCTTGAAAAATAAACCCCTCAGTACATTTCTATATAATCTGGCAAAATAAATTCCCACATTACCCATGACAGAAAATGTATATCTTTTTCTTTATTTTTAGTTCATCGACTTCCCATAAGGAGATGGATGGTATGTTTCATCTTCATGCTTTTGTACTTATTTATTGTTGCTTTGATCAAGGTTCTAAAGACTTGCAATTGAATGACTGCTATTGATTTCTACAAGCATATAACATGAGGTGTAGGAATTTTCTATAAGTTTAGAATGCATCTTTCTATTTTATTTCCCTTCAAAGAAAAAAAAAATAATTAGCCAAATGTGTTTAAGAAACTGCCAAAAATGCAGTGCTAATTTCCCAGTGAAACCATCTTTATTGGATTGTGAGCAGATCTAGCCGACAGTTTCAAAATCACCAAAGTTTAACTTTTTGTGTAGAACTGTAACCAAGAACATAAAGACCAGAAATCAACTGGGGGATTTAATGCAGATATCAAAGGTCAGTCATTGTCTCTGGAAGGCTAGTGGGACATCTGGGCCTCTGCATAGCCTGTGATCTCTATGAATTTGTACTTGGGAGCTCAGTGAATGAAATAGTAACATGTTTAAGCAAGGCACTGTGGTAATTTTATTGATCGAAGCAATGTCAGACCTTAATGTTTGAAAAAAATCCCAATGATGCTGCTAATGGAGATATCTGGATGAATATCTTCTAATTGACTTGTTTTATAGTATTTAAATGAGAGAACAAGCCATTAAAAAGTATGGCCAAACTCCAGTCAACAGATGCAATGGGATTAGGAACACTGTCAATGTGTAATTGCTGTGAAATGGATTATTGTCCTTAGACCATTAATTAGTACTTGATAGTACCTATGAATTTGACTCAGGGCTCCTTGGTACTTAATGATATTCATTCCCAAACTCCAGCTAGAGAGTTCTAGGTAACCTTTTAAAATGGGACCTCAGAGTGGCAGGGAGTGGGGAAGAAAGAGAGGAGAAAAGGATTATTATGGATGCCTAATCACATAATAATTTCATAAATGAGACTTGGTCCCAAACTGAATCTTTGCCAGCTGAATATTTTTGCTGTAACCTATAATAGTGAATGGTTAATGAAGGTAGACACACTTACAAGTGCTTCCTCTCCAGCATCTACCAATCTGTTCTTGGTAGTTGCCAATAGGTGAATGAAGAGACATTGGTCATATAAAATATAGAATCTCTTGCCATGTGTTCAGAGCTACTTGTAAACAACAAAGGTAACATGGATAATGGCAAAAAGTTTGTGTCATTACATTAAATGAAACACAATAGGAAAATCTGGATAAAGTGAAGGGGATTAAAAGGCAGCTGAGTAGTGGTTAGAAGGGAAGAATTAAGGATGAGGAAAACTGGGGAGGAAAAAACAGAGGGAAATCATCATTGAAAAGAATTTTCAGTATTCAGTTCCACCACTAATTCCTGAGGTTAATTTAATTTGAACACAACCCTGAGGAGGCAGCCCTGGATTAATGAAAACATAGGGAGCTTTGAGTCATATTTAATCCTGAGTCCTACAGGCCAGACAGAGCAGTTTTAAAACTAAGCCAAGGTTAAAGAATTTAGTGTTAATTGGGACCCTAAAGATCATATGAAGAAGATGAAGAAACTAAGTCCCAGAGAAAAGAAGAAGTTTGTACAATTAACAAATATCAGGATCAGGATAGATTCTCAATCCAGAGCTCTTTTCAGCACACAACAAATGAGTCTATTCATGAACAAATTGGATCTGACGGACTAGACCATAAGGAACCATGCCTTTCTAAGAAGTCCTCCAGCTCAGCCTGGAATGGCCATATGCATCACTCTTCCAGGGCAGCTAGGTGGTGTAGTGGACAGAGTGACTCCCTTAGTCAGAAAGACTGATGAGTTCAAATCTGGCTTCAGACACTTATTAGATATGTGAGCTTGAGCAAAGCCTCATTTGCCTTAGTTTTCTCATCCATAAAATGAGCTTGAGAAGGAAATTACAAACCAATCCAGTATCTGCCAAGAAAATCCCAAATGAGATCACAAAGAGTCAACTCAACTAAAATGACTCAGCAACAAGGTTTGCAAAATGTTTTATGTATATTATCTCATTTTGTCCTTACAGAAACCCTAGGAGGTAGGTGATATTTTAAAAGTTTACAGATGAGGAAAGTGAGGCAGAGGTTATATGACATGCTTAGAATCACAAAGCTAATAAATGTCTGAGAACAAATTTGTATTTAGGATACCCTGTCTCAAGGTCCAGAGTACTATTGACTGGGCCACATGGCTCCCTCAGTTCTAGAGTGTTAGAAATAACCAAGAATTTCACCTGGCCAGGAGTGAATTTAGAGAGAAAAAAAAAAGATTTTTATTTCCTGTCATTTCAGATGGGTAACTTGACCTTTTACCCCTAGTGAAAAGGCTAAAGTTCCAAGTTAAGCTAATTACACAGGCTTTTTATAATTCATCCAGATTTGAATTTTTTATCATGAATCCCATTGGTTAATATTGTGGGGTTCATTAAATCCCCCCTAGACAACATCCTCTCATTTCCACATTTCAGTTCCCCTCCTCCTTCTTATTCTCATATACTTCACTCTTTATTAAAGGAAATGCCAAACCAGAATATTTTTAGTAGCCTCCCCATTTCTCTGCATCAGATAGCATGAGAAAAGGTTTCTCCTCAATTGTTCATAGATTTGACAAAAGTTTTAGTTTTAAGATTCTAGCCCAGGATATCAATAATAAAAATCCCATTATCTAATCTAGGTTAATGAACCTCCTCTTCATGAATTACACCTGGCCTGACAGTCCTTTTTGATATACAGGAAAAGGGCTTCTTAGATATGCTGATTTTCAGGTACCAGTCTCCCCACTGTCCTCTACAGGCAGTTTTTGTCTTTGTCATTAGCCATAAGTATGGCTTCAAATAAGGTTTCATATAATTTCTGTTTCTATATAATTTCTGTGGAAACAAAATTCAATCATATCTTATTACACAGATCAAGGATTTTTAACTTTTTGTGTCACAAATCCCTTTGATAGGCTGGTAAAAACCTATGTATCTCTTTTCATAATAATGTTTTAAAATGTGTAAAATACAATTCCTAGGATTATGAAGATAACCAACTGTGTTGAAAAGTACTTGTCAAAATAATTTTTAAAATAAAATTTAAAATTCCACAAAGCTCAAGTTAAGAATTCATATGCTACACAGTGAATAGAGCACTGGCCCTGAAGTTAGGAGGACCTGCATTCAAAACCAGCCTCAGACACTTAACAAAAAAACAAGCCATGTGACCTTGGGCAAGTCATATAACCCCAACTCTTCTCCAAAAAGGAAAAAAAAATAATAATTCATATGCTACAGGAACCTGAAGATAAAATCATTTGGATTTCAAGTGTTAAGTTTGTATCAAACTAGAAGTCAGATTCAGAAACTTTCCATTTTCCAAAAGTTGTCTCTGTGAAGATTGGCAGAATGATATACATTCTCTACCAGATTCCAGGCTTGGGATAGTAGGATTTTTTGGTCATCAACTCTTGTCCTTTTCAATTAGAAGAATAGACAATATGTGGCCAGAAACCTTAGTATACTTCTGACATTTTATCAATGCTATATCTGTCTCTCCATTAAAAGTCACTATTTTAGCTGTTCTCCTCTCTCCTACAAACTGTTGCAAAAGTTAACAATAAAAATACAACCTTTTCTCTTCCTTTATGATCATTATATCAAAGAGGAGAGGAATAATGGAACTACCAATTATCATGAAGAGAATTGGTTTTCTTTTGACTTAGCCAGAAGTGAGCCCATTTAAAATTAGGTGTGGGATGCTACAGAAATGTTGGGAAAACTAAATCTTTCACTAAGCTTAACTGAAATTCCTGGCACCTTATTAGAAGACTTGGTCCTACATGATGGAATTAGAGAAGGAAACTGTTAAATATTTCCCCCTTAAAACTAAAACTTTTTGGCCACTATGGGGGGGAAAATGATTTTTTACTGGTTTCCTGGGTTAATGCAATTGACCTGGTATTTTTTATTGCAGCTGGCTCCTGGATCTCATATTATATTTTTACCCAGAATTCTAGACTAGGAAACCTGAACTGAACAAAATGGGCCAATATAATCTGTTCAAATCATAGATTATTTCATTTCCCATTTTATAGAAGATTAACACTATTTTATGAAATGAATATTTAAATGAAAATTCAATTCAATCTACTGCCATATAATAAAGCTTTAGCATGCAGGGCCTTGAAGGCTCTAGCTTTTTCTATGTGGTTCTTTTTTAGGAAGAATACAAGGCAGATCCTTATGTTCTCCAAGATACCTCTCCTATACTGCCCACTGATGCCTAAAATTAAACAATATTTTTGTATTGGATAAACAATATTCATCCCTTGACTTTAGCCAAACCATAGATTAGTTCCCAATTGAAATACAAGTACATTAAGTCTGATCAGTATTTTACACCTCAATTTGAATGAGTTTCTAATATTCTTTCTTGAACTGATAAAGAGGAAAGAAAGAAAGCAAGAAAACAGACCTGGGATAAGGGAGGAGATACAGATAGAAGCTGGAAGGGGGACAAGTTAGAAAATAAAAGGACAAACAGGGTTAAGACTGGGGGCCTAGGAATGTGTGTTTTTTGTTCTACCAAGTCATAACTATGCTTGGTGCTAATTCAAGGGATGAACTGAGGGGAAAGCAAGGGAAAGGTGGTAGTGACATGAGAAAGGTGTGTGCTTCACATGTGTATATCATTTACTAACATTCCTATAAGATACTCTTGGCTCCTCTTTGAAAGGTAGTAGTGGTTTTATTGCTAGAATGTCTTATTGTTGTTCAGTTATTTCAGTTGTGTCCAATGCTTCATGATCCTATTTGGGGTTTTCTTGGCAAAGATACCGGAAATTGTCATTTCTTTCTCCATTTATTGCTAGCTATGTGAACCTAAACAAGTCATTGGACTTTACAGCACAATGAAAACCTCAGTTTACTTACTTGAAAGGAGTTGGACTTACAAGTTCTTAATCATTTTTCACCAAAAACGTCTCCTTTTGGCAGTCTGGTGAAACCTATGAATTATTTCTCAAAATAATGGTTTTAAAAAATAAAATAAAATGGGCTTGTTAAATACATTATATAATGTATTTAATTTTATATTAAATATATATATGTATAATTATATTTTTTTAAAGTTCACTGACCCCAGGGTTAGAATGATGACCCTTAAGATCCCTTTTTGTTCCAATAGTATGAGATGTATCAATAATCACTTAGCTATAATGAGCTATTTGTAAATGATATTTGTTATTATATATGCCTGATATATAAAATTCCATATGATCTTTAAACAAAGCCTATATTGTATGATGAGCCAGGCTCTGTATGAAAATAGTTGTTCTTACTTCTATGGAAATCACATGTCAAGAATTTTAAGAAGTCTATAAAAACTTCCCCTCCTCTTCACTGGCCCATGAAAGAAATACTGCTATTAGCAAAGCCCAAGCTTTGCTAAACTCTGAAGTTAGAGTTACATCTATACTCAAATTCTCACCCTTCACTACTCAAATGCATTTCTTCTAATTGCTCTGAATAGGGAACTTCTCATTTTAGTTCAATTATTTCTTTCCTGACTATTTAGGAAATTATATTATGGAAATATGTATTTTATTTTCAAGAAATATTTACATTGCTTAAGATCAAAAGAGGTGAGTAGTAATAAAGGGATAGTTACATCTGTTGTTTTGTGGACCTGAATTAAGGTTGTGGACATTCCAACCTTAAGATCATCTATTCCAAACCCCCATTTTACAGATGAGGAAGGTAACATCTCAAGGATTAAAAGACTTGTTCACGGTCACCTAGGTAATCAGCATCAGAGTCACAATTAATATTCCAGTTATACGTGTACAATCATATAAAACATTTCCAAATAAGTTATTTTGTATGGGAAGATTTAACCAGAGGCTCATTTAGGACTAAAGAAAGTGGAGCATTATCCTTATTATCCTTATTCCAGTTTGCTCCTCTGTTCTAGGATTCCACATCCTTCTTAGGAGACTGAGGGTGAGCCCATAAGAGCTCAGATCTCATATGGGAAGATTTCTATGAAACAGATACATAATGATATGAGTAGAAGAAGAGAAACATAGAGTATATGCAAAAACAATACCAATATAAAAAGAGTAAGAAAATGAAAGTGGATACTATATAATTTAAATGTTGAAGTTTTGACCCCAAGGAAAGGAAACAAAATGTACTTCTCCATTTTTGTAGAAGTGGAGAACTATGGATGCAAAATGCTGCATATATTATCAGATATGGCTGCTGTTAGCTGCTTTTCGTCCCTCTTTTTAAAAAAAAAAATTATTACAAGTAAAGATTCTATAGGCAGAGGCATTTTGTAGATCTCAAGTGAGTTTTTATCATGCTATCTTGACTCTGCCCCTTTTCAGGAAGAAATAGACAGCAAAATTATACTAGTAGGGGACCTCAACCTCCCCCTCTCAGAACTAAATATAAGTAAAAATAAACAAGGAGAAATAAGGGGTGTGAATAGAATTTTAGGAAAAAATAGATATGATAGATCTAGATTGGAAAAAATAGATTGGATAAAATTTTAATAAGAATAGAAAGGAATGTCTTCTCTCAATTGTACATCACACATACAGAAAAATTAACCACATATTAGGGCATAACACTTCACAACTAAATGCAGACGTATTAAATGCATCATTTTAAGATTATAATGCAATAAAAATTACATTAAAAAGAGGGATATGGAAAGATAGATTAAAATTAATTGGAAACTAAATAATCTAATCCTAAAAATGAGTGGGTGAAAGAACAAATCACAGAAACAATCACTAATTTCATTCAAGAGAATGACAACCATGTGACCATGGGCAAGTCACTTGACCCCAATTGCCCTACCTTCCCCCTCCAAAAAAAAAAAAAGAAAGAAAGAAAAGAGAATGACAACAAGACAACATACCAAAATTTATTGGGATGCAATCAAAGTAATATTTAGGGGAAATTTATTTCTATAAATATTTGCATAAATAAAATAAAGAGTACTTCAATGAACTGGACATGCATCTTTAAAAAAAAAGTATAAATTTGAAATCACCAATTAAATACTAAATCGGAATTTTTGAAAATCAAAGGACAGACTATTAAAATTGAAATGAAAAAAAATAATCAAATAAAGGTAGGAGCTGGTTTTGTGAAAAGAAAATGATTAAGTAGATAAAACACTGGTTAATCTGATGCAAAAAAATAAAAAGGAAGAAATTCAAATTACCAGTATCAAAAATGAAAAAGATGTATTGATCAGAAAAGAAAAGAAAAT
Source organism: Gymnobelideus leadbeateri (assembly GCA_011680675.1). Lineage (NCBI taxonomy): Eukaryota > Metazoa > Chordata > Mammalia > Diprotodontia > Petauridae > Gymnobelideus > Gymnobelideus leadbeateri. Next base: position 969,256 of record WOXC01011326.1, on the reverse strand, counting down.
TAAAGCTATTATTAGGAGCTATTTTGCCGAATTATACATCAATAAATCTAACAATATAAGTGAACTGGATGGATTTTTATAAAAATATAAATAGCCCAGATCAACAGAACAAATAGAATACTTAAATAATTGAATCTTGTTGAGGGGATCAGGATTCAATAAATTGTCAATAAATTTCATAAGAAAAAGTCTCTAGGAGCAGATAGATTCAGAAGAGAATTCTACAAAACATTTACAAAAAAAAAATTAACTACAATGCTTTGTAAACTATTTGGGAAAAATAGGCAAAGAAGGAATCCTACTAATTTTTTTTTTTTTTGGCACACATATGGTACTTTTACCTAAACTGGTAAGAGCAAAAACAGACAAGAAAATTGTAGATGAATTTCTTTAATGAATACTGATACAGATCAGGTGAGTCGGTATCATAAAATGGCAATTCTACCTAAAATAATTCAGTTATTCAGTGCAATAACAATCATACTACCAAAAATATTTTATATAACTAGAAAGAATGATAATAAGATTCATTTGGAAAAGCAAAAGTTCAAGACTATTAAGGGAATTAATGAAAAAATGTGAAGGAAAAGTGGGCTAGTCATACCAGATCTTAGACTGTATTACAAAGTGATAATCATCAAAAAATAATCTGGTACTAGCTAGGAAATAGAGTGGTGGATGAGTGGAATAAATTTAGTACATAATACACAATAGATAATGACCACAATAATCAGTGTTTGAAAAATGCAAAGATTCCATTTTTTAGAATAAGAATCTACTATTTGACAAAAGCTGCTGGGAAAACTGGCAAGCAGTTTGGCAGAAACTATATACCAACATCTTACACCATATAGCAAGATAACATCAAAATGGGTACATGATTTAGACATAAAAGGTGATGACATAAGCAAATTAGGAAAGCATGGAATAGTTCACCTTTTATAACTATGGATAATGGAAGAATTTGTAACCAAACAAGAGAGGAAAGTATTACAATATGTAAAATGAATAATTTGGATTCCATTAAGTTAAAAAGTTTTGCAGTTGAGATTAGAAGGAAAGCAGAAGGGATGCCCATCAAATGGGCAATGACTGAACAAGTTATGTTATGGGATTGTGATGGAATACTATTGTGCTGTAAGAAATGATGAGTTCAATAATTTTAGAAAAACATGGAAGGACATACATGAAATAATGGAAAGAAATAAGTAGAAACTGGAAAACATTGTATACAGTAACAATAATACTGTTTTAAGAAAGATTTTAAATAAATTATTTTGACTACTATAAAACCCAAATCCACTGTATAAAGACTTTATCTGTATCCAGAGAAAGAAATGATAAATGTAATATATGTGAATATATATGTATATATGTGTCTATGTGTGTGTATATATATATATATATATATATATATATATATGCCTATTTGTGTCTAATGGTAGCCATCTCTAGGACAGGGGAGAGGGAAGAAAAGAAGCTGACATAATAATTTTATTATTGCATATTTAAAAGGAATAGAAAGTTGTATATAGTAGATTTGTAGTTTTGTGTGCAATCATCTTTTTAATTGTACTATGTTATGGAAATGCATGTTTTATTCCATAAAGTAAAAATGAAATTTACTAATAAACAAAAAATAGAGAGCAGAATGGGTGGAAGGAAAATTTACAGCAAATTTCTTGATAAAGGCTTCATTTCTCAAATAATATAGAGAACTGAATCTAATTTTTAAGAATACAAGTCATTCTCCAATTGATAGTCAAAGAATATGAAGAGGCAATTTTCAGATAGAGAAACGAAAGGTATCTACAATCATTTGAAAAAGTGCTCTAAACCACTACTGAATAGAAAAAGGCAAATTAAAACAAATCTTAGCTATCTCCCCACACCTATCAAATTTGCTATTATAACAGACAAGAAAAGTTATGAATGTTAGAGGGAATGTGGGAAAATGGGAACACTAATGCACTGTTGGTGGAATTGTCAACTGCTCTAGGGAACAATTTTGAATTATGCTCAGAGGGCTCTAAAACTCAGAGTACCTTTTGATCCAGAAATACCACTACTAGTTCTGTGTCCCAAAGAAACTTTTTTTTAAAGGAAAAGGACCTATATCTACAAAACTATTTATGTCAGCTCTTTTTGTGGTGTTAAAGAATTGGAATTTGAGGGGATATCTATCGATTGGGGAATGACTGAACAAGTTTGTAACAGCAAGCACCCCAATATCCCCAGGGTAGCTGCCAGTATAGGTTCTTAGATCTGCAACTCAAAATCAGTTAACAAGCTTACTTTAATCAGACAAACATATATTACCTAGCTCAGGGGGAAAAGGTCAGCACCCCGAACTTCAGAGTATACAGACAGATCAAACAGACAGGCTTCCAAACTGTCCAACAATTATCAATACCAAAATCACAGTTACCAGAGAGGGAAGCATCAACATCTGGGTTTTCAAAGGGGGGGGGGGCGCTCTCAACAAAGGCTTCCCAGAGTCTCATCTGGTCAAATCACACAACACTTCTCAAAGTAAGCCCCAAAGCCTCAAATCAGGGATTATATAGTCTTCTCCTGGGTCAGAGAATGTAACCACCCTCTTGACCCACTGCCCAATCCCACAGCATCAAGGTGTGGTCATTCCTGAAAACCAAGCCTCTTACCACAGGCTCCATGTGACCACATTCAGCCTATTAGGAGGCAAAGTATATTTTCAAATCAAGGAAGGTTTTCAGAGTCTCTTAAACCAAAGTCTCTTAAGCCAATCAAAGGGCCTAGGGGCAGGGCAGATCTTTAAATCTGCATTTCCATTACAAAGTTGTGGTATATGATTGTGATAGAATACTATTAAGCTATAAGAAATGATGAACAGGATGCCATTAGAAAAATCTGTAAAGATTTACATGAATGGATATAAAGTGAAATAAGCATAGCCAGGAAATCATCTGTACACAGTTAACAGTAATATTATAGGATAATCAACTGTGAATGATTTAGCTATTCTCAGCAATACAAAGATTCAAGACAATTTCAAATCTTTATGATTAAAGATGTTATTTAACCACGGAGAAAGAACTGATGGAGTCTGAATACAGAACATAGCATAATTATTTTTAACTTTTTTCATATTTTTGATCTGGTTTTCTTTTACATAAATAATACGGAAATGTGTTTTGTATGGCTACACATGTATAACTTATATCATATAGATTGCCTTCTTGATGAGGGGTCAAGGGAGGAAGAGAGACAGAGACAGAGAATTTGTAAATCAAAAAAATTTTAAATGAATGTAAATTGTTTTCACATGTAATTGAGAAAAAATAAAATACTGCATTTTTAAAAGTTTATAAAGAGGTATGTAGTAGGTGGCTCATTGATGGAAGTGAAGTCAGGAAGACCTCAGTCCAAATCAGATCTCACAAACTTACTGTGTGATGTGACCCTATTATTTTACCTGGAATGCCCCATCTTATCTTGGGGCAATGGAGGGTGAAAGAATAATAAAATCTGGATTTAAATATTAAAACAGATTTATTCTAACAAAAGAAGTTGGTGGAAAAAAAGCAATGGACTTTGTATATCTTGAAAGAAAATACCAAAATGTGAAGATCATTCAGTTTTGTGAGAATAGAGGTGGGCATCAAGCATCATATTCATAGGGACAGCTAGGTGGCGCAGTGAGTAGAGCATCTGCCCTGGAGACAGAAGGACCTGAGTTCGGATTCAGCCTCAGACACTTAATGCACACACAAACAAATAAAAACCTAGCCATGTGACCTTGGGCAAGTTACTTAACCCCAATTGCCCTCCAAAAAAAAAAAAAGAATCATATTCATACCTGACTAAACAAGGAAAAGAGAGATAGACACAAAGACAAAGAGAAATAGAGACCGACAGACAGAGACACAGAGAGAATAATCAAAATAGAATAACAAAGCATGAGCTTCAGAAGGATGGGTCGGATCCCATTGACACAAATTTCATGGGGAAAATCAACCCGGGATTTAACATGAAATGCTAAAGAAAGAGAAACAATTGAATTGAGGAGTGGAAGAAGAGACCTCTATGGATTCTCAGCAAACGTACCTATTAATTTGGATTTTAGGAAAACGATATAATTTAGGAAGATAATATAAATGAGGATATTTAACAGAAGACACACTCAAAAGTGTGACACAAGCCTATAAGAACAATGTCAGAAGCATAAAAGCACTATCTATCCTTTATCTGAAGCTTTCACAAGGCACTTTCCCAAAATCTAGACTGTTAGATCATACTCAAGTTTCTTTACCTCTCACACAAGCTCTATGATGCAAGGGTCATTTTCCACAAAGTTCTAGTATTCTTCACCCCAGAAGCCTGCTCTTCCCTATTGTTGAAATTAATATCCTTGATAAAATTTTCTCAAGTTGGTTCCTCAGCCTTCTAAAGGAAGAAATTATAATTAAGGTAAACCAATAAATCAGTAACTGCTCTACTTTGCATTAAGGGAGAGCTATAGCAGTCCCCATCACTACATGCCTCTGGCTTGTGAACAGGCTTGTGACCCATTTCCTAAACTCAATAAACACACATTTCTGTCCAGGTGTTCTAGCACATGTTCCTGCAATAATATTGTTTTTGTTTCTGCCTCCATCAACACAAATTTTTTAAATTTGTGTTGATGGAGGCAGATTTTTAAACCAAAATTTTTGAACCAAATTTTGCTTCCTGTTTCTCATTTTGTCTTCATTATTTCTTGCTTTCAATAATACCAATGGTGTTTCAATGTCTATTGGCCCAAGGCAATTTAATCTTTGCTATTTTTTTTCAGTTCTCTAGGGCATTATCATGGGTCCCCATCTGAATTATCTGATGATTAGCATTGATTTATTTTTTAAAAGTCTTGGGAAGTTTGCCTTATTTCTTGGATCTATGACCTGGGGAGAAAAGGAGATCTTTCAATCTATCATGTAAGATAAACTAATATTTGCCTCAGTTTCCCTTAGCAAGTATAAAGCCAGGCAGGAGCAGGTCTCCTGAGGACTGCTGCTGTGAATAACTTTAAGGTTCTGATAACATAGTGTAGTGAACTCTCTATTTGTTCAAAAACAAAGTAAAGCAAAACATTCACAGAAACAGAAGTTCTACATTCACAATGCTATAACATAACTTACTACTGAAGTGGTCACATATTCTTAAACAAAAAATATCATTCAGTAAGTCAAAATCTAAATCAATCAATATAAAGTACCCATATAAAAAGTCTTCTTTCATCCTGATTAGAGACTGGCCCCCAATCATCCTTAACTCAATCATTCTTAAAAAACAATCATCCTTAAGGACACAATCATGACTGACTTCCAAAATCCAAGGTTCTTTTTTCATACTCCCAGCTTTTGCCTGAATTCAACCTATTCACCTGAATTTACAGGTAGGCAGCTCCCAGTCCTGCTCCAGTTTCTGGTCCAGTTCCTTGTTTAGCTCCTGGTTTACTCCACACATCAAGCTTAGCAGAGTTACACATATTGCCAGCACTATCATCAATTCACTTTCTGCCTGTGAAATCAACGCAGACCAGTATATAGGGTATCTGCCTGAGAAATCAACAAAAATCATCAGCAAAATCCCAGGACCTCTGAAAACATCAGTAAAACCCTCTTCAGGACCTCTGTAAACCGACAAGGTAGTCCTCTTTCAGGACTTTTGAACCAGCAGTATGAGTCCAGGGCTTCTATAATAGCAGCAACATCCTCTATCAGCAGACAGTTCTGACAAAGTAACATCAACACAAAGTGCCGGCACCACAGTCATTCTTCTTCCCAGTTCTCTTTGGTTCCAGGTTGTGCTGCTGCTTTTATGTGACAAATTCCTTCCCCTGTGGGCTTCACAGGTTCTGTTTCTAACAAAGACTTGATATAATCACAGGCAAGACTCAAAGACACTTGAAGAGCTAAAACAAGGAGCTAAGTACTTAAACAAGGAGCTAAGTACAATTTTGCTTGCTATTACAATATGTAATCACAAATCACCATCCCTCTTATTTCCTTCCACTTACCCTTCCTAGACGATTTCTAAGATGACATTGCTATTGTATCCCCTTTATCATTCCTTAGGGGAAAGGCAGCTTCTTCCTCTGTTGAGAGTCTTACTTTTTCTTTTTGGAGATGTTCAAATCTGTTTCTAAGACCCAACTCTTACTCTCCCATGTTCTTCTTCCACTCCTTATCTTCTACTTTTCAGTGTTCTGATTACATGACAAGATTTCCTACTCCTGCTTCATTCATTCAGGTCTTTTCCCTTTCTGGTTTCTACACTGGAGCCTTTCTTATGTTGTGTGTGTGTGTGTGTGTGTGTGTGTGTGTATACTTTCTTCACTAGTAGGAACCTTTCATTTACCATGTGAAGCTGTAGAGATATTTCCTGAGCTCTTTCACCTTATATTCTAGGAGAAACACTACTAGCCCACTTATTGGGCACAGGCAATAGTCCCTTGGCTATTGCAGAAACACATATCACATACTCAATGAAAGTCACTGCAACATTCTCCCTGGTTTCCATATTCCCTAGATTTAAGATCCTCTGCTTTGTACCTTGTGTTGCTTACTCCCTTTCAAATTTGTGGCACAAAATAGGTGGTTGACAATAATTTTGCGTGACTACAATGTTCTTTCAAACAGATAAATCTAAAGAAAAAGAAATAAAGATTAGAATAGATAAGAAAAACTATATATAATAGAGCTCTGGTAATTTTTGAGTGCCAATCTTCAGGAATATACCTATTTTTACAGCAACATTAGGCAACTATACAGGAAATGATAATGTGATAAAGTGTGAAGAATTCATGAATAAATAAATACAAAATGTGTTTATAAGCCCAAGTACAATGGATAGAGCAGTGGGCCTGAAGTCTGGAAGACTCATCTTCATGAATTCAAGTACAATGGATAGAACAGTGGGCCTGGAGTCTGGAAGACTCATCTTCATGAATTCAAGTCTTGCCTCAGATACTCACTAGTTGTATGAGCCTAGTCAACTCATGCCTCAGTTGTAAAATGAACTGGAGAAGGAAATGGCAAACCTCTCCAGTGTCTTTGTCAAAAAATCCCAAACTGGGTCATGAATAGGAAATAACTGAAATGACTCAATAACAAAAACACCAAGCCCAACCACAACTTTAACCAGTACAGGAAAAAATGAGTTTAAAGAAACACACTTAAATGAAGACTAAATAATATTGTATTAAAGAAAATGATAATTAGAAGTAACACCAAAATAAGTGTGATGCAGCTGAAGTAGATCTTAAAGGTTATTTTCTCTCTCTGGACAAGTGTATTAACAAAGAAGGAAATTTTTTAAATAAATTTAGCATGCGGGCAGCTAGGTGGCGCAGTGAGTAGAGCGCCGGCCTTGGAGTTGGGATGACCCGAGATCAAATCTGGCCTCAGAAAATGAGCACCCACACATAAATCATGACTAGCCGTGTAACCTTGAGCAAGTTACTTAACCCCAATTGCTTAAAAAATAAATAAATAAATAGATTTAGCATGCAATAAAAATGAAATCCAGAACAATCAACAAATATGATAATTCAAATACAAACAAAAAATATAAATTTTGAAAATTCAAAACAAACTAGTGAACAAAATTACTATAGAGCTATTCAAAGATGTTATGTGTTTGATAGAGCATTACATAATTTTAAAGGAAGCAGATCTAATTAGAACATCAACATGAAAATATGGAATTAATAGCAAATGAGTAAATAAAAGAAATTATTAGAAAAAAAGTATGTTCAATTACATTGCAACAAAGCCAAAAACTTTAAAGAGATTACTAGTATGTTAAAATATAATAATATAAACATATATATAATATAAAATATAATAACCCAAAGATAGCCAGCTTGTTATCAGGGTGCTAGATACATGATTAAGAGCCTAAACAAACCCTTTCCAGTTTAGTAAAATCTGGCAGAGCTTGTTCTCTGTTCTCATAGTGACCTTTCTACTATCATGTGCCATCAAAGGATGATTTATGGATCCCCCTGTATTATAGACATGATGATTCCATTTACTAAAAGCTATGTTATCTAATGTGAATTAATTAATTTGCATTCTAGTTTATAACATACTCTATTGCAAACTTGGCTTCTGTCATAAAAACTGATCTACCTTACCAAACTAGTTGAGATTGAATTCCTGAAACTGAAAAGCTGAATTCAAGTTTCCTAGCTTATGGTGGCTTCACATCAAATACCTTTCAAAGAGCTTTTCAAAACTACCTAAGGATTGTTTCATTCTAAACATCCTAATTTTATTATTACTACTTCAAAATTACTACTTTAATATTACTACTTCCCCAATTGACCCCCAAGAAAAGAGTTCTAGCATTAATTTGGGGATCGAGACCCCCTTGTTTACCTGACTAATGCCAGTCATTAATTTTGATCACAGGATAAATGATTTAGAATTAGAAGGGACTTCACAGGAAATCTAGTCTAACCCCATTATTTCACAGATGAGGAAACTAATCCTTGAGAGTTAAGTGATTAACCCGGCATCACACAAGTAGTAAACATATGAGTCGGGATATCTTCTGACTCCAGAACCAGTGTTTTTTCACTGCAATTTGCTTCATAACCCCTTTCATCCTTCATTTATACAGGTCAGAGCCTAATCTTATCAGTTTACTCTGATATACCAATAGGACTGTCTCTATCACCCTAATGATTTTCTAGTCTTTGTTTTCTGGCTGTCATCCACTTCACATGTAGCAACCAGAATTGTATTTTCCACATTGCATCATCCTATATCATAATTAGAAAGGAAAAAAAAAAGTTTCTTTTGAAAAATTAGATAGATGTTCCATATTTAAAGCTTGTGCCCAGTGTCCTATTTATGTTTACATTCTTTGCTTTCTATATTGGGTGTTGTCAAATGTTATTGTTGCATTTATGTGGAAACGTCTTATTTTTATTTTCTCAAAATAGAACCTACCCAACACTGACAAATGTATTTTAGCTGAACAACTATTTTTGTTGCAAATCCTCCACCACCAAAGGAAAAGGAACTAATTTCTTCCTTGGAATTATTTTAGAAGATAAAGTGCTGCAGGTGATACAACTTAATATATTCATCTGCATCATAAAAGATTTATTTAAATTTCTTTGCAATGAAAAATATCTTTTCAAAAACATAGCATTGTATCTTTTCCCACTGTACTGTTGCCAATAAGTACTGATGAGCAAAAGTTTCCATTTTCTTCAACTTAAAATGAAAATGAGAGAGATATTAATGATTTTTTAGAACATAAAAGTTTTCATTATGCTATGCTTTTAGGATATATTATTGTTATTGTAAACAACTTTTACTCTACTTCCAACAACTGAAATTATAATATTTATGCAATTGTTCAATTCCTGCCAGCAAATGAAAGAATTAGATCTTTCCGAGAAAGGTTTCTTCAATAGTACAAATCAGAGTCAGGGGTTGGGGAAGAAAACCTAGCTGAATTATCAAGCAAAGGGAGCAGTTAAAATCATTCAACTATCATATTAGGGTCAGGAATTTAAAAATTGCTATCAAGGCTAGAGCAAATACAGTAAATAGGGATCAAAATCAGGAATATTGAAGGCCTGAGTCCAGTTACTCAGACAAATTAGGAACACAGGAGTACAGGGTTAGTCTGGTAAAACAAAGTTATTACCTCCAGAGATCAGAATTTTAAGGCATAGAGGAAACACTATAAGGCCTCAAGGTTGACAGGGTGGGCCTGGAAATGCAGATTAGAGAAAAGAGAATAGCAAGAATGCAGAGAAGAAAGAGAATAGCAAACTAAAATTCAAAATGCATCTGGCATTGTACCCTTATCATCCTAACCTTAATTCAAGTTTATTTATGCATATTCAGCCTACCTGCTTTCCTTAATGGCATGGTTATCAACTTTATCTAAAAAGAGATGAAGAATTTCTTACATTTTAGCCTAATCCCATACTATCAGGTGACAGATGTGCAGGTACATTTTGTCTCTCAATCACATTGAATTTTTCTTTATACTCAAAGAAAATAGCTGGAAAGAATATCTTTCATTGGGTCAATTTTAGTCAACAGAAGGCAAATTCAAATAGTGTCTTCTATAGCATCCCAGTGGAGCACAATGATGTTAATCATCTCTGACATCAGGTGATCAATTGTGATCATGAACCACCTGTACTAGGTTATTGTGTGATTTAAGGTCTTCAGTACACCAACTCAATGGCTTTCCTAGCATAGAAAAAGAAATGAAATTAACGGGAATCCTGTTCTTCCTGCGAACATGGAGGTGACATCCTTGTGTAAAAGTAAATCTGACTCACAAACAATAAAGGATGTGTCTGACATAGACCTTATGGAAAGGAGGATGCTTGTTGATGAGGGAAACTACAACATATTCTGATTTCAAGATTGTCCAAACTGAAAGTATCTTACCAGAAGCAAGCTGGGTGGCCAGTTACTGTAACAGCCCTCTAAATAATGATTCTGCCAGGTTTTTTTTTGTAGTAATCATGCAATGACATCACTTGCTGTTGGCTGACCATTCAGTGGTATGGACAAAGTCTCACCATTGTTTTACCATTGCTGGGCACCACTCTCAGAACATCAAAAGCCAAACTGCTAACATGCAGGATATTGGAAACTCAGCCAAAATTTCTTTTAGACTACCAAACACCTCTAGGGGCTTCAGACATATTTTTACTACTTCCTAGATTATGAATAGTCAAGGGATTAGCAATGTTATCATTCCCATTTAACCACTAAAAAAGTTTTGACCTATACCACAGGTTTATGGCAGATGAAGGAACAGATTCTGTGGATTTTAGAATCCAAAATTGCAGACAATATTCACACTATTTTGTGTAAATGGTTTTCCCACATTTCTTTACCTAAATAGTGACCACCAGTGACTAACTAACTGAAAGCTTTGGATTCTCTACTGACTGAAAAGGTGTCATGTGGATATTAATTACCTCTGCAAGGCAGATTGAAGTTCTGGACTTAACTTACATGTCAACTATTACCAAGAGTATGACCATAGCAGAAATGAAATAAAAACTCTTTTCTCCTAAAGATACAATTCAGATATAGAGTCGTATTTTTCCTTTATGGAATAGGTTTATCCACTTTATTTACTGTACAGAATAGGTTTATTTCTGATAGTGGCATGAATATTATTCACAGTCAGTCATTTTTAATCACACATGACTTTAATGACCCATTTGGGATTTTCTTGGCAAAGATACTGGAGCAGTTTGCCATTTCCTTCTCCTGCTCATTTAACAGATGAGGAAACTGAGGCAAACATAGTTAAGTGACTTGGCCAGGGTCACTCAGATAGTAAGTTCCTGAAACCAGATTAGAACTCATGAAGATAAGTCTTCCTGACTCAGGCCCAGCACTCTATAGCTGCACCACTTAGAATACTTTAAATATAATATCAAAACTGACCTCTTAAAAAACCTCCAAGGTCAATCTTTAATGAAGTAAAGAATATATTAAAAAATATAAGTAATCACTCATCTATTTTTGTGAGCTTGGATTTTTGTATATCAGGTTTTTTGAAAGTGGGGCACAGCTGCACTGTTGTCTGGTAACAGCTGTTATACTTGCAAATTCCTCATCAACTAGTTAGTTAACAAGAATTTTTAAGTCTCTATGCTATGTACCAAGCTCTGTACTTAGCATGCTGTAAATATTATTGTCTTTCTTTAGCAACATCTACAATACTAATACCACTAGCTCAATAAGAATTAGGGGAATTCTAGACCTAGTCAGCTTTCCAAGCTAGTTTCTCCAGATGCCAATTAAACTTCCAGGGGACAACTGTGAGTCCCCTCATTAGCATCAATCTCTGTTTGGCTTCTCATTTATCCCCATGTGAATTATTTAAATTCTATGAAGAGTTTCTCTCTTACAATAAAATAATTGTTCACAAAATCATCAATAATAAATGGAAAAGAACATCACTGGAGGTCACAGGTCATTGATTTAGAGTAGGAAAGGACCCTAGAAGCTATCTAGTAAAATTGCTTCATTTCACAGGTGACCAAACTGAGATAGAGAAGCTAAACGACTTTTCCAGGGTAACAGGGTCAGAGTTGCTCCCTACGTTTTACTATAGTACCTTTAAAAAAAAATACCAGTTGTATCTTAGGAGACACAAGGTCGTCACATGAACTGGGGTCTGGACTTATGTAAAACTTATCTTTTGAACCATTCACAGTCCTTGACTTTCCCTTAATATTTTCTATATTTCCTCTTTGGTTAAGGTATCGCCATTGCAGCCACGTCAGCAGTCCCTGCTTGTCCTCCTGATTCTTCTCTGTTCGCTCTCATCAAGGAATAAATCGGTCAAGAATCTGCCAGGGCATTCAAAGACACCCGAAAGACACTTGTGGAGCCTGAAATAGCCATTCAGTGGAGCCAAATTACTCGAGGAAGTTCGTGCTGACCTAACTAGAAGAGCCAAAGAAAAGAACATGAAAGTGAAGGGATCTATTTGCATGCCCACTAAGACACTTCGAATCCCAGCTAGAAAAACTCCTTGCGCTGAAGGTTCAAAGACTTGGGATCAGTTCCAGAGGAGAATCCACAAACGCCTTTTTGATTTGCACAGTCCTTCTGAAAATGTGAAACAGATCATTTCTATCAGCATTGAGCCAGGTGTCCGAAGAAGTTGTAGTCACCATTGCAGATGCCTAATCAATCATCTCTTTTAATAAATTGATTGCATACACACACACACACACACACACACACACACACACACACACACACACAGTCTGTATTTCCTTCCTTATGGTAGATTGAAAATACTTTAGGAAAAGGTTTTCTTGCAGTATTTGTTTGTTTTTCCTCTTTCTTATTGTACAACCTCAGAAAATGTGGAAACTTTACAATGTTTATTTTTCATAAGAAAAGCAAAATTAGATATTGTTGAGCTCAAAGAGATTGCTTCTCATTTTCAGCAAACGCATTTCCAAATTCTTCTTCAATTCCCTTCTTTTCAGTTCAAGACCCCTAGCAGAGACTCAGGGTGGTCTTGCCAATGGGTGTGTCCATTTAATTTTGTTCCTGAATAAATCTTCAGTCTTCACTGACAGAGTGAGCAGTGTTACATAGAAAGCTCCCATGAAGACCAATTTGAATTATCATTTGCTGGGAACCATTATGGTTACTCCAATAAATTCTAGTAATTTCATCTGCATACTTCCTTAGCTCATTAAGTCAATTTAGTCACAAGACACTGGAATATGAGAATATATGCAGCATAGGGGTTGGAGTAAAGATGGGTTAGACAAGCAGCCTGTAAATACCTAAAGGATAGAGTTAAAGAATGATAGAACTGGAAGGTGCTTTAGAGATGATAATAGGTAGCAGTTTTACAGTTAACTATAGGAAAGCACTTTATATATGTTTACTCATTTGATCCTTACAACATTATAGGAGTAGGTTCTATTATTTTTCCCATTTTACAGATGAGGAAACTGACGGATAGTGTTTAGCTGACTCACCCAGTGTTACACAGTTGCTAAGTATCTGAATCAGGATACCAACTCAGATGTTCCAGGTTCTGACTCTCCTTGGCTCTGTCCATCATGCCACCTTGCTATCTCATTCATGCCTACCCCCTTGTTTTACAGCTGAAGTTCCAGAGCTCTAAGGGTTAGGTGGGTGAGAAGTCCCAGATCGCTTAGCAGCTCTATTTGGTGAGCTAAACAATCAACCTGAAGACAGCTCCACAACTGATTTAACAGAACAATTCTGGGAAAGTCATTAAAGCTCTGTCTGCCAAATGGTAATGATATGACTGCACTCCATAATGAAGGTGTGAGGCATAATGAACAAAAAAGATCATTGAGTGTTTTGCAAGTGGAAAAACACCAACCCTCTTCCTTTGAGATTCTTGTTTCCCAGAAATAGGCTTCAGTTTTTAATCCTAGTTTCTGAGCCAGGGGTCTAAGAAATCTGAACCATTGTCAACAGGTTGGTCCAAAACAAGGTCTTTAAAAACAGAGACAATTGAGAGTTCTGCTAAATGCATTTATGTTTTGAAATAAGCTTACAGGTACAGAATGACCTAACAAATGGTGCCCCAAATGGGAAGTCAAGATTACCTCCTTCTGTTCCTATACTTGTCACTAACATCATATGTGACCTCAAGAAAATAAACCCATTATCTTATGCTTCAGTTTCCTTATTAAAAAGGACAGATCACATTTGTTCCTTAACTCAAAGAGATAAGAGAGTTTGTTTGTTTGTTGACTAGGGTGGGAGGAAGTTAATACACATGTAAAACACTTTTTTACTTTGTGTTTCTAGTTGAAGGAGATGAACAGGATGGCAGGAAGTCACTCAATAAAACTAAGGTGCTATTCATTTTCAGTAACCCATGAATGGGATTTATATCAAGGTGTATGATTTTTTTATATGACTGTTACTTAGTTGTAGCATCAAATTGTGTACGCTGATTTAAATAATCAACAGCATTAATAGACCTTCAATCATTTGCCCAAAATCTCTTCAGTGAGACTGTTTAAACATCTGGGAGACAACAGGAATAGTTAAATAGGAGTAATTAAGAATATAGCAGGCTCTCTGGAGGCTCCAAACTTTTCACGCTTTGGGAAACACTGACTCACATTCTCCCAGGTCTCTACACACTCAGCAATGTGTGGATTTCCACACATGACTCACATGTAAATGTAAATATATATTAAACATATATTTCTATGAAAAAAGGAGAAGAGATTCTCCACAAACTATGTAAAAAAGGACTCTGAAAATCCTCTGGAGCCCCAGCACCCACAGAACGACACAGAGAAGCTAACCTCCCGCTGAGGACAGCCCAGCACCCTGCAGGAAGGACCAGCGCAGTGGTCTGGGAGCCGGCAGCACGCAGAGCGCAGGAGCCGAGCGGAGCCCAGGTCCACGTGAGCCGAGGTTTTAGCCCCAGGGCGGCAGGGCCAGCAGCCAGCTGGAGGAACCCCAGAACACCAGGAACTGTGGAGACGCCAGAATTATCAACATAGACTTGCCTAGGACAAAGTAAGAGGTTAGTGTCCTATGGACTTTGGGACCTGTATTTGGGGAATGCGTCAGCTCCCTCCCCTGGGGGCTAGAAGCTGCTGAGGAGACACGCCACTGTGTAGTTTTCAGAGGCATTTCCGGCTCCCAGCCTACAAATCGTGGGGAGATCCAGCGATCAGTCTTGGGGGTAATCGCTCTTGCTTTAACCTCCCTGGATCTGGATTGTGATCTAGGGTGGAAGTTGTGGGTGGGTTTACAGCTTGCCAGAAACGGAAGTTGCCCCCCACACGTTTGGGACGAAAATTCCTCTATCTGGCCTTAAAGCCATAGTGTGGCAACAAGCCCAAAAGTCAAGCAATTAAGTGGCAACATGCCAAGGCAAAGGAAACAGAAAAATGCAACCCTAGACTCCTATTTTGGGGGCATAGAGCGGGAAAAGGACTGTGAGGTCAGAAGTCCTGCTCCAAAAGCCCCAGGGGAAAACATGAGCGGGTTGCAGGCCATAGAGGACCTTAAGAAGGACTTTAAAAATCAAATAAGAGAAGTGGAGGAAAAATTAGAAAGAGAAATGAGAAGGATGCAGGAAAAGTATGAAATGAGGGTCAACAGCCTGACTGAAGAAAATAACACCTTAAAAAATAGACTAACTCAAATGGCTAAGGAGGCCCAAAAGGGCAACGAGGAGAAGAATGCCTTAAAAAGTCGAATTTGCCAGATGGAAAAAGAATCTCAAAAGTTCACTGAGGAGATTCATTCCTTCAGAGTTAGACTGGAGCAAATGGAAGCTAGTGACTTTATGAGAAATCAAGATGCTGTTAAGCAGATCCAAACAAATGAAAGATTAGAAGGCAATGTGAAATATCTCATGGGAAAAACCACTGACCTGGAAAATAGATCCAGGAGAGACAATTTAAAAATTATTGGACTACCTGAAAGCCATGATCAAGGAAAGAACCTAGAAATCACCCTTCAAGAAATTCTCAAGGAAAACTGCCCTGATGTTTTAGATCCAGAGGGCAAAATAGAGGTTGAAAGAATCCACCGATCACCTCCTGAAAAAGATCCCAAAGAAAACTCCCAGGAATATTATAGCCAGGTTCCAGAATCCCCAGATCAAGGAGAAAATACTACAAGCAGCCAGGAAGAAACAATTTCAATATTGTGGAAACACAATCAGAATAGCCCAGGACCTGGCAGCTTCTACACTGAGGGATCGAAGGGCATGGAATATGATATTCCAGAGGGCAAAAGACCTGGGAATGGACCCAAGGGTTACCTACCCAGCAAAACTGAGTATTTTGTTTCAGGGGAAAATATGGTCATTCAGTGGAATAGAGGACTTTCAAGCATTCTTGAGGAAAAAACCAGAGTTGAATAGAAAATTTGACATCCAGACACAAGAAGGAAGAGATGCCTGAGAAGGTAATCAGGGAAAAGAAATCAAAAGGAACTTATCAAAGTTGAACTATTTACATTCCTATATGGAAAAGCAATATCTGTGACTGATGATATCTTTCTCACTATGAAAATAATGGAAGAAGGGGGTGTGGTCATATGAATACATATGTGAATGTGTGTGTATATGGTTACAGTTATATATGGATAGAGGGCATAGGTTGAATTTGTTGGGAAGGGAGAATACTCAAGGGATGAAATTATGAGGTGAGAGAGGAAAGTGGCAAGAGGAGATGGGGAGAGACATGGTAGGGTAAACTATCTCATGTGGGGAAGTGGGTGCAAAGGAGGGGGAGAATAAGGAAGGCTAAAAAGGCAAAACCACATTCACATTGAATTTGGTTCAGGGAGAAAATGACATACATACTAAATGGGATATCTCAACCTGCAGCAGGATAGGGGGAAGGGGGATGAGAGGAGGGATGATGGATGGGAGGGCATCCTTGGGGGGAGGGGAGGTTGGAAGTACCCACTATAGAAGAGGGACAGGATCATGTAGGGAATGGACCAGGTGGGGGGTGGGATGAGTGGGAGGGAATTATAAGCAGCCTTGAACAATATATCTACTATGATAATGTTTTGCATAGCTAGACATGTACAACATATACTGAATTACTTATCTCCCAAGAGGGAATGGGTGACAAGGGAGGAAGGAAATGGATCTGAAATTCGAGGTCTTAACATTAAATGTTTCAAATATATATATAAATACTATTATTAATACTCTTTTGCCTATAATTGGGAGATAAGATGTGCAGGCATTGGGACACAAAGATTCATCTTCCTCTAATGGAAAAGTCAGTGGGGGTATGGGAGAAGGTATGGGAGAGAGCAGATTGGAGGAAGCGATATCTTGTGGGACTGCTATTCTGGGAGGTTGGGTAGGGGAATAATGGGGGGAAAATGACTGTAACTCAAAATCTGGCGGAAATGAATGATGTAAAACAGAAGTTAATAAAGTATTTGTTATAGTAAAAAAAAAAAAAGGAGAAGAGAGGAGAGGAGAGGAGAGAAGAGGAGAGGATGAGAGAGAGTGTGTGTGTGTTTACAGGAGCAATCATTGAATTTGACCTTGGATCATAGAATTTGGAATTTGAAGGGACTATCAACCTCATTTAGTCCAAAGATAGAGGACTGTTATATTGTATAAAAGCAGTCCTCCTCTCTCCAAGTCTTTTTTTAAATTATTTTTTTAGTTTTAGTTTTCAACATTCATATCCACAAAATTTTGAGTTCCAAATTTTCTCCCCATCTCTCTCAAGATGGCTTAGGTTCTGATTATCCCTTCCCCCAATCTGCTTCCTTCTATCATGCCCCTCCTCTTATGTACCCCCTTTCCTCTTATTTTCTTGTAGGGTAAGATAGATTTCTCTGCCCCATTGTCTGTATATCTTATTTTCCAGTAGCATCTAAAAAACATTTTTTACATTTGTTTTTAAAACTTTGAGTTACAAATTCTCTTCCTACCTCCCTCCCTACCCACCCTCATTGAGAAGGCAAGCAATTCAATATAGGTCATAATTGTGCAGTCATACAAAACACTTCTGTAATAGTCATGTTGTGAAAGACTAACTATATTTCCCTCCATCCTATCCCACCCCCCACTTACTCTGTTTTTTTTCCTTTGAACTCTGTCCTTTTCAAATGCATTTGCTCCCCCAATCTACCCTCCCTTCTATCACCCCACCCCTGCTACTTATCTCTTTCCCCTATTTCTGGTAGGGCATGATACATAAATGAGTGTGTATGTTATTGCATCCTTAAGTTAAATCTAATAAGAGTAAGATTCACTCATTCCCCCTCACCCACCCATCTTCCTCACTATTGTGAAACCTTTTTCTTGCCTCTTGTGAGATAATTTACCCCATTCTATCTCTCCATTTCTCCTCCCAATACCTTCCTCTCGCATCCCTTAATTTTATTTTTTGGATATAATTCCTTCATATTCAGCTCACCCTGTGCCATCTATCTATCTGTCTACCTATTTATCTATCTACCTATCTATCTATCTACCTATTTCCTCCAACTATACTAATGCTGAAAAAGTTCTTAAGAGTTACGAATATCATTTTTATGTAATATCATTTTAATGTAAACAGTTCAACTTTAATAAAACTCTTATGATTTTGCTTTCCTGTTTATCTTTTCATGCTTCTCTTGAGTCTTGTATTTGAAAGTCAAATTTTCTATTCAGCTCTGGTCTTTTCAGAACCTGTCTCAAAGTCTTAAAGGACAGAGAATAAATGATAGAGAGGTTGCACCTTTTGAATGCACACTTAGTTTTAACTAAGCTCCTCTTGAGTCACTGACATATTCTGAAGCCAATTAGAAGACTCATCGTCACCAAATGTAGTTACCCAAATCATTTCCATAGTTGTTATATTGTGAAAGACTACCTATATTTCCTTCCATCCTATCCTGAACCCCACTTATTCTATTTTCTACTTTGACCTGTCCCTTTGCAAAAGTATGTGCTTCCAACTACCCTCTCGCCCAATCTGCTCCCCCTCCTATCATCTCCCTTCTTATCTCCTTCCCCCCTACTTTCCTGTAGGGTAAGATACCGAAATGAGAGTGCATGTTATTCCCTCCTTAAGCCAAATTCAATGAGAGTAAGGTTGACCCATTCCCTTTCACCTTCCTGCTTTTCCCTCCACTCTAACAGTTTTCTCTTGCCTCTTTTATATGAGATAATTTACCCTATTCTATCTTTCCCTTTCTCCTTCTCTCATATTCCTCATTCACCTATTAATTTTATTTTTAAGACATCATCCTTTCATATTCAACTGACCCTGTGCCCTCTGTCTATGTATATATGTACTCACATATACACATACTCGTATATGTATTTATACACACATATACCCTCCTATACATACATATATGTATGTATGTACACACACATATATATTCCCTTAAACTATCCTCATACTGAGAAAAGTGTCATGAGTTATAATTATCATTTTTCCATGTAGGAATGTAAATAGTTCAACTTTGATAAGTTCCTTATGATTTCTTTTTCCTGTTTACTTTCTCATTCTTCTCTTACTTCTTATATTTGAAAGTCAAATTTTCTGTTCAGCTCTGGTTTTTTCATCAAGAAAATTTGAAAGTCCTCTATTTCATTGAATGACTATGTTTTCCCCTGAAGCATTATAACTCAGTTTTTCTGGGTAGGCAATTCTTGGTTTTAATCCTAGCTCCTTTGACCTCCAGAATATCATATTCCAAGCCCTTAAATCCCTTAAATGTAGAAGCTGCTAGATCTTGTGTTATCCTGATTGTGTTTACATGATACTCAAATTATTTCTTCCTGACAGCTTGTAATATTTTCTCCTTGACCTGGGGACTCTGGAATCTGGCTATGATATTCCTAGGAGTTTTCTTTTTGAGATGTTTCTTAAGAGGTGATCGGTGAATTCGTTCAATTTCTATTTTGCCTTCTGCTTCTAGAATATCAGGGCAATTTTCCTTGAAAATTTTTTGAAGGGTGATTTCAAGGCTTTTTTTTATCATGGTTTTCAGGTAGTCCAATAATTTTTAAATTATCTCTCCTGGATCTATTTTCCAGGTCAGTGGTTTTTCCAAGGAGATATTTCACCTTGCCTTCTATTTTTTCATTTGTTTGGATATGTTTTATAGTATCTTGGATTCTCATAAAGCCATTAGCTTCCATTTGCTCCAATCTAATTTTGAAGAAATAATTCCCTTCAGTGAATTGTTGAAATTCCTTTTCCATCTGGCAAATTCAGATTTTTAAGGCATTCTCCTCATTGACTTTTTGGGTCTCTTTTGCCATTTGACTTAGTCTATTTTTTTAAAGTGTTTTTTTCTTCAATATTTTTGGGGTCTCCTTTAGCAGGCTGTTGACTCACTTTCCATGATTGTCTTGCATCATTGTTATTTCTCTTCCCAATTTTTCCTCCACTTCTCTTACTTGATTTTCAAAATCCTTCTTGAGCTCCTCCATGACTTGTAAGCAATTCATATTTTTCTTGGAAGCTTTTTATGCAGGAGTTTTGACTTTGTTGACTTCTTCTGGTTCCATGTTTTAATCCTTTTTGTCCCCCAAAAAAGGATTCTGTGGTCTGATTGTGCTTCCTCTGCTTGCTCATCTTGCCAGCCAATTACTTGACTTTTGAGCTGTTTGCCATGGTAGAACTCTGCTTCCAAAGTGGAAAGAGCTGTGTCCCAAATTGCTGGGTTTTTGCAAATGTTGTCAGAGGTGTGAGGAGGGTGCCCTCTTTACAGCCACCACAAGCTCTGGCACTTGCACACATTTCTCACCCTAGGACCACCACCCAAGTCCATGATCCAGATCCAAGAAGGTCAAAGCAAGAGTGATCACACTCTGAATGGTTGCGTGGTCCCTCTAAGATCTGCAGGCTAGGAGCTCAGGAGGAGGCCACGTGGCAGCAGCTGCAGCTACCACACCTCCTCCATCTCTCATCCCAGGGGCAGGGGCCAGACTGCCGTCTTTCATCACTGGTTCGAACAGAGGTCTCCACTGACCTTTCACTTTCTCTTTGGTGTTTATGGGTTGAGAAGTCTGGCAATTGTCACAGCTGCTGTTTATTCCCTCTCCTGAAGTCTGCTCTGGCCAGTCTGTGCCACTGGTCAGGGCCACCCCTGGTCTGGGATCATGTGGCTCACACAGGACTTTGCCCGGCTCCCAGCCCAGTGTGTGAAAGACCCTTTCTGTAGGCCTACCATGCTGCCTTCAGTGGGATATTTGTTTCTCTCTGTCCCTTTGTGGGTTCTGTAGCTCTAAAATTTATTTAGAGTCATATTTTACAGGTATTGAATGTGGTTGGAGTGGGAGCTCAGACAAGTTCTTGCTTTTACTCCATCATCTTGGCTCCACCTCATCTACTCATATTCTAAAGATTAGGCCTTCAATGAAAGGTACCTTCACTTATTAATGTATTTCTATCTTTTTATCTATTCACAATAGATGAAATATAGCAATACTATCTATGTCAATACTATCTATAACATTGCTTGATATAGGTGGTATATAGATAAATATATCCATGGACAGAGATAGAGAAAATATAGATATATAGATATATCTATATCAGGATGGATATAGGTATGTGTGTATGTGTGTCTGTGTATATGTATATATGTGTGTATCTGCATTACCTTCCTTAACCCATTTAATGTGTTTGACACTATTGACCACCTCATTTTAGATATCCTTTCCATCTTTCAACACTGTGCAATTTCACTGGCTACCTCCATGCCTTGGAATTCTCTTACCCTTTATCCCCAACACTCTTTCATCCTCACATTCAATCTGTAGCCAAGTCTATTTACTTTCATAGAATGTCCTTCATAGATCCCCTTCTCTTCAATGACACTACCACCACTCTGGCACAGGATGTACCAAAGTCCTGGACTGCTAATTGGTCTCTCTACTTCAAGTCTCCTTTCACTCTAGTCCATCCTCTACTCAGCTATAAAATTGGTCTTCATTACATGTGGCTCTGGACTTGGCATCCACATCCCTTCAATAAACAAACTCTCATGGTCCCCTGTCACCTCCAGGATAAACTATAAAAATCCTTTATTGGAAGGACAAAGTCCTTCATAACCTTGGCCTCAACTTCCTTTCTAGTCTTACATCTTAATAATCTTCAACCTAGTGACACTGGCCTCCTTACTATTCCTCAAATAAAATAATTCATTTCCCAAATCCATGCCTTTTTACCAGATATCCCCCATACCTGAAATACTCTCCTTTCTCATCTCTGTCCACTGCTTTTAAATCTCAGCTAAAATCCTACCTTTTACAAAAAGGCTTTCCCTATCTTCCTTAATACTAAGCCTCCCTTCTGTTGATCTGCAATTTATTGCATCTATTTCTATGTATATGAGTGTATGCATATACATATTGTGATGTGTGTATGTGCAAAATCAAAAAAATTTGATATCTGCTTATCAGAATGATTTCTGGTAGTTTTATGGAACTTTATTATTAATAGAGTTAAGATCCTTCAGAAAATACCTGATCAATTAAAATAGTGAAGTAGCCCACACTCCAGGCAGGTTCTCCAACCAGGAAAACAGAACCAAATTGCCATCCCTGCTGCCTCTCTTCCCAGATTTGACCTAGCTTGAGTGTGCCCAAGCCTACTTAACAAAACTACTCTCAGACTGAATAGGATAGAAAGTGTTTTATAAGTTAATATAGCCTACATGAAGTGAACTGAAACAATCTAAGTTTAGTTTGCCTGAAGGACAAGAACTAGACATTTTGCTTCTTGAGGAAGAGGTGATCAAATTACATCTCTTACAAGATAATTTACCTTCTTCCCTGAGCCAGAAGGGTTCCTTTTTCCTCTGAAATCACAAAATCCTCTTTTTTTAACCTACATTTGTCAAATTCTATTTTGAATTGTAGGCATTTTTACTATCTCTTTTACTAGTTTGTTGTTCACCTATCATCTGACATCTTTGACTAGGATGTAGCAAGTGCTAAATAAGTGATTATTTAATCAATGAATGAAAATGAACACATATGTATCTTTTCTCTACATGACAATTAGTGTGTGTGTGTGTGTGTATAACTACAGACTCAAATTGCATTTGTATAAGATCTTTCTCATTAGTGAAGGATGTTTACTCAATGCTCCAAGACATTAGGATTGGCAGAATTGGTGAAAGCTTGGATCTTCTTGCTTTCTTCTTCTAGAGAAAAGATATAGTTTAGATTCTCTTCAAGGAGAGATCTCTAAAGGAGGGAATAACTCTAGGATGAAACTGACATGTAGAATAGGCAATACTTTCTTTATATCCCTATAAACATCAGGGAATTTCTCATTGGAGAATACATATCTCTCTCTCTCTCTCTCTCTCTCTCTCTCTCTCTCTCTCTCTCACACACACACACACACACACACACACACACACACACACATACACACACACACATCTCACTCCAATTGGGGAGAAATCATTCACTTGGGATGTTGTCTAATATATTAACATTTGGTATTTCTATGTTTTCTGTTTGCTCTTGACCTGGGTAAATGGGTTTATTTGCTATTCACTATGTGGTCTTTGTGTAAATGGTATTTGGTGAAAAGGAAGTCAAGCCTTGGATATACAACTTCTGGAAACCTTTCCCCATTAAGAGATAATAATTAGTAAGATAGCATGAAGCTGAAAATTATTTCCCTTAGGATACAAAGTTGGGGTAGGGGAAAGATATGCCAAATTCTAGTCCAAACCCCTCTGTGAAGAGTAGATTGGCCACCCTTGTAGCCCCAACCACCAGCTTCCCTCAAGAAAAGAATCAAAGTCTCCCTTGGAGAAAGATGGGTAGAGAAGACTCTAAGCGTATCTATTCATACTTCCCTGCGAGCCACCTCTTGTTGGAACCCCATAAGGACACATATAATCTGCATGGCACACCTACATCTACAAATAAAGACATATAAATATATATATATATATATATATATATATGTAAAATGGTAATGGAAATACCATTATATATATATATATATATATAATGGTAATGGAAATTTGAAGATCTTCCCTGCCCCTTAACAGGACAAATGTATGGAGCCCATAGGCAAAGGAGCTTGCTGAAAGGATGGAAAAGGAAAGGTGCAGCAGAAAGGAACAGGAGAGAGCCAGAACATCTGGGAGCAAGCAGTGTGGAGGCAGAGCAGCTACTGTGAGTGAGAGAGGGACATTTTTGCTTATGGGAACCCATTTTATTTTGAAGGCCTGATGGAGGGAAGGTTTGGGAATGTAGGTATTTGTTGCATTGGTTATGGGTACAATCTTCTTGGTTGCTATGATGGATTTGGCTTTCTGGTATTGGAATTCAGCTTTCTGCTATTTGAAGAAATGTTTTGGTTCTATCTTCCATGTGGAAAATCTGTTACATTTTGTGATTCACAACTGCACCAGCATATTCATATCTGCTGTGGCATTATAACATGTCTTCTATATTTATAAATAGCATAGTTTCAGACATGGAGATTTACTTTAAAAGCTCACATTCTCATAAAATGCAATTTAATTTGTTGAGAATTAATTCCACCTAAGAGCAACTAAGCTTCAAGAGTTTGGAAATTTTCTTCAATGGAAGTGAACTCACAATACCAAGTTAACTACAGAGTAATTCAGTTTTCATCCATAGCAAACCTTAGAAACCATCCACTGTGTGGTGGAAAATCTATCATCTTCAGTGATAAAGAGGGTATTCATATCAACATAATTATAGAGCCCTGAATTTCTAAAGTGAAGAGGCATAAGGATCATATCACTTCTCAGACATACTCTCCTCTAAGGAGGACTCCCAGAATATACTTTTGTATGATAAAGTTTTCAGTGACCTTGTAATACATTTTCCACAACAGACCAGTTACCCACAGACATAAGATATATTCAGATCTGAATGAAGCATAATAACATAAACAAAGAAACATTTTGTACCTCCAGAAAATCCATATGTGGCATAACATGTTTGTCAATTTCGAGGACATACAATCACAAAGAAACTTTAAAGACAATACCAAAGGAAAACACCCAAACTTGAATGTCTACAAATGTTTTATATTGACTGTCCTTTTGCAAAAAAAAAAAAAAAAAATATATATATATATATATATATATATATATATATATATATATATATATGAAATATTCACTGAGATGATTTTATGCTTAGAACTTAGGCTAAATGTTCTGGGGGAGGTGATATTTGCTGGAAGTAATATATGATTTCTTTTTTAATATGTGAATTTGCCTTCTGGATTGAACATAGATAACCAGTAATTATTTTGGCAAATTTCTATTAGCCATAAAAGCAGTAGGATTTTTATTACTTAGGTGATTATCTTAATGTTAATGTCTCATTGGGCACTTATATCTTAATAGACACAATGTCTCACTGGGCTCCTGAAATATTTAATCTGAAATAAGTATTTTCCCTCTACACATACACACACGCGCGCGCACACACACACACACACACACACACACACACACACACACACAAAACAAACAAACAGCAGTTCTCTCAAGGCTAGTATATTTCTCTGTTGAAGGCATCATGGCATAGTGAACATTCATCTGCATTAAAGTTTTAGCTTGATGAATTGGTAGACTTGTGACAGTGGATAAATTTTTGAGCTGGTTTTCACTACTCTTCTAGTCTCCCAGTTTTTGTGACATCCGTATCATCGTTTTGCTCCTCATTAATCCTCATCTAGACATGAAATCACTTGCAAATCTTATCATTTCTACCTCCACAATATCATTTGTATGTGACTCCTCACCAGTCACATAGACACATTTAGTTCATGTTCTCATCATCTCTTACATGGATTGTTGCAACAGTTTGGTCTCCCTACTTTGTCTCTTTCCACTCCCAATCTATTCTTCAGACAACTGCCAAAGTGATTTTCCTTAAGTTAAAATATGACTCTGCTATTCCCTTACTCAGTCCTCTCCATTTACTCCCTATTGTCTTAAGATTAAAATATAATCAAATATAAAATCTTCTAATTACCATTCAGAACTCTTCAGAAACTAGGTTAAACCTACATTTTAGCCTAATTACATATTGTTCTTCTCTTGGTAATCTATAGGCTAGTCAAACTGGCCTTGTTACTATTCCTCACATACGACATTTTGTTGCTGTTATTGAGTTAAGTTTAGTCTGACTCTTCATGAACACATTTGGGGTTTGCCACTTCCTTCTCCAGCTCATTTAACAGATGAGGAAACTGAAGGAAGCACAGCTAAGTCACACTCAGGTCACACACATAGTAAGTATTTAAAGGTATGTTTGATCTCAGGAAGATGAGTTTTCCTGACCCCAGGCCTGGCCTTCTATCCACTGTGCCACCTAGCTACATAAGAAAAACGATCTCCAATCTCCATTCCTTTATAGTGGCTATACATCCTCAGTTCAGCTGTTAGAATCATCTTCCAAAGCACAGGTCTGAGCACTTCACCTACCTACCCCCATTCAATAAACTCCAATAACCCTCTATTACCTCCAGGAACAAGTGAAAAATCTTCCATTTGGCTTTTAAAGCCAAATCAAAACCTGACTTCTTCCTGCTTTTCCAGTCTTCTTACACCTTACTCTCCTCCATGTGCTCTACAATCCAATAACATTCCCTACTCATAGACAACATTGCATCTTCTAACTCAGGTCATTTTCACCAGCTGTTCCCCATACCCAGAATATTTTCTATCTTCTTGTCTACCTCATGGCTTCCACTGTTTTCTTTTTTTTTCTTTTCTCTCTCTCTTTTTTTATATTTTAGTTTACAACATTCATTTCCACAAGATTTTGAGTTACATTGTATCATATCCCATATTCATAGAAAAAAATGCTAAAATACACTTTGTGGTAAGCACAGAGCAACTTTAAAAAGACGGTCAGTATGAATGGCACACTGTAAAGCCAAGCACAAGCAGCTCTCCTGAGGACTGCTTCTGTGAATAACTTTAAGGTTCTGATCACATAGTATAGTGAACTCTGCATTTATTCAGAAGTAAACTAAAGCAAAACATTCACAGAAACCAAAGTACAACATTCACAGCAATATCACATAGCAACTTATTACTGAAGTGGCCATATATTCTTAAACAAAGATATCATCCCTAAGGGATACAAAGTACAAAGGTCTCCCACACCTAGGTCACATTGTCTTAATCTCTTCAATCAGAAAGTCTTGAGGGGAGGAGTCAAAATGGAAGAGTAGAAACAGGACTACTTCAGGGCTCTGGCTTCCACCCACCCACACCCAATTCATGTAAAAGGGGACTCTGAACAAACTTTGGAGCTATAGAACCCACAAAATGACACATAGAAGCTAACTTCCTACTGAAGACAGCATGGAAGCCAGCAAGAAGTGGCTAGCACCAGGCTCTGGAAGCTGAGCCCAGCCACCAGCTGGGCAGAGGTTTTGGCCTCAGGGCAGGCCTGACCAACCACTGGTTGGAGGGACTCCAGATCACTAGCAGCTGTGGCATTCTCCAGACTATAGATGTGAAGGAAAAAGTGAGATGTCAGTTCAGTGTGGACTTTGGGATCCAGTAGTTGGGAGTGCAAGCTGCCTTTGCCCCTGGGGCAAGAAGCCATTTAGGTACCATGGCCATGCAGCCACCCCCACATGGCAGCTTCAGCTGTTGGTCTTCAGAGTGTAGGGGGACCAAGCAAACAGTCTGATTTAACCTGCTTGGATCTGGATTGCTGTCTAGGGTGGAGGTCCTGGGGTATGTGAATAGCTTGCCAGAGTGTGTGGAGGCTTCAGAGAAGGCATCCAAATAATACCTTTGGCAGCTGAGAAAACCCCAGTATTTGGGACAAAGCTCCCTGTATGGTGGCAGAGTCCTACTGTGGCAGAAAGCCTAGGGGTCAAGTAATTGAGTGGCAATATGGGCAGGCAAAGAAAACAAAATAAACAGAGCAATATAACTTTACACTCCTATTTTGGCAACAAAAAGAATCAAAACATAGAACAGGAGGAAGACAGTGAAGTGAGAACTCCCGCACAAAAAGCTTCCAAGAGAAATACAAGCTGGTTACAGGCAATAGAAGCAAATAAGAGAAGTGGAGGAAATTTGGGAAGAGAAATGAGAACAATGCAAGAAAATTATAAAATGAGAGTCAACAGTGTGACTGAGGAAAATAACACCTTAAAAAAAAAAAAAGACTAACTCAAATGGCAAAAGAGGCTCAAAAAGGCAATGAGAAGAAGAATGCCTTAAAAAGCTGAATTTGCCAGATGGAAAAAGAATCTCAAAAGCTCTCTGAGGAGACTCATTCCTTCAGAATTAGACTGGAGCAAATGGAAGCTCGTGACTATATGAGAAATCAAGATGCTTGTTTTAAACAGATCCAAACAAATGAAAGAATAGAAGGCAATGTGAAATATCTCATTGGGAAAACCACTGACCTGGAAAATAGATCCAGGAGAGACAATTTAAAAATTATTGGACTACCTGAAAGCCATGATCAAAGAAAGAACCTAGAAATCATACTCCAAGAAATTCTCAAGGAAAACTGCCCTGATGTTTTAGAACCACAGGGCAGAATAGAGGTTGAAAAAATTCACTCATCACCTCCTGAAAAAGATCCCCAAAAGAAAACTCCTAGGAATATTATAGCCAGGTTCTGGAATTCCCAGATCAAGGAGAGAATATTACAAGCAGCCAGGAAGAAACAATTTGAATATTGTGGAAACACAATTAGGATAACACAGGATCTGACAGCTTCTACTCTGAGGGATCAAAGGGCTTGGAATATGATATTCTGCAGGTCAAAGGACCTGGGATTAAAACCAAGAATCACCTACCCTGCAAAACTCAGTATCAAGTTTCAGTGGAAAATATAGTCATTCAGTGGAATAGAGGACTTTGAAGTATTGTTGATGAAAAAACCAGTTGAATAGAAAATTTGACATTCATATACAAGAAGCAATGAAGCATGAGAAGGTAAATAGGGAAAAGAAATCATGAGAAACTTATCAAAGTTGAACTATTTACATTCCTATATGGAAAAATGATAATTGTAACTGATGAAACTATACATCAGGGTATATGGGCATATGAATATATACATGAATATGTGTATATATGTGTACAGGTATACATAAATAGAGGACACAGGACCAATTTAATAGGAAGGGATGATACTTAAAAGGTGAAATTAAGAGGTAAGAGAGGAATGCAATGTGAGGAGATGGGGAGAGACAGAATGGGGTGAACTATCTCATATAGAAGAGACAACGGATAATAGTCATAACGGAGGGGAAGTACAGGAAGGCAAAGGGGAACGGGCCAACCTTATTCTCATTGAATTTGGCTCAGGGAGGGAATTACATACACATTAAATAGGGTATCTCACCCTAGAGTAGAGTAGGGGGGAAGGGAACGAGAGAGGGAATAATGGAAGGGAGGGTAGGCTGGGGGGGAAGGAAGTTGGAAGCACCCACTTTTGAAAATGGACAGGACCAAAGTGGAGAATAGAACAAGTGGGAGGTGGGATAGGAGAGAGGGAAATATAGTTAGTCTTTTACAATATATCTCCTATGGTAATGTTTTGCATAGCTACACATGTACAACCTATTCTGAATTACTTATCTTCCCAGTAGGGGTGGGTGACAAGGGAGGAAAGGAATGATTTTGGAATTCAAAGTTTTAAAATCAAATGTTTAATCTGGTGGAAATGAATGATGTAAACCAAAAGTTAATAAAGCATTTGAAAAAATAAATTTAAAAAATTAAAAGAAAAGAAAAATAATGAAAAGAAAGTCTTCTTTCATTTTGATTGGAAACTAGCTGCCAATTATCCTTAACTCAATCATCCCTAAGGGGCACAAAGTACAAAGTTATTCCAGCCCTAGGTCACATTGTCTTGATCTCTTCAGCCAGCACTAAGTAGCGAAATAAAGATCCTTTCATCCTGACTCTAGACTGACTTCCAAACTCCATGGCTCTTGGTCCTTGCTCCCAGTTCTTTCCTGAATTCTGCCAACTGTCACCTGGATTCACAGGTAGGTAGCTCCTAGATCCTTTTCCTGCTCCTGCTCAAAGCTCATGGTGGTAACTAGTCCACTTCAAACTCTTTGAAGTTTCTGTTTCTGGGAAGACAAAGCTTAACAGAACCACAATATCTAAACACGTCAAGCTTAGCAGAGCCACATTCATCCACATTGCCAACACTATCATCAATTCATTTCCTGCCTGTGAGATCAACACAGACTCACAAACAGTGTCTCTGTCTGAGAAATCAACACAAATCATAAAGTCCCAGGACCTCTGAAAACATCAATAACCCTCCTTCAGGACTTCTATAAACAGAAGCAGAAACGTCGTCTTTCAGGGTGTCTGAACCAACAACAAGGTCCCAGGGCTTCTGTAACAACAGCCACATCCTCTATTAGTAGACAGGTCTGAGGAAGTGACATCAACACAGACAAAGGAACAACACCATAGCCATCCTTCCTCCCAGTTCTGCTCAGTCCCAGCAGTGCTTGAGCTTTTTATATCATCAGCTTCTTCCTGTTCTGCCCTCCTCTTAGGTCCTTCCTGTTCTGGTCTTTGGCAAGTTACTCCCACTGTGGGCTTCACAGGTTCTGTTTCAAACAAAGATTTGATATAATCACAGGCAAGGCTCAAAGGCACTTAAAGAGCTGAAACAAGGAGCTAAGTACTCCTTTGCTTGCCATTACACATTGAAAAAAATTATATCATCTATACAATTTATTAACTGGAGTTCCTGATCACAAAAATTGGTAGAGGAATGTTCAGTATGATCCCTAGGGTTTTGCTCTTTGAAAGAGTACTTTTAAGTAATTTTTAACATACTGGCATCAGGCTGTTGAAAGGCTTGACCACTGTATTATTTTAGAAGCTCTCTCTCACTCTCTCTGTCTCTCTCTCTTTCTCTCTCTCTCTTTCTTTTTTGGTCCCTCCCCCTCCCTCAAAATATTCAATCTATTTCTGATTTATGTCAATTCTACCTTCATAACATCTCTAGTATATACCTTCTCTGACACTGGCAAGACTTTGGTGTATAACCTCATCACTTCACAATTAGACTAATGCAGTAGCCTGCTGATTGGGTTGCATGCTTAAAGTCTCTCTCTGTTCCAATACATCCTCAGTTCAGCTGTTAGAATCATCTTCCAAAGCACAGGTCTGAGCACTTCACCTACCTACCCCCATTCAATAAACTCCAATACCTCCCTATTACCTTACCTCCAGGATCAAGTGAAAAATCTTCCATTTGGCTTTTAAAGCCAAATCAAAACCTGACTTCTTCCTGCTTTTCCAGTCTTCTTACACCTTACTCTCCTCCATGTGCTCTACAATCCAATAACATTCCCTACTCATAGACAACATTGCATCTTCTAACTCAGGTCATTTTCACCAGCTATTCCCCATACCTGGAATATTTTCTATCTTCTTGTCTACCTCATGGCTTCCACTGTTTTCTTTTTTCTCTCTTTTCTCTCTCTTTTTTTATTTTTTAGTTTACATCATTCATTTCCACAAGATTTTGAGTTACAATTTTTCCCCATTTTTCCCCTACCCACCACCCCAAAATAGCAATCCAACTGAATATCCTCTTCCCCAATCTGCTCTCTCCTGTATCTTCCCCCATGCACCCTCTGACTTTCCAGTAGGGCATCGTGGATCTCCATGGCCCAATGCCTGTATATCTTATTTCCCAGTTGCATGTTATGTAATAGTAATAATAGTACATATATATGTATTAAACATTTGATTTTAAAACTTTGAATTCCAGATTCTTTCCCTTCCTCCCTTGTCACCCACCCTGACTGGGAAGATAAGCATTTCAATATAGGTTGTACATGTGTAGCTAAGGAAAACATTTCCATAGTGGATATATTGTGAAAGACTGACTATATTTCCCTCCATCCTATCCCACCCTTCACTTCTTCTATTCTCTACTTTGATCCTGTCCCTTTAAAAAGTGGGTGCATCCAACATCCCTCCCACCCAGCCTTCCCTCCCTTCCATTATCCCCCCTCTCATCCCCTTCCACCCTACTCTCCTGTAGGGTAAGATACCCTATTTAGTGTGTATATCATTCCCTAATTAAGCCAAATTCAATAAGAATAAGGTTGACTCATTCTCTTTTGCCTTCCTGTTCTTCCCCTCCATTGAAATAGTTTCCTTGCCTCTTCTGTATGAGATAATTTACCCCATTCTGTCTCTCCCCATCTCCTCTCATAATATTCCTCTCTCACCTCTTAATTTTCGCCTTTAATTAATTTCTTCCTATTCAATTGGTCCTGTACCCTCTGTCTATATATACCTGTAAACATATATACATACACTCACATATGTATTCATACATCCATATGCACTATTTTCTTTAAAGAACAGATACTATCACCCTTCCTCCAAGAAGGCTTTCCTGCTCCCCCCAAATTCTTTTTTTTTCTAGTTCATACATATATTTAATATATTAGTGCTCACTTAACAGTGAATTCTTTTTTTTCAAATGCTTTATTAACTTCTGTTTTACTTCATTCATTTCCTCCAGTTTTTGTTACAAATTTTCTCCCTGTTTTTCTCATACCCAGCTCCCCAAAATAGTAGTCCCGAAGGATATCCCCTCCTCTTATTTCTCAATTACATGTAAAATAGCATTAATTATACATATATTAAACATTTGGTTTTAAAACTCTGAATTCCAAAATCATTCCTTTCCTCCCTTGTCACCCACCCCTACTGGGAAGATAAGTAATTCAGAATAGGTTGTACATGTGTAGTTATGCAAAACATTACCATAGTAGATATATTTTAGAAGACTGACTATATTTCCCTCCCTCCTATCCCACCTCCAACTTGTTCCTCTCTCCACTCTGGTCCTGGCCCTCTCCAAAAGTATGTTCATCTCACTTCCTTCCCACCCAGCCCGCCCTCCCCTCCATCATCCCCCCCATACCCCTCCCCCCTACTCCCCTATAGGGTGAGATGCCCCATTTCGTGTGTATGTCATTCTCTCCCTGAGCCAAATTCAGTGATTATAAGGTTGACCCATTCCCTTATTCCCTTTCTCCTTAATGGGCTGCTGGGCTGTCCTCAGCAGGTTAGCTTCTCTGTGTCATTTTGTGGGTTCTGTAGCTCCAAAGTTTGTTCAGAGTCCCTTTTTACATGGACTTGTGAAAGTGGAGGCTGGAGCCACAGCGAATTCCTGTTTCTACTCTCCTTCCTCCCCCCCCCCCGCCCTCCCGCCAGCTAATTCTACTATCTTTCCTCTGAGATGAGCTCCAAATTATCTTGTAGTTATCCTGTTTGTACATAGTAGTTTACATATCGTGTCCCCCATTTTTAGGTTGTGAGCACCTTGATGGCAGATAGTGTTTTCATATTTCTATGCATCCATAGTGCTTAGAATAGTAACTATCACAAAACATGTACTTAATAAATGTTTGTTGACATCATCCATGAAAACATACCTGGTTTATTTCAGTTGTTATGATTTCTAGTAATCCTTTAAATTCTCTCTCAATGCTGAGGTCTGATTATATGTCACTTTCTACTCAATAAACTCCAGTGGCTCCCTGCAGCCTCCAGGATCA
Organism: Gymnobelideus leadbeateri; assembly: GCA_011680675.1. Classification (NCBI taxonomy): domain Eukaryota; kingdom Metazoa; phylum Chordata; class Mammalia; order Diprotodontia; family Petauridae; genus Gymnobelideus; species Gymnobelideus leadbeateri. The sequence continues at coordinate 935,655 of WOXC01011326.1, read as the reverse complement.
AATACAAATTGCTCTGTTTCACATTTAAAATCCTTCTTAACTAGCCCCCTCTTACCTTTCTAGACTCCTTATATCTAACTCCATGACAGGTACTCTTTGATCTAGGGACACTGTTTTAAAAACATGACACTTCATCTCTTGGCTTTAGCCATTTGGAATGCTGTCCCTCCTCTGCTCTGACTACTGACCTGCCTGACTTTCTTTAAGTCTAAACTGAAATGCCATTTTTTACTAGAAACCTTCCTCAACCTTTCTTTATTCTTATGCCTTCTCTAGGATAATTATTTTCTCTTTATCATGTAAATATCTTTCTTTGTGTATGTGTGTATATGTCTGTGTACTCAAATATGTGTGTGTGTGTGTGTGTGTATGTGTTTCCATGCTGTCTCCCCCACTGGACTTTAAGCACATGAGATCAGAAATTATTTTTTACCTCTTTTTTGTAAACCTAGCTCTTAGCATAGTCCTGGCACATAGGAGACACTTAATAAATGTTTATTGATTGATTGACAACTACAAAAATAATATATTTATTGGAGTGTATTGCAAATATATTTACTTCAGGTTTGTGTTGTTTAACTTTCTATATTATAAATTCCTCAAAAAGAAGGATTCATTTCAGAACATGACAGATATCTCAGATATTTTATTTTTAATTTTATTTATTCAATTCTGAACTTAAGAAATAAGTATTTCCATAATATGGTAGAATAGAAAAAATATAATTGCACATGAAACTGCAAATCTATTATTTACAACTTTTTATTCCTTTTAAATATATAATAAAGTTATCATATAACTTTCTTTTCATCCCTTTTTTCTTTCCTCCCTCCCACCACCCTAGAGATGGTAACCATTAGACACAAATATATATATATGTGTGTGTGTGTGTGTGTGTGTTAAATTAGCCTTTGCATTCTTTTATTTATCAGTTCTTTCTCCTGATGCAGATAGCATCATCCTGCATAGATCCTTCATAGTTAATTTGGGTATGCATAGTAGTCAAAATGACTGAGTCTTTAAAGTTGTTCTTAAAACAATATTGTTTTTACTGTATACAACATTCTCTTGGTTTGACTCATTTTGTTCTTCATCATTTCATACAAGTCTATTAATGATTTTCTAAGGGGATTCTGGGAAGATGGTGGAGTACGTCAGAGAATTCCAGGCTCTCCAAATTTCCCCCACAAAAAGATAGAACATCACCTCAAAATGAATGTAGAACAGCAAAAATAAAAGGTAAAGCAGTTGTCCTCCTAAAGCAATTTGAGAAGACTTCAGGAAAGATAATCACCAGGGGCTAAAGTTTAGTCTGAGTAACTGCAAATACCTCCAAGACAACTACACTGAATTAACAAATAACAGGCCCTGGGGCAGCTGGACAAGAAAGCAGCCTAGGTCTCAAGACCTTTCAACCTCAAGGTCTCAGGATCTTTCACATTATGAACTTTCACCTCACAAACTTTCACCTAATAAACATTGTAGGGATGAGAAGGCTGAGTAGGGGAAGAATGAAAGAATCTCTGCTGTCTCTGTATTCCAGGTATGGTGGGAATGAACAGATGTGATCTGGGCTGTGACTTTAGGTGATGATGAGCAAGCACATGTCCAAATGAGTGTGGTCCTACAGGGAGCGAGAGCATTTTGGGAACAGTATAGCTGGGGGCCCTAGATATGGCTTAAGGGAGGAGAGGAATGCTTGAAGTTGGGCCTTTGGATATAATTGAGAAAAATAACAGTAAGAAGGACCAGAAGGCTGGGGTACCTTACCCACAATTCAGGATTAAAATCTGAGTACAATAATAACCTGCTAAAAATTAAATGAAATAAAAATAAAAGTGAGTAAGCAAAGGAGAAAGAACCCAATCATAGATACCTACTATGACATAAAATAAGATCTGGGTTCATATTCTGAGGAATATAGAGAAGTTAATAAAAAAAAAGCCACTCCTACCCCAAAAAACAACATCAAATGGTGACAAACCCAAAAAGAATTCTTGGAAGAATTTAATTCAAAAATCAAATAAAAGAAGAAGAAGAAAAATTAAGGAAAACTATAAAACAGTACAAGAAAATCAAGAAAGTTATGAAAAGAAAGTCAACTAATTGGAAAAAAAGATTCAAAATCTTGAGAAGATTAAATTAAATTAATTTTATTCTTAATTATTTTTGAAGAGGTTACCCATAAAGAGGGTTAAGTTTGCTCTGGAGCCCCCAAAATACCAACATGCCAGGTCCTGCCAAATAAATTCAACTCAGGTCTTCTCTCAGCCAAAGAAAAGTAAAGTTTCTTAAAAGTTCACTTGTATTGGACAAAATACAAGTCTGTGCTAGGTCATTCTATGGCTATGGTGCTCTCAATTTTCTATGGTGCTCTCACTCTTCTATGGCACTCTCACAAACAGGAAGACAAGATGGGGTCTTATATATAGAAGGTTATGGGAGGAATCTAAGGGAGGTCTAGAGGAGGAGTTTGGGGACAGACTTCAGGAGGAGTTAATGAGGTCAATTAAGGGTGGAAGGGCACCTGGAGACTACAAACAATGTTGGGCTAAGCCACTTCAAGAGTGAATTGATATTTTGATAGGCTCAAGGGTTGGAAGTCTAGTAACAGAGGGTGGGAAGTCTACTAACAGAAGTTTGGGCTCAGCCACAATGTAAGGCTTATTGCCTCATGCAAACACCTCCTCAAATGAGATGATTTAGTCAGAGTTCAAGGGGTTTCCCAGAGCCTATACCTCAAGGACTCAAGGAGAGCTCAAGGGGGCTCCGTGAGCCCATATATCATCAATTTTATTATTTTTATTTATTTTTATTATATTTATATTTTATTTTATGTATAATATATTTATTATTTGATAATAAATAATTATTTGTTATTAATTAAATTAAATTAAAACTCCATGAAAATTAGAATTGAACAAAGAGAATCAAATAACATTATAAGATACCAAGAAAAAATAAAACAAAATCAAAAGAATAAAAAAATAGAAGAAAATCTGAAACAGCTCACAGAAACAATTGATCTAGAAATTAGATTGAGATGAGACAATATAAGAATTGTAACTTGCCCAAGGTCACATGGCTAGGTTTTTTTTGTTTGTTTGTGCGTGCTTTAAGTGTCTGAGGCCAGAACAGAACTCAGGTCCTTCTGACTACAGGGCCGACGCTCTACTCACTGCGCCACCTAGCCGCCCCAAGTTATGATTTTTAAAAAAAAGGAACTTGATTCAATATTATAGGAAATTATTAAAGAAAATGGCCATGAAATTCTAGACCAGGAGGATCAAATAGCAATAGAAAAGATTCCCCATTGATCTCCTGAAAGAGACACTAGGAGGAAAACTTAGAGAAATAACAGCCAAGTTTACAAGCTCCCATTTTAAAGAGACAATATTGTAAGTAGCAAGAAAAAAATTTTAATACTGTGGAGCTACAATCAGGACTTCACAAGACCTAGCAGTTTCTACACCATAATACCAGAGTTCTTGGAACATTATATTTTAAAAAGCAAAAACGCTGGAGATGTGACCAAGACTAACTTATCCAGCAAAGTTAAGTATAATCCTAAATGGAAAAAAAAAAACTTTTAATGAACTCTAAGACTTTCAGGTATTTGTGACAAAAAGACCAGAACTCAGTGGAAAATTTTATATATGTATATATTATATATATATATATATATATATATATATATATATATATATATATATATGGTCCAAGAGAAATATAAGGAAAATATTAAAGACCAATTATAAAGGACTCATTAAGGTCAAACTGTTTGCTTCTTAAATATGAAAATGTTCTTATGATTGCCATCATTACTTGGATAGTTTGAAAGAAAGGTTGATGTTTAAGATGGGGTAATTCTAAAAAACAAAATTGGGCAGGAAAAGCTAAAAAGGAGCAATTATTTCATACAAATGGGGCATGAAAGGAAGAACTCAGACCCAAGAAGCAGGTAGGGGTAGAAGGCTAGTAGTGCTGGAACCATATTCTAGCTGGATCTTCATTAAAGAGGGAACAAGATAGACATCTAAAAGGGTCTAAAAGTTTGGTAAAATTATAAAGAAATAAGAGGGGGATAGTACAGGATAAGGGAGGGACTTTTAGAAGATTAAGTAAATTAAGCTTTAGAAGAGTGGGGGCGGCTAGGTGGCACAGTGAATAGAGCGCCGGCCCTGGAATCAGAAGGACCTGAGTTCGGAGCTGGCCTCCGACACTTAATCTGCACAAACAAAAACCTAGCCCTGTAACCTTGAGCAAGTTACTTAACCCCAATTGCCCTAAAGGGGCGGCTAGGTGGCGCAGTGAGTAAGAGCGCCAGCCTCAGAGTTTGGATGACCCGAGATCAGATCCAGCCTCAGAAAATGAGCACCCACGCATAAATCAAATGACTAGCCTTGTAACCTTGAGCAAGTTACTTAACCCCAATTGCTTTAAAAATAAATAAATAAATAAATAAAGATTTAGAAGAGTGGGGGGACAAGATAAGGGAGGGACTGTTATAGGAGGGAGTAAAATAAGGAATAGGAGAGTAAGAGGAGAGGGTAAGAAAGGAATTCTTTAAAAGGGTGTGGATTAGGAAGTTAGTGAAGGAGGCTGGTGAGGAGGGAGCTGGTAAAAAGAGAGATGGAGAAGTATAATAATGAGGGAGGGAAATACACAAATAGCAATTATAACTTTGAATGTGAATGGGATGAACTCAGCTATCTTATTTCTCACCTAGCTACATTTATTTTGGAACTTCTTTAACTTCTCCAAGTCTCTGATAAAATAATCATTGGGAAATCTCATTGTATGAGATCCAATCAACCTTGTTCCTCATGCCTTATCATGCCTCTGCCCTTCTGATGAAAGAGAAGCCACAACACCTCCATTTAAAGGGAGGAAAAGGACAGGCATCTCCTGAGGTATCTCTTCATTTACTACCTCATTTTAGACTTGTTTTTGTTTTTTGTTTTTGTCTTTATTTTTTATTTTCATTTTTTATTTTTTTGCTTTTTGGAGGGCAATTGGGGTTAAGGGATTTGCCCAAGATCACAGGGCTAGTTTTTGTGTTAAGTGTCTGCGGCTGGATTTGAACTCAGGTCCTCCTGACTCCAGAGCCAGTGCTCTATTCACTTCACCACCTAGCCACTCCTAGACTTGTTTTTGGCTATTCTAGTGGCATATATTTTGGACCAGTTTTCTTTTTTGGCTTTTCTGCCCTGAGGATTTTCTTTGCCCCTTTCTCTTTTTTTTTTTTTTATTTCAGAGATACCTTCTTTTTTTCATATTTGTATACCTAGCTTTTAGCAAAGCACTTGGAACATAGTAGGTGCTTAATAAATGTTTACTGATATCATTAATTTCATTAATCTAGGGATCTATTCCTATTAAGGTTAAACAAAAGGTGTCAGGCAAAAGGTAAAGATGAGTTATATTGTGGATTAAAGCTGAGAAAAGCCTACCTATACCCTATTAGTGTACTCATCAAGGATTGCTTCTACTTCTAAATCTTATTTTGAAAAATACATATATACCTACATACATATATGTGTGTAATCATATAAGTATATAAATATATAAAAAGAATGTAGGCCAATAGCTATTAAAGTTCTCTCCATCACTTTTTGATCAGTAGTAATAAGGTCCAAGATTCACACACACACACACACACACACACACACACACACACACACACACTCACACAGACTATCATCACTTCCTTCAGATATCTTCAGAAATAATCTTTTGATCCCCTTATAATTGTGTCACTTTCATTATCAACCTTGTCTGTGCATGCTTCTTCTATTCCTTCTAATATTTCCATCCTTGTTTTCTTCAGTGCAATTTGGACATGCTCTATAAGAACCCAGAACTATAATGCTAGATTTCAGGTAAGATGGCCTATCTTTGGTAGTAAAAATATTTTGTTAAACAATGTTTGCTGATCGTCTCCATTTTTATTGTCTGATGTTTCTTTTAGTTACTTCTGTAAATTCCCTAGGAATAATTTTGCTTACTCAAGACTTTCACCAAGATTCACTGGTTTTACCTTCCACTGATTCTCTATCTGATTATGAATATACTATTCATAATTCATCCACTATCTTTCTCCACAAGATTTTACAAGTTAACTTATATTTTAAATTAGTGTTGTCCATGATTGTTATATTTCTACATCTAGCAAGTAAAGAAATTGACTGCTAAAGTTGTTATTATGCCCTTTTAGTCACTTCATTATCACCTATTTTAATTTACATTAGGTAAATTCCTTCAAGTCTTTACTGTAATTGATGTCAGTCTTATTTCTTCATATGTCTTTTTTATCAGAAACTTATTTTCAGAAGTAAAGTTGGAATAACTTTAATTGCCCATCATCTTTTTTCTCTTTTTATATTTTCCAGCTATAAATACATTATCCTATGATTTTAATTTCATATTAGTTTTTATCTTTTCTTTAACTAATTTATTGTCAGACTGTACACAGTCAAATGATTCAGGAATGACTCCCACATCAGTAATGAGTCATTTCTTGTATGTCTGTTAAAATATATTCAAAGAAATGTATAAGTGAAAAAGAAAGTGGGCTAGTCACAAGATAAGAGGGAGGAATACTCTATGGGGACTCCATTGCTATTACCATATTTTCAAGAGAAAACAATGAAGGTCTCTAGCACATTGGGTAGACCCCATTTGATGAACTTAAAGGGGTTTATATAGAAGAGGTGGGCATGGATGTGCTGTATTCTATGTTATTTAAGAAAATATACATATGAATGAGAACATATATCCATTTACATATATTTAAATAAATCAAATTGCCCACTGTGAATACATATACAGGTCCTTAAACCTTTCAGCCACTACCTAAGGGTTTGAGGATATTTCCTGTGGCAGAAATCATGGTCAAAGTTTCTTTTTTATGTCCTTATTCCATGTACTTCCAATAGTACACTGAGAAAGTATAATGGTAAGGGAATTTGAAGATCTTCCCTGCCCCTTAATGGACCTCACTTGGAGCCCAACAAGAGAAGCTTGCTTAGGGTAGGCTGTTTTTCAGGAAGTCCCACACCTTTTGTTACTTTGTAATTAAGCAATGGGTCACAAGGTTTATGATATCCTCTGACCTTGAAGAAAGTTATATAAATTTTGAGGTGGTTTTGCTTTGGGGCTCACTTATGGGAAGAGTTGTGTGATTTGGCCATATGAGACTCTGGGTAGCCATTGATCCTCCCAGCTTTGAAAACCCAGATGTCGCTGCTTCTCTCTCTGCTAACTAATTATGTATGTATGTAATGGTCGGGCAACTAGAAGCCCTGTCTGTTGGTCTGTTGAATTGTGTTATTTTCTCTGTCTGTATTTTTTGTCTGCTTGTGATTTATGTTTATATTTTCTTTGAAGTTCAAGGTGCTGATATTTTCCCCTGAACTAAGTAAATTATATGTGTGTGTATGTGTGTGTGTGTGTGTGTGTGTGTGTGTGTATGAATGAGAGAGAAAGAGAGAGAGAGAGAGAGAGAGAGAGAGAGAGAGAGATTAAAGTAATATTGTTAACTCTTTTTGAGTTGCTTTCCTTTAGAAAAACAGATCAAAAAATCTGTGCTAGCAGCCATCCTGGGTATGCTACTGTGTTTGCTGTTATAAAAGGATGGTGGATTCAAAGTACCAGGACCTGGATTTAAATCTTGACTCTGCAGATTTGCTGACAATATTATGAGTGAAAAAATCACAGTCCTCCCTTCCCATTCATCTTCCCCCACCCCCCAATATTAAGTTATCTGCAAAATGAGAAAGTTAGCACAGGTGACCTCTAAGAACCCTTCTAGCTCTAAATACATGCACTTAATCCCTGGTTTCCTTCAAGACAGTCTCAAGTAATACTTTCTATATGAGGCTTCCACCAAAATTATCTCTCTATATAGCAATATGTATGCATGCTTTTCTTCTCTCTTTTGAATGTATACTCCTTGAAAGCAAGGACTCTTCTTTTTTAGACTTTAAATCACCAGCAGTATGTGGCATAATGCTTGGTGCCTATCCAACACTTCATATATGTGCTGAGTTTATTTGTGCTACCTTTAACTGAGTTTCAGTGGTTGACTATGCACTTCCCAGATGAAAAGCAAAGATGCACTTATTGTGTTTAGGAAATTAGCACTTAGTTCTGGTATTTTGGTACCCCCGTCTTTATTACTTCATTTCCCACAGCATAGACTGGTATAATTAGAAACGGCTATAGAGTGAGCACAGCCATAACAAACAGCTCTCATTGGTCATTAGCTGCCATTTGTGTTCATCTATTTTCACTTTCTTTTCAGCTTTTTAAAAAACAACACCCCAAATTGGCAAAACTTTATAAAAATAACATTGCAGTTGCAAATGTATGTTTTCTAAAAATTTCCACAGCATTACCAGAGTTGAGGTAATTATCTAAATGATTCAAGAGAAAGTTGCATCCACACTTGAATTATTCAAATATCTCATTTTTCTCTACTATTTTTTTTGCATTCTAGAGACTTAGTCTAAGAGAAATGTTGGGATTGCAAGTCTAATTTATTCAACTTTCTGATCCAGAACCAATTTGATGAACCAGTTAATACTGGGAGGTCATAAAGCTTAGGTCTGATCACCCATGGATGAGATTTAGTTTTCCATTGAACTGAAGAGTTCCTTCCATTCAAAGCCATAATGAGCTGTTTTGGCAAAAGTTACAAACAGCAAAGTCGCAAAGCTCTCCAATAAGCCGAGAGTCAGCAAGACCAGAAAAGTCCTCAGGTCAACTTTGTAACTCAGGATGTGAAAATAATACTAGAAGTAACTGGGACAAATCAATACCTGAGTGGGAGGGAAAACTAATTGCTATAGTGGTTTAGAAAAGAAATATTTTATTAAGTACTTACTATGTGCCAGTCACCATGGAATTACAATTATGATGTCATTTGCTTCTCACGACAACCCTAGAAAATAGGTGCTTTTATTATCTCCATTTTGTAATCAAGGAAATTGAGGCACCACAGAGGATAAGACACTTTCCCAGGGTTACACAGCCAGATTTGAACTCAGGAATTCTTGACTCTTGATTCAGAACTTTATCATCTCACTGCTTCTAAAGCCCTGGGTCTAGAATCATGAATAATGATAAAAAAGTAACAGAACATCAAAATTCTATACTTCAGTTATAGCATTACTTAGATGAAAACACCTTCATCAACCACAACAACAAAAATCAGTAAATCACTGAATTGAGCATAGAACTAAAGAAATTAACAAATTATAAGCTATTCTGAAAAACAAAAGGAAGACAAAAAAGTTATAGGAATAAGACAATGAATATTTAAAAAAACAATATAAAAAGGTAAATTATTAGCTAATGTTGTTTTTAAAGAAAGAAAAAAAGTACTAGTATCAAAAATGAAAAAGATGAATTTACAAGCAATAAAGAAGAAATTTTTAAAGAATAATTTAGGAGATATTTTGCCTAAACAATATGGCAATGAAATGATAATCTAAATGAAATAGATGAATATTTTCAAATATATAAATTGTCTAGGTTATCAGAATAGGAAACAAAGTGTTTAAATTAACTCTATCTTAGGAAAAAAATAAGAATAAATTAATTCACAAAGAAAATACCCTCAGGAAAAAGATGGATATAAATGTATAAGCAAATTCAACCAAACTGTTAAAGAACAAATAATTACAATACTACATAAGCTATTTTAAAAAATAAAAAGAGAAAAATGAAGGGCTTATTAAATTTGTTCTATGATGTGATTATGGTCTTGATACCTAAACCAGGAAAAATCAACACAGGAAAATAATATTATAGAAAAATAACCCTAATGAATATTAATGCAAACAATTTTAAATAAAATATTAGCAAGGAGACTATAACAACATATTCAAAGATTATACACTATACTAGGCTGATTTTATACTGGAAATTTTAGACTTCTTCAATGTTAGGAAAACTATAAGCATAATTTATCTTACTAATAAAAATCATGTCATTATATTAATAAATGAATAAACAGCTTTTGACAAGATAGAATAGCCTTTTCTGTTAACTACACTAGAAAGCATAAGAACAAACAGAACTTTCCTAACCATCAGTATCTCTAACAGAGATAAGCTAGAAGACTTTTCAACAAAATCAGAGATAAAGCAAAAACATCTGATCATTGTTACTATTAAATATAATGCTAGAAATGCTAACTATATCAATAAGAAAGGAAGAAAACGAAAGCATAAGGACAGGCAATGAAGAAACCAAAGTATCACCTTTTCCAGATGATATGATGATTTACTTAGAAATGCATAGAGAGTCAACTAAGAAACAAGTGAAACAATTAACAACTTCTGCAGAGTTGTAAGAGACAAATAAATAATGACTGGCTGTGTAACCTTGAGAAAGTTACTTAACCCTAATTGCTTTAAAAAAAAAAGAAGTAAACAAGCTAAGTAGACTCTAGTGTTTGATAAACCTAAAGATTCCAGCTATTAGGGCAAGAACTTCTTACTCAACAATAACTGTTGGAAAAACTAGAAAGAAAGGTGGAAACTAAGAAGATACCACCATCTCACACCACTTACAAAAGCAAGCTTCAAATGGATACATGATTAAAACATAAAGACTGACATCATAAAGGAAATCAGAGAAGCATGGAAGAAATTTTCTTTCAAATGTATGGATAGGGTAAGATTTCATGACCTAACAAAAAAAAAAGAGGTTAATAGATAAAAGGGACAGTTTTAAATATGTTTTATTTTCCCCTAATTGCATATTAAAACAATTTAATATTTTTTTTTTAAGTTTTGAATTCCAAATTATATTCCCTCCTTCTTCTCCTCCCTCCCAGGAATGGCAAGCAATCAGATTTGGTTATACATGAGCAATCATGTAAAACATTTCCATATTAGTCATTTTGCACAAGAAGAATCAAATAAAAGAAAAAGGATGAAATAAAGTGAAAAGTAGCATGCTTCAGTCTGTATTCAAACAATATCAGCTCTTTCTCTTGAGGCAGATAGTATGCTTCATCATTAATCCTTTGGGATTTCCTTATGTCATTGTGTTCATGAGAATAGCTAAGTCATTCATAATTCTTCATCAAATAACATCCTCCTGGGTTCTGTTCATTCACTTTAAATAAGTTCATGTAAGTCTTTCCAGGTCCTTTTCTGAAATCCTTCTGCTTCTCATTTCATATACCACAAAATTATTCCATTTCATTCATATACCACAGCTTGTTTAGCTATTCCTTGATTGATGGGCGTCCCTTTGATCTCTAATTATTGAACACCACAAAAAAGAGCTGTTAGAAACATTTTTGTACATATAAGTCCTTCCACTCCCCCTTTTTTTATTTTTTGGGATATATACTTAGCAGTGATATTACTGAATCAAAGGAAATGCACAGTTATATAGCTCATCAGGTACAGTTCAAATTGCTCTCCAAAATGGTTGGATCAGTTCATAACTCCACCAAGAGTGCATTAGTGTCCCAGTTTTCCCACTTCCCCTCCAATATTTTTCATTTTCCTTTTTTTGTCACATTAGCCAATCTGATAGGTGTGAGGTGTTACCTGAGAGTTGTTTTAATATGCAGTTCTCTAATAAATAATGATTTAGAGCAATTTTTCATATGATTAGAGATAGCTTTGACTTCTTTTTTTTTTTTCTAAAAATTGCCTCTTTGTATCCTTTGTTATCAATCGGGGAATGGCTTGAAATTTTTTTATAAGTTAGACTCAGTTCTCTACATCTTTGGGAGGTGAGGTCTTTATCAGAGATTCTTGTTGCAATTTTTTCCTGAGTTTTCTGCTTTCCTTATAATTTTGGTTGCATTGATTTTGTTTTTGAAAAAAACTTTTTTTAATTTTATGTAATCAAAATTATTTATTTTACATTTTGTCATGTTCTCTATCTTTTATTTGGTCATGAATCCCTCCTTTATCCATAGATCTAATGGATAAACTATCCCATGCTCTCCTAATTTGGCTTGTTATCACCAAAAGAGACAGATTTGACTACATAAAATTAAAAAAGATTTGGCACAAGTGAAACCAAGGCAGCTAAAGATAAAAGAGAACCATAGAACTGAGAAGAAATCTGTATAGTAAAAATCTGTATAGTAAATGAGATCAAGATCTCATTTCTAAGACTTGTAAGGAACTCCTTTAAATTTATAAGAATAAGAACCATTTCTGGGAAGCTAGGTGGCACAGTGAGTAAGAGCACTGGCCCCAGAGTCAGAAGAAACCAGGATCAGTTCTGGCCTCAGAAAATTAGCACCCAAATGAAAATAACTAGCCATGTAACCTTGAGCAAGTTACTTAACCCCAAATAATTTAAAAAAAAAAAGAATAAGAGCCATTCCCTAATTAATAAATGGTCATAAAATATGAATGGGCATTTTCAGAGGAGGAAATTTAAGCTGTCAATAACCATAATGAAAAACATTTCTAGACAACTAGTAATTAGAGAATTACAAATTAAAATAATTCTGAGGTACCATCCCACAACTATCAGATTGAAAACATTTATAGAAAATGAAAAATATTGGAGGGATTATAGGAAAACAGATACACTATTGCCCTAGAATTGTGAACTGGTCCAGCCATTCCAGAAGCAACTTGGAATTAGTTTCCTACAGCTATTAAACGGTGCATAGACTTTCACCCAGTGATATCTCTATTAGATCTATATGGTAAAGAGGTCAAAGAAAGAGGAAAGGTTCCATATGCTATTTATAGTAGCTCTTTTCCCCTTGGCAGAGAATTGGAAATGGAAGGGGTGCCCTTCAACTGGGTGGGCTGAATTGAATGGCTGAAGAAATTACAATAAATGAAATTAGAGTACTATTGTGCTCTGGGAAGTAATGGGATAGTTTCAAAAAAAGCTGTGAAGACGGTATTAATTGATGCAAAATGAAGTGAGAAGAACTAAGATACTGCTTATAATAGCTATATTGTTAAAGACAAACAATTTAGAAATGCTTACAAATTCTGATCAAGAAAATGACCAATTGAAATTCCAGAGCATCCATGATGAAACATCCTGTTCACTTCAAGATACAGGAGTAATGAATTTGGAGTACAGATTAAAGATTTTTTTTTTATTACTAATGCAGTTATTTGTTTTACCTGACTATACACATGTGTAAATGGGCTTTGTTTTCTCACTTTCTCAGTGCAGTAGAGGAGGTTGTGGTGGTTCAGGGAATACTCCTAGAAGGGCGGTGGGCAAGAGAGAATTAGGAATGGAAAACAAAATAAAATATATAGTTTTAAATCATATACTACAGTGCTTATCCTAATAATCATTTGCAAAAATGTTAATATGAAAATAATTATAGCTTAATAAGTGTGTGCATGAATGTAATGGGGTATTACTGCTCTTTAAGGAATAATAAATATGATAAATACAAAGAAATATAAGGAAGATGTATAAACTATATAAAGTGAACTAAAGATAAAAAAAACCCTCAATAGTGATTGCAACAGTGCAACTGGGGAAAAGCAACAACAAAATATTAAAATGGATAAAAATGAAAAACAATTAAAATGAATGTTAAATTAAAATTGTAGTGGAGCCAAGATGGCAGAGTAGAAACAGCACATCCAAGGCACTCTCCCCCCAGACCACCTCCAAACTATGTAAAAGGGGACTCAGAACAACTTCTGGAGCCCCAGCACCTACAGAATGACACAGAGAAGCTAACCTCCCACTGAGGACAGTCCAGCAGCCCTGCAGGAAGGACCAGACCAGCGCTCTGGGAGCTGGCAGCGCAGCTCGCAGAGAGCCGAGCCCAGGTCCACCTGAGCCACAATTTTAGCCCCAGGACGGCCAGGCCAGTAGCCGGCTGGAGGGACCCCAGAATACCAGCAGCTATGGTGATTCCAGAATTATCAAGACAGAAATCCCTAGGACAAAGTGAGAGGTTAGTGCCATATGGACTTTGGGACCAGTATTTGAGTAATGCGTCAGCTTCCTCCCCTGGGAGCTAGAAGCTGCTGAGGAGGCACGACATTTTGTAGCTTTTAGTGGCAGCTCCAGCTCCTGGCCTGTGAACTGTAGGGAGATCCAGCAATCACTCTTGCGGGGTAATCGCTCTTGTTTTAACCTCCCTGGATGTGGGTTGTGGTCTGAGATGGAGGTCGTGGGGTGGGTATCCAGCTTGCCAGAAACGGAAGTTGTCCCCCCACACATTCGGGATGGAAGCGCCCCTGTCTGGTGGCAGAATCCTACTGTGGCAACAAGCCCAAAAGTCAAGTAATTAAGTGGCAACATGCCAAGGCAAAGGAAACAAATTAAACAGAAAAATGCAACATTAGACTCCTATTTGGGGGGCAAAGAGGATCGAAGCAAAGAACAGGAGGAGGACTGTGAGGTCAAAAATCCTGCTCCAAAAGCCCCAAAGGAAAATATGAGCAGGTTACAGGCCATAGAGGACCTTAAGAAGGACTTTTAAAATCAAATAAGAGAAGTGGAGGAAAAATCGGGAAGAGAAATGAGAAGGATGCAGGAAAAGTATGAAATGAGGGTCAACAGCCTAACTGAGGAAGACAACACCTTAAAAAATAGACTAACTCAAATGGCAAAGGAGGCCCAAAAGGGCAATAAGGAGAAGAATGCCTTAAAAATCCGAATTTGCCAGATGGAAAAAGAATCTCAAAAGCTCACTGAGGAGATTCATTCCTTCAGAGTTAGACTGGAGCAAATGGAAGCTAATGACTTTATGAGAAATCAAGATACTGTTAAGCAGATCCAAACAAATGAAAGATTAGAAGGCAATGTGAAATATCTCATGGGAAAAACCATTGACCTGGAAAATAGATTCAGGAGAGACAATTTAAAATTTATTGGACTACCTGAAAGCCACGATCAAAGAAAGAACCTAGAAATCATCCTTAAAGAAATTCGCAAGGAAAATTGCCCTGATGTTTTAGATCCAGAGGGCAAAATAGAGGTTGAAAGAATCCACAGATCACCTCCTGAAAAAGATCCCAAAAGGAAACCTCCCAGGAATATTACAGCCAGGTTCCAGAATCCCCAGATCAAGGAGAAAATACTACAAGCAGCCAGGAAGAAATAATTTCAATATTGTGGAAACACAATCAGAATAGCACAGGACCTGGCAGCTTCTACACTGAGGGATGGAAGGACATGGAATATGATATTACAGAGGGCAAAAGAGCTGGGACTGAACCCAAGGGTCACCTACTCAGCAAAATTGAGTATTGTATTTCAGGGGAAAATATGGTCATTCAGTGGAATAGAGGACTTTCAAGCATTCCTGAGGAAAAAACCAGAGTTGAATAGAAAATTTGACATCCAGACACAAGAAACAAGAGATGCCTGAGAAGATAATCAGGGAAAAGAAATCAAAAGGAACTTATCAAAGTTGAACTATTTACATTCCTACATGGAAAAACAATAACTGTGACTGATGAAACCTCTCTCAGTATGAAAATAATGGAAGAAGGGTGTATGGTCATTTGAATACATATGTGAATGTGTGTGTATATGTTTACAGTTATACATGGATAGAGGGCATAGGTTCAATTTGTTGGGAAGGGATGATACTTAAGGGGTGAAATTATGAGGTGAGAGAGGAAAGTGGCAAGAGGAGATGGGGAGAGACAGGGTAGGGTAAACTATCTCATGTAGAAGAAGCAAGGGGAAGTGGTTGCAAGGGAGGGGAAGAATAGGAAGGCAAAAAGGCAAAACCACATTCTCATTGAATTTGGTTCAGGGAAAGAATGACATACATACTAAATGGGATATCTCAACCTGCAGCAGAATAGGGGGAAGGGGGATGAGAGGAGGGATGATGGATGGGAGGGCATCCTTGGGGGGAGGGGAGGTTGGAAGTACCCCCTATAGAAGAGGGACAGGATCATGTAGGGAATGGACCAGGTGGGGGGTGGGATGAGTGGGAGGGAATTATAAGCAGCCTTGTACAATATATCTACTATGGTAATGTTTTGCATAGCTAGACATGTACAACATATATTGAATTACTTATCTTCCCAGAGGGAATGGGTGACAAGGGAGGAAGGGAATGGATCTGAAATTCAAGGTCTTAAAATTAAATGTTTCAAATATATATAAATACTATTATTAATACTCTTTTGCTTGTAATTGGGAGATAAGATGTGCAGGCATTGGGGCACAGAGATTCACCTTGCTCTAATGGAAAAGGGGGTATGGGAAAAGATATGGGAGAGAGCAGATTGGAGGAAGCAATATCTGTGGGACTGCTATTCTGGAATGGTGGGTAGGGGAAAAGAGGGGGGGAAATTGTAACTCAAAATCTGGTGGAAATAAATGATGTAAAACATTAATATGTTTTATTTATTTATTATTTATTTATTTGTTATTTATTAATATGTTAATAAAGCATTTGTTTAAAAAATTAAAATTGTAATGAGCAAATTAATTCTAAGATATATGGGAATTCATCTTCCTTTGCAAAGGCAGTAACTGTGTGGAATACTTCATAAAACACTGAGCTTAGTTTCTGTATTACTTTTATTGAACTGTATCTTTTCTCTCTCTTTTTTTATTAGGGATGACTCTCTTGGAGAAGGCTATATTGGGAAGGGTAGGTATATAAGATGAAAACTAATAATAATAAAACTAATAATAAAAATTCTTCTATGAAAAAAAAAAACCATGCAACAGGATTTAGTAGCCACCAGATTCTCTTTATCTGAAGAGCACTAAAATATTAAAGAAAGTACAGTGGGCAAATGGAAGGGGCACTGTTTTGTTGGTTTGTTTTTCTAGAAAATGGCCAAAATTTGAGCTGCTAAGTGCATAACAGAAATCAGCTCTTCCTACTTTTAACTCCTGCAAGATGCCTGGGACTGGCTTTCTTTTTTTTTTTTTCTTATTTGTATCTCCAGCACTTAGCACAGTGTTTGGAACATAGTACATACTTACTAAATATTTATTAATGATTGGAAAGCAAAGCAAAAATATTCTCCCAAGGCCTCCATTTAAAGAAGGGTCAGAAGCCCAGCAACCCTTGTTTTCCCACCAGCTTAACCCCTTGGGTTCAACTCTATCATCATCATCACATCCCTGGACTCACCTATTCATGCTCCCCAGTCCTTCTTTTCACCTTCCTTTTCTGTCTTATCTTTTTCTATTAGATTATAACTTTCTTGATGATAAGGACTGTTTTTCTTTTTCTAATTTGTATCTCTACTAGCACAATTTCTGACACATAGTAAAGCATTTTTTATATTGTTTTATATTGACCACAATGCAGTACAGGATCATTTTAAAAATAATTTAAAATTAAGTAGTGATGAAATAACTTAATCCTAAAAATTTATTGGTCAAAGAAGAAATTATAGATAATTTGCTTAAGTGTAATGACAGCAATGAGACAACACACCAAAATTTTGAGATACAAACAAAGTAGTTCTTAGAGAAAATTTGTATCTCTAAACACTTTTATCAACAATAGAGAGAAATAATAGATCAATAAATTTTGACATACAGCTTTAAGAGATTAGAAAACAAGTACATTTTCACATTCCAACTAATACCCAAATTAGAACTACTGGAACTCAAATAAGATATCAATAAATTTGAAATAAAATTAATTAATAAAGCTAGAAATTATCTAAAACCATTAAAATATATAAACCATTAGCTAATTGGTTTAAAAATAAAAAAAATAGGGGTGGCTAGGTGGCACTGTGAGTAAGAGTGCTGGCCACAGCTGGCCACAGAGTCAGAGTTGTGAGGACCCAGGATTGGTTCTGGCCTCATATACTTAACACCCACACAAAAATAACTGGCTGTGTAACCTTGGGCAAGTTACTTAACCCCAATTGCTTTTAAAAAAATTAAAAAATAAAATTGCTGGAATTAAATGAAAACAGAGAATTCACCAGTAAAGGAGACATAAAAGATATTACTAGAAGCTATATTGCTCAATTTTATGCCAATAAAACCAACAACTTAAATTGAATAAATAAATATTACAAAAAAATGGTACTTGAAGTAATAGAATCAAAATTTTAAGACAAAGCACTCTCGGGGAAAAAAAAGACACAAATGAACTCCCAAAGGGTGGGAAAACTGGATCAAATGGATTTACAAGCAAATTCTTCCACTCAAAGAAAAATTAATTCTAATATTACACATTTTATAAGAAAAGAGGAGATCCTACCAAAATCCTATTTTGATATAAATACCATCTTGATACCTAAAACAAAGGAGAGTCAAAACAAGGAGCAAACAAAAGACAAAATGTGATAATGAACACCATGGAAGGATATTAAAAATCCTATTTTTTGTTCAACTTAAATATTAAGAAGTAAATATTTTGCTAATCTTAAAACCTTATATAGATTTATCCCTTTGGGGAAGTTGGTAGCAAAAAAGTAAAGTTCTTCCTCGGGAGATGGATCAAGATTAATAACCAAACAACTCTTTTCTAGATAAGATCATTGCCTACTAAAACACCTAAAGGACTAGTGCCATGAGATACTAAAGAGGATTGCTTTCTTCTCTTATCGAGAAGGGATTTTAATATAGATCACAAGGAAGATTTTTTTTTCATTTTTGAGGAGTATTGTCAAAGAAGTAACTGAATAGTGATGATCTTTCCCTTGCTCAAGATTCCTATAAATGTTACCTCAAATCATCTCATTGTAGGATACATGTCCAAGAGGAAAGGGAAACTATTCCAGTTTGGCCATTTCTCTTTCTAACCTAGAAATGATTAGATATTATAATAATGCTAAATTAAAATAAAAATGCTTCTAGTAGACTTGTCCCCAAAATGCAAAAAGTAGTATTAAAATATATACCTTCAGTGACATTGTTATGGGCATTTTAAATAATATATTAGCAAAGAGGGTGTATTAACAAATCACAAAGATTATATATTGGACCAAGTTAGATTTATACCCCAAATACAGTATTGATTCAATATCAGAAAAACTATAATTAACTATACTAGTAACAGAAAAACAAAAATAATATTTAATATGCTCAGAAAAATCTCATGACAAAAAAGAACATCAATTTATATTGTTAAAAATAGAAAATATTGGTAGGAATAAATTGACTTTTAATTAACAAGGTAAATAGTCTATATCTAAAACTAAGACCTAGATAATATATAATATAGATAATCTAGAGAATTTTGCATAAAGAGCTAGCCAAAAGCAAGAATATCCATTGTTACCCCTGCTGTTAGATACAGTGTTAGATATATTAAGTATAAAAATAAGACCAGAAAAAAATTTGCTGGAAAAAAGCATGAGAAAACAAAATTACTACTTTTTGCAGATGATACAAAGGCATACTCAAAGAATCCTGCAAAGTCAAACCCCACCCCCAATATTTGAAACAATAGTCAGCAAAGTCATGGTATATAAAATGTATCCAAATAAGTCATCAGCATTTCTGAATTTTACCAATAAAACACAGCAGGAAGAGCTAGAAAGAGAAAATCCATTTAAAATAACTATAACGTATATAAAATATTTAAGAGTCTATCTACCTTCCATATAGGAACAATACGAATATAAATAAAAACACTACTTATGGAAATGAAGACAGATCTAAATGATCAGATATATATAGTCTAGATAAACATAATAAAAATGATACTACTTAAATTAGTCTGCTTATTCACTGCCTACCAATTAAACTGTCAAAGAGTTATTTTACAGCATTATAAAAAAAAATAACACTGAAATGCATATGGATGAAGGAAAAGTCAAGCATCTCAAGAAAAATAATGGGGGGAAAGTAAGGAGGAAAGAGGTCCTAGCAGTATCAGATCCTGAGTACTACAAAGAAGGAATCATTTAAAACAATTTATTCTTGTTTAAAAAAATAAGAGATTGGTCAGGAGATAGATCAGTGGAAAAGTATACAATACACAAAAATAACTGAAAATAGTAATCTAGGGCTTGAGAAGCCTAAAGATCCCAGCCACTTGAGTAAGTATTCACTATGACCAAAAAAAAAAAAAAAAAACTAGTTGGAAAAATAAACAGTAGTCTGCCAGAAATTAGATTTAAACAAAGACCTCATACCAAATAACAAGATACATTCCAAATGGACTCATGACCTAGATATAAAAGGTCATAACATAAACAAATTCAAGAACACGAAAGAAATTACCTTTTAGAGTCATGGTTATGGGAAAAGTACATCACTAAGGAGAGAGAGAAGATTATAGAAGATAAAATAGACAATCTTGATTACAGAAACTTGAAGTTTTGGTGCAAACATATTCAATGTAGTTAACATTTGAAGGCAAGTAGGAAGGAAGCTAGAAAAAAAGTCTTTTAAGCAAATTTCTCTGATGAAGGTCTCATTTCCAAGATATATAAGGACCTTATTCAAATTAATAAAAATAATAGTCATCCTCCAATTTACAATTAGTAAGAGGGTATAAACAGATAGTTCTCAAGGGGAAAAATCCAAGATTCCAATAGCAATATTTTTAAATGCTCCAAATCAATAATAATTCAAGAAATGTATATGAAAGAAACACTGAGTTCCCACCTCACGTATACCAGATTGGCAAAAATTACCAAAAAAAGGAAATGATCAATGCAGACAAAGCTGTAAGAAAACTGGTAGATTACTGTGTCCTTGATACAACTGTGAATAGGTCCAGCCATAATAGAAAGAAATTTGGAACTATTCCCAAAATGTTACTAAACTATGCACTGCCTTTTAAACAGTGATACCATTAGTAGAAATATAGTCCAAAGAGAACAAAGAGGAATAGATTCTGTATGGACAACATTATTTATAACAGTACTTTTTGTGATGACAAAGAACTGAAAAGCAAGGGGATGCTCATTTGGGGAATGACTGAACAAATTATGATATATAAATGCAATGAAATGCTCTTGCTGTAAAAAAATGAAGAAAGACACTTTAATGAGAAAATATATTTTGGGGGTCTAGGCAGAATGAAGCAAGTAGAACCAGGAAAACAATTAAAATCTAAACATTGTAAAAAAAAAGAATTGTGAAAGACTTCTGAACGTTAGAAAATGAAGGAAGATTAATCATGATTCTACAGGAATGATGAAGAATGCTACTTAACCCTTAACACAGAGTTGATGGACTCTTTTGGAGAACAATACCCAGTTTGGGGCATAGTCAATCTTAAACACCATTCAACCAAAATTAACCTCTCCCAAGTAACCAGTGATATCTTAGTTGCCAAATCTAATGGCCTTTCCCCAATCCTTATCCTTCTTGATTCCTCTTGTCAATCATATTTTTTTCTCTTTGATGTTCTTTTCCCTCTAGGTTTCTTTGACAATGTTCTTTCCTTGTCCTTCTCTTACCTTTCTTATGGCTTCTTCTCAATTTCTTTGCTAGATCTTTCCTAAGGTTATTTCCATTATCAATATGTGTCCCTGAAGGTTCTGACTTTTGATTTCGGTCTTGTTCTCTTCTTTTGTTGTTGTTCAGTTGTGTTTAACTCTTTGTGACCGCATTTGAAGTTTTCTTGGCAAAAACACTGGAGTGGTTTGCCATTTCCTTCCCCAGTTCATTTTACAGGTGAGGAAACTGAGGTAAACAGTGTAAAATGACTTGCCCAGGATCTCACAACTAGTAAGTGTTTGAAACAAGATTTTAATTCAGGTCTTCCAGTCTCCAGGGCAGGTATTCTATCCACTGCACCACTTAAATGCCCCTTTCTCTTCTACTTTCATACTATTCTTCTTAATGATCTCATCAGTTCCTATGGATTAAATTATCATCTCTAGGCTGATGATTTGCCTATCTGTTTATACATCTGAAATCTAGACTTGCATCTCCAACTACCTATTAGACATTTTGAACTGGCTGTGCTGTAAATATCTCAACCTCAACACATCCAAAATTTAGCTCATTATCTTCTCCCCTCACCCTGCTCAAATTCTCCCCACTTCTGAATTTCCCTATTGCTGTCAAGGATATCAAAATCCTTCCAGTCAACCAACCTCACAATCTAAATAAAATCCTCAGCTCCTAGTTCTTTCACCCATCATTTCTGAATCAATTGTCAAGTCTTATTGATTCCACTTCCATAATACAGGGCACCTAAGTGATGCAGTAAATAGAGTGCTAGGTCTGGAATCAGGAAAACATGAGTTCAAATCTGACCTCAGACACTCACTAGCTATGTGTCCATGGGGAAGTCTTAACCTCTATAGACCTCAGTTTCCTCAACAATAAAATAAGGATAATAGCACCTACCTCCCAGGTTGTTGTGATGATCAAATGGTAATGTTTGCAAAATTCTTAGCACAATGTTTGTCACATGATAGCTGCTATATAAATTCTAGTTTCAGCTGCTGCTACTACTATTACCTTTCATTTATGCCCCCTTTTCCCTTATGGTACTGCCACCATGCTGGTGCTATTACTGGTGTTTATTGCTTTACTTGTAGAAGATTGCTGCTGTGGTTTAGGGGTGCTGACATGGTTTAGAGGTCCTAGGACCCCCAAAATGTCAGGGAACAGAGCATCAGTTTCTGGGATGAATTTACCCACTCAAACTGTCCCTCAGCCAAGCAGCAGAGTTTATTGTGACTCCAATAAGGTGGATGAAGTTCCTTAGGGAACTTGCAACTTAATGGATGTGATGCTAGTCCTTATATGGAAAGGTGACAGGGAATAGAATCTGAAAAATTTATCTGAGGGATTACAGGGTCAGGTTTGCATGTGCCTGTAACAAGGAAAGATATTCTCACAGGAGGGCCTGCTGGGATTCTGGGTTTTTTTCCAGAAACATGGTCTTTGCCTTTGGAGTCCAGGTCCCACCATCCCATCATTGCAATAATTTCCTGCTTGGTCTCTTTTCCTCAAGTCTCTCCCCACTACATGCAATCCTCCATTCAGCTATCAAAGTGATTTTCCTAATATGACAATGTTAGGAAGACTGTATTTGACCTTGTCACACAAATCTTGTCCCTTAAATAAACTTCAATGACTTTCTTTCACCTTCAAGATCAAATTAGAATCTGCTATTTAGCATACAAAACTCTTCATAATCTGTCCTTCCCTACATTTTCATTCTTCTTATACTGGACTCACCTAGAAATATTCCACAATCCAGTGATACTGGACTTCCTTGCTGTTCCTCTCACAAGATGCTTTAACTCCTGCCTCCAGGTATTGTCACTGGCGGGCCTCTATGCCTATAATTCTCTCTCTCATCATCTCTACTTCCTCACTTCCTATCAGTCTGACTTTCTAAGGAAGATAAAATTTTCCAATGTCACCTAATGCTATCACCTTTCCCCTATAGATCACCTCTAATTTATTTTGTATGAATCTTGTTTGTACATAATTATTTGCATAGTCTCTCCCCCTTTAGACAATAAGCTCCTTGAGAGCAGGGACTGTATATTTCATTTCCTTATAGTCCCAGTGCTCAGCACAGTGCCTGGTACATATTAGATGTATTATAAATATTTGATAACTTGACTGCACTTTCAATCATGCCATTTTCAACTTCTGAACAGACACTTTTGTTCAATAAAGCAATCAGTAAACTGAATAAAATGCATAATTTTGTACATGCACTAAAGAAAAGAACATATCTATTCAATTGAAGGAAAAAGCCTTTGGAAATACTTTGGGGCTTAATATAATTGAATCGAATAACCTTTTCAGGCTTGACAAGTTCTCCCACTCTAAGGCAAGGTACCTGAATTATTTTCTTCTAGGTATTTCCCTTAAAGAATCTCAAAAAAGCCTGTCATTTATAATCACAGTGACATTTTTCCTTCCTCTCCCCAGTCTCCGCAAGCTAGCTGATAGGACCTTGCCGTGTTGGGGTGGGGTGGGGTGGGGTGGAGAGTGGGTGGGGGTAGGAGGTTCTAGAGCTGTGTCAAATGCAGAAAACGATTTCAACCCCACAATGAAATAACAATGTTCTTGCTGCTTTACTTCATTTTTCCTTCCACACAAAAGTTCTCCCTTTATTCCCACTCCCCACCCCCAAGCAGATGTTAAATTAATGTTTTAATACTCTGGGCAATAGACTTTTCAATTTCTGAAAGTCAGGGAAGTAATTGACGTGCCTCTTCAGCTACTTAAGTTGCTTAACTAATCTGTGCCAACCCATCTGCAAATGCAATCTGATGAGCATCATTTTAAATTAGCATCTGTTTGCTCATTAATTACAACATATTCTACAGAGCTTCATAAGTAAGAAACTATAGACTAAAGATATGAAGATCTAAAAGCTTGGCACTTCTTCAAAGTAATTAGATTTTTGCTGTTTGGTTTCCTGAAAGTTATTCTGCATATTAGTGATAGATTATAACATGACCTCCAAAAAAGGCTATTAAGCCCCTACAACCTAATCTGTTATTATCTCAGTCTTGGTAAATGACACACCAAGTCAATGATCAAGGTAATGCCTATTGTGCTCCATGAAAAAGAAGGAAACATTTTTTCAGTCAAATTCTACATCCAAATATGAACAGCATAATTAAGGAATTACCATTACCAATTTGCTAACTAGTTGATTAAAGTTTAATGTACTTTATTGTAAGTGGGAGGAAATATTATATGAATATTAATAAAATCATTTATTCTACTTCTTCCTGAAAAGCTTTGCTTGTTCAATGTAGAAAACATATTGTGTAACTATAGAAACCTTTGGTCTCTGTTATTGAAATTTTATAAAATACTAAAATGACTAAGCATTTTTTCATGAAAAGTTCTCCAAAGTCCAGTTAAGCAGCCTAGCATCTTCCCTTATAAAGTTTTGCTTGTTGGTTATACACAAGGTTTAAGAGAGTAGGTGCATTTCCACTCCCCATACCTTAGGAACTTTCTTTTTTTTTAATTAAACAAATGCTTTATTAACTTCTGGTTTACATCATTCATTTCCACCAGATTATGAGTTACATATTTCCCCCATTTTTCCCCTACCCACCACCCCAGAATAGCAGTCCCACTAGATATCCCCTCATCCAATCTGCTCTCTCCCATATCTTCTCCCATACTCCCTTTGACTTTGCCATAGGGCAAGAGGAATCTCTGAGCCCCAATGCCTGGACATCTTATGAAACATTTAATTTTAAAACTTCGATTTTCAGATCCGTTCCCTTCCTCCCTTGTCACCCACTCCCTCTGAGAAGATAAGCAATTCAGTATGTGTTGTACATGTATATCTATGCAAAACATTACCATAGTAGATATATTGTAAAAGACTGCTTATATTTCCCTCCCACCTGTCTCCCCTCCCACCTGGTCCATTCCCTACTTTGATCCTGTCCCTCCTTGATAGTGGGTACTTCCAACCTCCCCTCCCCCCAGAATGCCCTCCCCTCCATCATCCCACCTCTCAACCCCCTTTCCCCTACTCAGGAGAGTGAGTGAGGGTAAGATATTCCATTTAGTATGTATGTGATTCTCTCCTTGAACCAACTTCAATGAGAATATGCTTTTGCCTTTTTGCCTTCCTGTTCTTCCCCTCCCCTGCAACTACTTCCCCTTGCCTCTTCTACATGAGATAGTTTGCCCTACCCTGTCTCTCTCCATCTCCTCTTGCCACTTTCCTCTCTCACCTCTTGACTTCACCCCTTAAGAATCATCCCTTCCTTGGGGCGGCTAGGTGGCGCAGCGAGCAGAGAGCCAGCCCTGGAGCCAGAAGGACCCGAGCTCGGATCCGGCCCCAGACACCCAACACACAAACAAAAACCCAGCCGCGTGACTCTGGGCAAGTCACCCAACCCCAATTGCCCTCCAAAAAAAAAAAAAGAATCATCCCTTCCCATCAAATTCAACCTGTGCCCTCTATCCATGTATACCTGTGAACATATGCCATGTACCCTTCTTCAATTATTTTCATAATGAGAAAGGTTTCATCAAACACAGTTATTGTTTTTCCATGTAGGAATGTAAATAGTCCAACTTTAATAAGTTCCTTTTTATTTCTTTTCCTTGATTACCTTCTCAAGCATCTCTTGCTTCTTGCATCTGAATGTCAAATTTTCTATTCAACTCTGGTTTTTTCATCAAGAATGCTTGAAAGTCCTCTATTCCACTGAGTGACCATATTTTCCCCTGAAACAAGATACTCAGTTTTGCTGGGTAGGTGACCCTTGGGTTCATTCCCAGCTCTTTTGCCCTCTGGAATATCATATTCCATTCCCTTCTATCCCTCAGTGTAGAAGCTGCCAGGTCCTGGGCTATTCTGATTGTGTTTCCACAATATTGAAATTGTTTCTTCCTGGCTGCTTGTAGTATTTTCTCCTTGATCTGGGAGTTCTGGAGCCTGGCTATAATGTTCCTAGGAGTTTTCTTTTGGAGATCTTTTTCAGGAGGTGATCAGTGGATTCTTTCAACCTCTATTTCCCCCACTGGTTCTAAAACATCAGGGCAATATTCCTTGAGAATTTCTTTAAGGATGATTTCTAGGTTCCTTCTTTGATCATGGCTTTCAGGTAGTCCAATAATTTTTAAATCATCTCTCCTGGATCTATTTTCCAGGTCAATGGTTTTTCCCATGAGATATTTCACATTGCCTTCTATTCTTTCATTTGTTTGGATCTGTTCAATAGTATCTCGATTTCTCATAAAGTCACTAGCTTCCATTTGCTCCAGTCTAACTCTGAAGGAATGAATCTCCTCAGTGAGCTTTTGAGATTCTTTTTCCATCTGGCAAATTTGACTTTTTAAGGCATTCTTCTCCTCATTACCTTTCTGAGCCTCTTTTGCCATTTGAGTTAGTCTATTTTTTAAGGTGTTATTTTCCTCAGTCAGGCTGTTGACTGTCATTTCATACTTCATACAAAAGATGCAAGATCTTTTTCATTTCTCTTCCCAAATTTTCCCCCACTTCTCTTATCTGCTTCTTAAGGTCCTCTATGGCCTGTAGCTAGCTTGTATTTTCATTTGGGGCTTTTGGTGCAGGAGTTCTGACCTCACAGTACTCCTCCATGCTTTGAGCCTCTTTGCCCCTAAAATAGGAGTCCAATGTTGAACTTTTCTGTTTATTTTGTTTCATTTGCCTAGGCATGTTGCCACTTAATTACTTGATTTTGGGGCTTGTTGCCACAGTAGGACTCTGCCACCAGACAGGGGAGCTTCCACCCAAACGTGGGGTCTTCACAACTTCCACCAGTTGTGTGGCCTCTGTAAAGCCTCCACCCACTCCGGCAAGTTGGATACCCACCCCAAACTCCCCCCCCCCCAGACCGCAATCCAGATCCAGGCAGTTTAAAGCAAGAGCAATTAACCCCCAGACTGATTGATGGATCTCCCTACAGTTCGCAGACCAGGAGCTAGAGCTGCCAGTGATGCTGCAAAATGGCTTCTGCACTGCGTTTCTTCAGTAGCTTTTCACCCCCAGGGGAGGAAGCCACACGTTCCCCAAATACTGGTCCCAAAGTCCATATGGCACTAACCTCTCACTTTGTCCTAGGCATATCTGTGCTGATAATTCTGGAATCACCACAATTGCTGGTGTTCTGGGGTCCCTCCAGCCGGCTGAAGGTCTGGCCGCCCTGGGGCTAAAACTGATGACCTGGGCTCAGCCTTGTGCACTGTGCTAACCGTTCCCAGTGAGCTGTGCTGCCTGCTCTCAGCATGCTGCACTGGCCGCTTCCTGCAGGGATTCTGGGCTGTCCTCAGCAGGAGATTAGCTTCTCTGTGCTGTTCTGTGGGTGCTGTGGCTCCAGAAGTTGTTTGGAGTCCCCTTTCACATTATTTGAAATTTGTGTGGGGCAGAGCACATTGGAAATGCTGTTTCTACTCCACCATCTTGGCTCCGCCCCCCAGATTCACCTTATGAACTTTCATATCAGCTTAGAGATCAGCTCTATAAAATGTTCAAATCAATTATACTGGCCTAAATGTAAAATGATGCACACTCTGCTTCTGTAACCTTTTGATAACTGAGACCCAACTGAATCCTATTGTTCTCAGACTTAAATATTCAGGGTTAGGGTCAAATTGCTACAAAAGAGAAAAAATAAATCACAAACAAACACAATTTTAAAATTTGTATCAAAGATGTTTCAGAAACTTGAAATGTTTATTTTAAGTGGGACACGAATCTGAACCAGTGCTAGTAGGTTTGATTTTGTGATACATTAAAGCCCTCCAACTAGTCCCCAAAGCCCAAAGTTTTTCTCACAAAGCTTCAGGGTGATAGATAGATAAATAGATAGATGATAGATAGATAGATAGATAGATAGATAGATAGATAGATAGATAGATAGACAGATGGATAGATAGATAGGTAGATAGATAAATGGATGGATGGATAGATAGACAGATGGATGGATGGATGGATGGATGAATGAATGGATGAATGGATGAATGAATGAATAATTTTTTTCTAAAAAATGAAGCAATATTACTGTGGTTGAGATAACAGAAAAGGTAAAGGACTAGAATCCAACCTTGATGCTAGATAATTATGTCCCAACCCAAAATAAACTTTGGACAAATAAAATATAGATGCAATGATCCCCTGAAATAATAAAGTTGTTGCTTTGAAACATGACCTATGATTTCATTGACATGGTGATCTCCTGATGAAGAACTCCCTCTACCAAAGCACATCTCTTACCTTCAGGATTTATATTCTTAGAAATTTGCTCACAAGGTATACATGTGTGGATATATCATACAGAATGTAATGAGATGCAGGAGGACAGAGGATATAGGGAGCGAGCCTTGAAAGTCAGAAAGAATCAGTCAGGTTTCCTTGGGTGAATTACTTACCTTTCAGGGTTCTAGGCAATTTTCAAAGAAAGAGGAGGTGCCCACCTACATTCATAAAGGGAGTTTACTCATGTGGGTGTCCCCATTGCCAAAAAAAATCAAATATCTAGTCCCTATCAAAAGTCAAATTTGTTATTTCACTTAAGTAGAGAGTTGAAACAGATTTTCACAAATTATTTATGGAGATCTGGATAATCTGGCTTTGCTTTTATCTACATGTCCCAACTGATCCCACCCTGCCCCAACCCCAAATTGGGGTTTGGGGTTTTTTTTGTTGTTGTTTTTAAAAATTCATTTTATTTTAATCCTATTGCAAAGCCACATACAAGCAGTTCTCCAGAGGACTGATGCTGTGAATAGCTCTAAGTATAGTGAACTCTATTTACTCAGCAGTAAACTAATGAAAAACATTAACAGAAACCAAAGTATAGCATTCACAGTGATGTAACATAACAACTTATCACTAAAGTAGAGACATATTCTTAAAAGATATCATTCAGGATACAAAGTACAAAGGTCTCCTACCACAAGGTCACATTGTTTTAATCTCTCAGTCAAAAAGTCTTCTGTCTTCTTGATTGAAGACTAGCTTCCAACCATCCTTAACTCAATCATCCCCTTAAGGAATACAAGGGTACAAAGTAAAAAGTTCTTCCACCCCTAGATCATAGTAAATCATGACTTTGTCAGTCAGCACTAAGTACCCAAAGAGAGGTCTTTTCATCTTGGCTCAGAGGCTGGCTCCCAAATTTCATGGTTCCTCTTCCATGGTCCCACTTCTTGCCGAAATTCACCCAACTGGCAGGTGGATTCACAAGCATACAGCTCTCAGCTCCTTGTCCAGCTCCTCATCCAGTTCTTCATGTAGTTCCTTGTACAGTTCCCATTCCACATCGGAGCTCACAGTGACCAAGCTGCCTCAAGTCCTTCACAGTTCCTGTTTCTTGAAAGACAAAGCTTAAGAGAGTCAAAACAATATTCATACATATTGCCAGCACCATGATCAATTCACTTTCTATGTGTGAAATCAACACGGATCCAAAAACAAGGTCTAAGAAATCAACACAAATCATCAGTATAGTCCCAGGACCACTGAAAACATCAGTAGAACCATCCTCCAGGACTTATGTAAACAAACATAAAGAAAATCCTCATTCCTGGCTTCTGAACCAGCAGTAAGGCCTCAGGGCTTCTGTAACAACAGCAACATCCTTCTATAACAACAGCAGACAGATCTGACAAAGTAATATCAACACAGACAAACAAAGTGCCAGGTGCTACAAGTGTTCTCCTTCTCTGTTCTGCTCAGTTCCAGCTTGTTGTCCTCCTTTTATATGATGGTTCTCCTTCCTGTCCCTGTAAAGCCAAGCACTAGCAGCTTTCCAGAGGACTGCTGCTGCTGTGAACAGCTTTCAAGGTTCTGATAACATTCACAGAAAATAGAGGTACAGCATTCAGAATGTTACAACTTATCACAGAAAATCGAAATACAGCATTCACCATGTCACAACTTATCACTAAAATGGCCACATGGTTTTCACCAAAGTGATCATATAGTTGAAAACAAAGTAAAATCATTTAGTAACTCAATCATTCAGTCATCCTTAAGAAGGCCTCCTTAAGGGTCACAAAATACAAAAGTGAAAGTTCTCCACCCATGGGGTACAATTAAGTTACAACTTCAACAGTCACTACTCAGTACCCTCTTAAGGGGTAATAGAAAATACAAAGGCCATCCACCTCTAGGGCACAAGTACATTATAATTTCATCAGTCACTACTCAGTATCCTATTTCATTAGTCTCTACTCAGACAATTTCATCATTCACTACTCAACTTCATCTGTCACTACTCAGTACCCATGGAGAGGTCTTTTCATCTTGACTTGGGGCAGGTTTTCAGCTCCCTTGGTTCCTCTTCCAGGATCCCAGCTCCTGCCCAAATCTAACCAACTGCCACCTGAGTTTAAAAGCAGACAGCTCCCAGGTCCTTGTCCAGTTCTCCTTGCAGTTCCTGCTCCACATTAGGGCTCACAGTGTACAGTACATCTCAAATCCTTCACAGCCTCTGTTCCTGGAAAGACAAGGCTTAACAAAGCCACAAGAACATTCAAACACATTAACAAAGTCACAACAATATTTGTAAAACATACCAGCACCACAGTCATGCTTCCTCAGTCTTCTGCAGCCCTGGCTGGCCCTCAGAAATCCACAGCAACTCTAGCTGGCTCTCAGTAGTCTTCAGCAACATATGCTCTATTCTAAAAACTAAAATCACTTCATCCAGACTCCACATGGCTTGCTCCAAGAAATTCTATCTCAGTTCTCAATTCTCATTCCTTTTCTCAGTTCTTCGAAATTCTCAGTTCAGTATTCAGTCCAGCAGCAGCTGCCCTGTTTCCATGATGTTTACCCCAGGAAATTCTGACTGTCCAGCTTGTGCTCTTCCTTAAATACAGTATAGCTCTTCCCTGTTCAGCCCCTTCCTGCTATGTCAGCAACAGGGGATCATACCTTCTGTTTCCTTAACTGAGACTTAATATGAAACTAGGTGCTAAGTACCTCTTAGCAGTAAAAAGGGATCTTCAAAGTTCATTACTATTACAGTCCCACACTTCCTGTTGTGTCAGCAAGTTCCTCTCACCTTCAAAACACAAGGGACACTCAAAAAAAGGTGCTAAATACTTAAGTAGCTAAAATAAGGTATGAAGTTCTTCTTTCCTTGCCATTACACCTATGAAACAAAACAAGTATTTCCATAACAGTAGAATAATAAATAGATGATTCCAGGGGCAGCTAGGTGGTGCAGTGAATAGAGCACCAGTCCTGGAGTCAGGAGGACCTGATTCCAAATCCAACCATACTTACTAGCTTATGACCTTGGGCAAGTCACTTAACCCCACTTGTCTTGCCTCACCTCCTCAAAAAAAAAAAAAGATGATTGCACATGAAATTACAAATCTATTATGTATAACTTGCCATTCCTTTTAAATATATAATAAAGTTATCATGTAAGTTTCTTTTTTTCTTTCCTCCTTCCCTTCCTCCTCCCCATGGAGGCTACTATTAGACACAAATATGTATTTGTTTGTGTGTATACATACCCACATATATACATATGTGTTTGTGTATAAAATAATTCTAGACATACTTCTATTTATCAGTTCTTTCTCTGGATGCAGATAGTGACCCATTCCAAATTCTAGGCCTTAGAGAAAAGTAAAATAGTTTTGAATAAGTATCCACTGAAAAGATCAACTCATGGACCTCCACAATTGTCTCTTTTACTGATCAACGAAAGGATTCACTAGCTCAAAGCAAAGAATAGTTAATTAAATAGCAGAACAAACAATGACAATTAAAATCTTCCATTTACACGTTTCCATAGAGTCCAATGCCACTGTTAGAATAAGAAATATGGATGAGGAATACTTGTTACCAGCACACACATATGGGAAAACACACACACATAGGAAATATGAATTACCAGGACAACTTCTGCTCCTTAGAGAAGCATCCCACCCAGGATCTTCCTCTTCTTCTATGCCATACTTGATGCTTCCCTACAGACCCCCTCATGTTATCTGCCCGTTGGGAAATGTCACAGAGCTATGAGAAGCTGTTCTTGCCCAGTACTGGGTTCTACATTTCATCATGCTGCCACCTGCTGGTCCTCTAATATCATCTGCTGGTATGTCTACTGAGAACTTTTCCTCAGGATCACTGAAGAGTTCATTGTTAATTTTTTTTTTTCAAATTTCCATCCAGATGATAACAATAAAACCAGTTTCAGTGGCCACGTTCTTTAAGTGGACTCATCTACAGGAGAAAATCATTCAGTAGATCCTATTTCTCTCATTTTTGAGTAAGTTGTAAATTGCTGAACGAGAGTATTCTATACTAAGGTACCTAAATTAAGTCCTGAATTTTCATAGATATTAGTTTCCTTTACAAAGAGCTTTACCTGTTCATTTATACAATTTTGCTTTTTAAATCAGTTTTAGCTAATCAGAAATTGAAATAATAAAACAAGAAAATCAAATGGAAAAAAATTGTCTGTCCTAAAGAAAATGTGGTTGATCAGTTTTTCAGTCCAGTATGACTTTTCATACCGTAGCAGAGCAGGGCAGGCAATTGGATCCTCCACTGATCCTTCATCAACTAATCAGGCTCACCATGTCACATTGTGACATTTTAAAAGTCTAGAGATATACAGTTTCTGGGGGAATTTAATCATTCTATTAATAAAGCACACAGGTTATTAATAAAAGGATGGTCATTTGGCCATCTTAGACCAAAGACCCCTAAAGGTGGTAGGGTAACACTTTACATTCCCTTTGAAGAGGTGTTCCCAAGGGGTGCCTACTCAACTCTGATGGGATAATCAAATGGGAGGAGGGCAATCTTGGGGTATGTGACTTAGGTAACTCAAATAATGGTCAAAGAGACATAAATTTCCATATCACCTATCTTGATAACAGGGAGAATAAACATTTTCCCAGGACCTGTCAAAGCAAACACCAAAAGCAGGAACACTCCCATTAGCCTAAATTTAGAATTTATTTTACTCTCTGATTAGAACTTGGCCAGGATAGATCTCTAAGACAAATTTCCCACACTTGTTGGTTTCTGGATGAGGAAGAAGAAGAGGGGAATAACCTTGACCCTAATACAATAAATAGTTATTAAATATATGAGAGGAATGCTCATTTCTCACAATTTGCTACTGTATCCCTCAATTAGAATGAGAGATCTGAGAGAAGGGACTATCTTGCTTTTCTATTTATATCCTCTATTTTTAGTATAGTCCTTTTACTTTCTTTCTTCTGTCCTTCCTTCCTTCCTTCCTTCCTTCCTTCCTTCCTTCCTTCCTTCCTTCCTTCCTTCCTGCCTTCCTTTCTTTCTTTATTGTTATCTTGTTTGCTTGCTTTCCCACCTTCTTTCCTTTTTTCTTCCTTTCTTCTGTTCCTCTCTTCCTTATTCCCTTCCTTCCTTATCTCCTTCCTTCCTTTCTTTTCTTCCTTCCTTCTCCATTTCCTACTATTTCAATCAAAGGTGATTTAGTTATAAACATTCTGCATTTTAAAGAATTACAGGGGTGGCTAGGTGGCGCAGTGAATAGAGCACCAGCCCTGGAGTCAAGAAGACCTGAGTTCGAATCCAGCCTCAGATACTTTACACACACACACACACACACACACACACACACACACACACACACACGAATTAGCTCTGTGTCCTTGGGCAACTCATTTAACCCTAATTGCCCTACCTTTCCCTCTCAAAAAAAAAAAAGAATTATAATGTTTATTGTGTATTTTATTTAAAACATGTCATGAATATTTTGATAGCACAAGACTACATTCTCAAAATCTTTTTTTTTTTTTGCTCAGTCAGGACAAATTAAATTCTTTATATACTTTCATAAATTTTGGATCCAGCAAAACCCATCTCTTTGAATCATAGAGGGCTATTTATTTTATAACGAATTTTTTTACCCCTGTATCATTGAAGTAATGATGAGACTTATTTATAATAACAGATTTAAAAGCAATCTCAGTAGACTCTCTAAACCTTGACCCCAACATAGTAATGTTACTTTGGTCTTCTTCTTGAACAAAGTACAACAATCCACCAATTCAACCTATATCTTCCCCATTCCCCTCAAAAAACCTTTTGCAATATACCTGAGAAGTGAATATCCAACCTTTGTTTGTTTAAAGCTTTCAAATGGGGAAGAAACTACTTGCTCCCAAGGCAGCCTAATCCTCTCTAGAATTACTGAGAACTTTTATACTCTTGAAAATTTTGCATACTTTCAAACAGTATACACAAGCTATAGTCTTTCTGTTCCAAAGTTAGATTATAGGAAGAATGAATCTTGGTGAATTCAGTCCCATTTCTTCCCTTCTATTCCAACCTGACCCTCATCAGCCCACACCCCCATTTCCCCAGACACATATCAGGATACGTAAAATATGTTTTTTTTCTTTTAGTTTCTGATATCTTTGTTGTAACATAAGTCCATTTGCTGACCCTATAGGGATGGGAGATTCAGTAATTTAAGAAAGGTAATGTTTATGTTTTTATGTTACCACTTGATGTTCATCAAAAGACTAAGACATGACTCAACAAAGGGAAGTTCTCAAATGTAGCAGATATGTGCTTAGTACTCTTAATTTTATTATGTTGAAAATGATATTGGTAACAATATTCCCTATACAATTTTTCCTTGAGGAATCAAAACATTGGCATTGCTAGCAAGATTATATATCTTCAGACCTCACTCATTGACTTACTTGGAATCTACAATATTTACCTTGGGTCTGCAGACATATAAATGAAAAACCAGTTGTCCATATGGGCCAACAAACATGAATAATTTAATTATTTTCTTCCATGGGAGAAATGAAAAGATGACTAATAGTGCCAGTGGGATCATCAGAATAAGATATTTTTCTCTCTTGGCAAGAAAACAGAATGAAAATGGTTTAGCTGGGCCAGGGCAAAATTCCTAGAAAAGCTTTTTCAAACCTAGGGAAGTTTAACAACCCTTCAAATTTCAAGGCCTTATCATGTGCAAAGATTCCCTATAATTCTGTAATTCCTTCAGCAAGGAAAAGTAACCAGTTCTCATTGGATTCCATGGAATGATGGATCATACCAAGTTAAAGGCCAGAGCAATAGGATTAGACACTTATTGTTTCACCTCATTATTTGTATTTGGAAGTTTATTGAGTTGTGGCACTATATCATTGGGAACCACTATATAGCTTTCCAAGGACCATAAATACCAACAGGGGAAATAAGGATTCAGAAAAGCAAAGAAAATTGAAATAGATGTAAAATATATAACATCTGTTAGGTTTGGAAAATGTGATTTTTTTTTCCTTAAGCAATTATTTGGGATCCCTATCCAAGCTTAGATGAATACCCTTGTGTTTTGAGTTGTTCATCTTCTTCTGTACTGTGGTTCAAGTAAGACTATGTTTTAAAACTGTGAAAAGTTTCAGGTAACTACTATTAATCTACATAACAATTTCTATGGACTGAACTAGAGATTTTATTTGGAATAAACTCCTTTACCTCAGCATTCACTTGAATTAGATATGTATAACTACCTTCATTTATTTTTCGACAATAATATAGATATTAAATTCACTGTCAGAAATTTGGGCATGTAATTCTGGTGCCAAGATGGCAGAGTAAGGAAGAAACCCTCTGAAGTCCTCCCAAATCCCCCTCCCAACAAGTAGAAAACTACCTCTGAATCGATCTAGGGGTAAAAAGTAGTTTACCAACATGGCAGGAAGGTATCTCTCACTGGGATGGGAGGGGTGTGAAGTACATGAGAAGTAACAGTGGACGGACTCACATCAGGTTGGGGGAACAAGGGAAAGTGGGGAATAGTAGTAAGACTCCAAGTCTGGGGCAATCCACCAGTGAGGCGCTACTCTCCTGTAAACCAGCAGCACCCTGGGTAAGTGTGAAGTCTGTGTATCACAGCAAGGCTCCATCTCAGTGACTCCACCTTAACACAAGAAAGCAGTGAGGCCTTGACCCCATTGCTGGCCAATAGTGAAGCCCTACCCCAGGGCTGGTCAATAGCAAGACCCCTGCTACTGGGCCCTGCCAGGAAAGAAACCCTATTTTCATTGCAATCCAACAGCAGAGCCCCACTCCTAGGGCATACTCTGTTACTATAGCAAACTAGTAGCAAGGTCCCACCCCTGGGGTAGACCAGCAGCTAACCCCTCACCCAGGGGAGGCCAACAGGGAGCCCCCTACCCCAGTAAAAGTCAGAAGGAAAGGCTACCCTCCAGTAAGAGTAAGCAGGCAAGCTCTGAAGCCCAGTGAAAGCCAGCAATAAGAATCTGAACCCCAGCACATAAGGGTTGGGAGAGGGCAAGAACAAAGCCCAACTCTAACATAAAGACACAGTGACAAAAAGGGAGAAAATGAGCAAAAAAGAAAAAAGAATTTTACTGCAGAAAGTTACTATGATGATAGGGAAGACCTAAGTATAAATTTAGGACTACTTGTGAAACCTCAAAGAAAAATGTAACTTAGTCTCAGGCATAAAAATATGCTTTAAAAGGATTTTACAGTCCTTTTCCCACTCTATGCCCCCAAAATAGGAGTCTAGGGTTGCATTTTTCTGTTTCCTTTGCCTTGGCATGTTGCCACTTAATTGCTTGACTTTTGGGCTTGTTGCCACACTATGGCTTTAAGGCCAGCTAGAGGAATTTTCGTCCCGAACGTGTGGGGGGCAACTTCCGTTTCTGGCAAGCTGTAAACCCACCCACAACTTCCACCCTAGATCACAATCCAGATCCAGGGAGGTTAAAGCAAGAGCGATTACCCCCCAAGACTGATCGCTGGATCTCCCCATGATTTGTAGGCTGGGAGCCGGAAATGCCTATGAAAACTACAAAATGGCGTGTCTCCTCAGCGGCTTCTAGCCCCCAGGGGAGGGAGCTGACGCATTCCCCATATACAGGTCCCAAAGTCCATAGGACACTAACCTCTTACTTTGTCCTAGGCAAGTCTATGTTGATAATTCTGGAGTCTCCTGGTGTTCTGGGGTTCCTCCAGCCGGCTGCTGGCCCTGCCGCCCTGGGGCTAAAACCTCAGCTCACGTGGACCTAGGCTCAGCTGGGCTCGGCTCCTGCACTCTGCGCGTTGCTGGCTCCCAGACTGCTGCGCTGGTCCTTCCTGCAGGGCTCCTGGGCTGTCCTCAGCGGGAGGTTAGCTTTTCTGTGTTGTTCTGTGGGTGCTGGGGCTCCAGAAGTTGTTCAGAGTCCTTTTTTACATAGTTTGTGGAGAATCTGGGGGCAGAGAGGCTTGGATGAGCTGTTTCTACTCCGCCATCTTGGCTCCGCCCCCCCTTAAAAGGATTTTAAAAAGAAAATTTGAGAAGTAGAAGAAAAATTTGGAAAAGAAAGGAGAGTAATAATGCAAGACAATCCTAAAAGGAAAAAAAAAGACTCATTAGGATGGGGAAAGATATACAAAAAAATTTACTGAGGAAAATTACTAACTAAAAATAGAATTGGCCAAATGGAAAGAGAAATACAACAGCTCACTGAAGAAAATAATTCTTTAAAAATCAATATTAAACAACTGGAAAGTAACGACTCAATGAGACATCAAGATACAATAAAACAAAATTTAAAAGGTAAAAATAATAGAAGAAAATGTGAATTTGTCTTTGGAAAAACAACTATCTTGGAGATCATGTGAGAGTTATTGGGCTACATGAAAGTTGAGATCATTAAAAAAAATGTCTGTTCAACATTTTCAAGCACTTATCAGAGAAAAATCCTAATATATTAGAACCAGAGGACAAAATATAAATTGAAACAATCCAATAATCACCACCTAAAAGTGATCCCAAAATGAAAACCCCCAGGAATATCATAACCAAATTACAGAGCTCACAGATCAAGGAAAAAATATCGCAAGACACCAAAAAGAAACAATTCAAATACCATGGAGCTACAATAAGGATTACACAGGATTTGACAGCAGGGAGCCCTGCTGCAGAACATGCTGAGAAAGAGTAGCTTTCCCAGAGGTTGTAAGAGGTTGCATAAAAAGAGATGGGACTTGGGAAATGGTGGAAAATAGAGAGCCAATTTTATTACCCTGCATCTTGGCTTTTATAGGATGCTTCCTAATTGTTTTCCCCTGAGGACATTGTATAATTCTTTGTTTCCAGGCCTGAGTGTAAATACCATGGTGTCAGGATTATGTCTCAAGGACATAATCCTGACACCTGTAGGTTTGAGCTCTTTCCTGGGGGATGGGGAACCAATTCAGGCCTGCCAACAGGCTCTTCCCCTGAGAGGGCTTACTCAGCCATCAGGGTCACAGTCCCACTGAACTGTGGTCCTCTAGATTTGGCAACTTCCACATTAATTAACAGGAAAGCTTGGAATATTTTATACCAGAAGACAAAGGAGTTATGATTACTACCAAGAATTACCTACACAGAAAAATTGAATCTAATCTTTGGGGGGGGGGGTGACATTTAATGAAACACAAGACTTTCAAACATTTCTACATAAAAGACCAGGGCTGAATTAAAAAAAATTACCACCAAATGCAAGACTCAAGGGAAACCTAAAAAGGTAAAAAGGAAAAAAGAAAAAATAACAAAGAGAAAACATAACATAATATTTGTAGCTCTTAAGAACTTTATTAGTATAAATCCAATTAGAATATAAGGTGACATTGATGGGATGATATCCCACCTAAAAAAATAGAGGAGTGAGAAACAAAATAGCACTGGAAAGGGGGGAAGAGATGGAATGGGGTAAATTAACCCACATAAAAGAAGCATACAAGAGCTATTTTAATTGAGGAGAAGATGAAGGGGTGGAGAGCAAAGTTTAAACACTCTCATCAAAATTGGGTTAAAGAGAGAATAACATACATAGTTGGGTAAAAAAAATTATATTAATATGTAAGGAAGTAAAAAGAGATGAAGATAATAGCAGTCGAGACCAGATTCATAAGAGAGAGGATAAATTGGAGAAGGCAGTGATCAGAAGTAAAATAATTGTGAGAAGGGAAAGGGTGGGGATCAAAGGGAGTAGGGTAAATAAGGGAAAAAATAGCATTGAGAGAAGTACACAGTTAGTTACCATACTTACAATTATGAATGGGATGAACTTACCCAAAAAACAGAAGTGGATAATAGAATGGAATAAAAATCAGAATCCTACAATATGTTGTTAACAAGATATACATTTGAAGCAGAGAGATAAATACAAGGTAAAGATAAGAGGCTAGAGCAGAATCTATTATGCTTCAGCTGAAGTAAAGAAAAAAGAAATAGTAAATGCATCCTTTTTGGATCATAATGCAATAAAAAAATTCAATGGACATTGGAAAGAGAGATTAAAATTAATTGGAAATTAAATAATCCAATCCTAAGAAACAAGGGGATCAAAGAACAAATAATAGAAATAACCAACAATTTCAATAAAGAAAATGACAACAATAAGACAACATCCAAAAATTTGTGGGATGCAATGAAAATAACACTTAGGGGAAATTTAAAATCTCTAATGTTTTTATACCAATAAAAATAGAAAAAAGATCTATGAATCAGGTTTCCAACTTAAAAAACTAGAAAAAGAATGTTAAAATTTCCTGATTAGATATCAAATTGGAAATCCTGAAAATCAAAGACAATAAAATTGAAAGTAAGAAAACTATTGAATTAATCACTAAAACTGCAATTTGGTTTTATGGGGGGAAATAGATAAAATATTAAATAGTAAAATAGATAAAACATTGATCAATTTGATTAAAGAAGGAAAAAAGAAAATCAAATTACTAGTATCAAAAATGAAAGTGGTCAATTCACCACCAATGAAGAGGAAACTAAGACATTTTTTAGGGATGATTTTGCCCAATTATATGCCAGTGAATTTGACAATATAAATGAAATTGATAAATATCTACAAAATATGTTGCATTGATTAACAAAAAAAGAAATTAAAAATTTAAATAACTCAATTTAGAAAAAGAAATTGAACAAGCCATCAATGAATTTCCTAAGAAAAAATCCCCAGGGCCAACTGAATTCACAATTCAACCAAACATTTAAAGAACTAATCCCAATATCATATAAACTAATTGGAAGAATAGGCAAAGAACGAGTGCTACCAAACTGCTTTTATGACATGAATGTTCCTAAACCAGGAAGAAGGAAAGCAGAGAAATAAAATTATAGACCAATTTTCCTAATGAATATTGATGTAAAAATTTTAAATAAAATATTGAAAAAGTGATTACAGCAATATATCAGAAGGATCATACACAATGACCAGGTGATGTTTATACCAGGCATACAGGGTTGGTTCAATGTTAGGAAAACTGTCAGCATACTTGAACATATTAATAACAAAAAACAACAGAAGCCATATGATTATCTCAATAAATGCAGAAAAAGTCTTTGAGAAAATACAACACCCATTCTTATTAAAAAAGACTAGAGAGAATAGAAATAAATGGAACTTTCCTTAAAATGATAAGTAATATTTCTCTAAAACCATCAGCAAGCATTATCTGAAAAAGGAGATAAGCTAAACAACTTTCCAATACAATCAGAGGTGAAGCAAAGATGTCTATTATCACCTCTATTATTTAATATTGTACTAGAAATGTTAGCTATAGCAATAAGATAAGAAAAAGAAATTAAAGGAATTAGAATAGGTAATGAGGATACAAAACTAATACTCTTTACAGACAATATGATGTTATACTTTGGAAATCCTAGAAAATCAACTAAAAAGTACTTGAAATGATTAGCAGCTTTAGTAAATTTGTAGGATATATAATAAACCCACAAAAATCATCAACTCTTCTATATATTACCAACAAAGTCCAGGAGTAAGAGACAGAAAGATTAATTCCATTTAAAAAAACCGTAGACAATATAAAATAATTTGGAGTCTACCTGTCAAGACAAACTCAGGAAATATATGAACACAACTATAAAACAGTTTTGACACAAAATTAGATCTAAACAATTAGGAAAATATCAATTGTTTATGGGTAAGCCAAGCTAATAAAATAAAATGACTTTTCTACCTAAATTATTCTATTTATTCACTGTTGCGTCAAACTATCATAAAATATTTTGTAGAGCTAGAAAAAATAATAACAAAATTCATCTAGAAGAACAAAAGCTCAAGGATATCAAGGAAGTCAATGAAAAAATGTAAAAGAAGGTGGTCTAGCCCTACCAGATGTCAAACTGTGTTACAAAGTGGTGATTATTAAAATAATCTGGTACTGGCTAAGAAATAGAGTGGTGGGGGCAGCTAGGTGGTGCAGTGAGTGAGAGCGCCGGCCACGGGATCGGGATGACCCAGGATCAGTCCCAGCCTCAGAAAATGAGCACCCACACATAAATAATGACTGGTCATGTAACCTTGAGCAAGTTACTTAACCCCAATTGC
The DNA here is from genome assembly GCA_011680675.1 of Gymnobelideus leadbeateri. Taxonomy (NCBI): domain Eukaryota; kingdom Metazoa; phylum Chordata; class Mammalia; order Diprotodontia; family Petauridae; genus Gymnobelideus; species Gymnobelideus leadbeateri. The sequence goes on along the minus strand of WOXC01011326.1, from coordinate 893,949 downwards.
TAAGAAAGAAAGAAAGAAAGAAAGAAAGAAAGAAAGAAAGAAAGAAAGAAAGAAAGAAAGAAAGGAAGGAAGGAAGGAAGGAAGGAAGGAAGGAAGGAAGGAAGGAAGGAAGGAAGGAAGGAAGGAAGGAAGGAAGGAAGGAAGAAAGAGAGCAGTGGATCAGTGGGATAGGTTAGGTGCAAATTACATTATAGTAAATGACGATAGAAATCTTAAGATCCAAACTTTCAGGGACAAAAGCTCATTTTTTGACAAAAACTGCTAGGAAAATTGGAAGACAGTACGGCAGAAGGTAGATATTGACTAACATCTCACACCATATAACAAGACAAGGTCAAAATGGGTCAAATATTTACACATAAAGAGTGATACCATAAGCAAATTAAGAGAGCATGGAATTTTCTGTCAGATTTATGGATAAGGGAAGAATTTAGGATCAAAGAAGATATTGGGAGCACTAAAAAATGTAAAATAGAACATTTTAATATCTAAAATTAAATTTTTGCGAAACAAAACCAATACAACTAAAATTAAAAGGAAAGCAGAAAACTGGGAAAATTTTTTGCAACATGTATCTGTGATAATGTACTCATTTCTCAAATATAGAGAGAACCAAGTCAAATGTATAAAAGTACAAGTCATTCCCCAATTGGTAAATGGTCAAAGAATATGTACAGGCAGTTTTTAGACAAAAAAATCAAAGCTATCTATATGTAATAGGAATGTAAATTTTTAAGATCTTCTCTGCCCCTATTTTAAGCACTTGGAGCCTGTGGTGGGAGGCTTGTTTTTCAGGAATGACCACACCTTGATACTTTGTGATTGGGCAGTGGGTCAATAAGGTTGTTACATTCTCTGAGCCAGATGAAGGATATATAAATCCTGATGTGAGGCTTTGTTTTGGGGCTCACTTTGAGAAGTGTTGTGTGATTTGACCAGAAGAGACTCTGGGCGGCCGTTGAGAGCCCCCTGGCTTTGAAAACCCAGATGTTGATGTTTCCTTCTCTGGTAACTATGATTAGTTATGGATGTATGTAATGGTCAGACAGTTTGGAGATCATTCTGTTTGATCTGTTTCTCCGTCTTGTAACTTCTGTCTGTATACTCTGAATTTCAGGATGCTGACCTTTTCCTCCTGAACTATGTGAACGATATATGTTTGATTGATTAAAGTAAGCTTGTGAACCCATTTTGAGTTGCTTTCCTTTAGCAAAGCAGATCTATGAACCTGTGTTGGAAGCCACCCTGGGAATGGTGGGGTGCTTGCTGCTATTCTATAGTCATATAAAAATGCTCTGAATCACTATTGATTAGAGAAATGTAAATTAAGACAACTCTGAGAACTACCTCATACCTATCCAATTTGCTAATATGACAAAATAAGAAAATTGTTGTATGTTGGAGGTGATGTGGGAAAACTGCTAATGTAGGATGTGGGGATATGGGGAAAATGTGCTAATGCATTGTTGGTGGAGTTGTGAACTGATATAGCCTTCTGGAAAGCAATTTGGAACTATGCCCAAAGAGCTACAAAACTGTGTACACTTTTTGATGCAGCCAATACCACTGCTGTATCTACTTCCCAAAGACATGCAAAAGCAGGGTGGGGAGGAGGACCTATTTGTACAAAAATATTTGTAGCAGATCTTTTTGTGGTAGCTAAGACCTGGAAATTAAAGGGATGCCCATCAATTAAGGAATGGCTAAACAAGCTGTGGTATATGATTGTAATGGAATATTATTGTGCTATAAGAGATGGCAAGCAGGATGATCTCCGAAAAATTTGGAAAGGCTTATATGAACTGTTGCATAGTGAAGTGAACAGAACCAGGAGAACATTGTACACAGTAACAGCAATATTGTTTAGTGAACTGTGAATGACTTCACTATTCTCAGCAAAGCAACGATCCAAGACAATCCTGAAGAACTAATGGTGAAGCCTACTATCCAGATTCAGAGAAAGAGCTGATATTACTTGAATGCAGACTGTAGCATGTTATTTTTCACTCTTTCATTTTTTTCTTTTATTCAAACCTTCTTATACAAAATTATTAATATGGAATTGTTTTACATGATTGCACATGTATAACATGTAATTGCTTATTGTCTCAAAGAGGGGAAAGGGGAAGGAGGAAGTAAGGGATAGAATTTGAAATTCAAAACCTTAAGCAAAAATGTTAAAAATTAAAAAAAAAAAAACAAATTTGTGGATTCCCTATGTAATCTGAGATCAAGGACCTGGGGCTTGTGAAACCAAAATATTTTAGACCACTTTAAAAATGTACTTACACTAGGATTATTAGGAGGATGACTACCAAGCTGTATGCAAGAGAAAAGGCTTTCTGCCCTCTAGGTTTCTGGACAGGGAGGGTCAATATGGAAAACAGATTCACTCTCTAAATCATCTGGTCCCTAAACACAACCTTAGGGATTAATTTATGGCTTGCTTATTTCTTTTTCTGGGTTTGGATTATTTAAATTCAAATTTTTTATTTTATGCTAATCTGGGGGGGTTTGTTTTGGAAATATTAATTTCAGTTGTTGGTTTTATTGGCATATAGACAAAGTACTTTTTACTTTCTTTTATTTCTTCTTCATTTATTATGAACTTATCTTTCTCTTTTTACACTGGTGATTTGATTTTTTACATCATATTAACAAATGATTAAGCAATTTCAGTCTTTTAAAAAGTAGCTCCTAGTTTTATTTGTAAATTCAAGTTGTTGGGGTTTTTTTGCATTTTATTTTATAAATGTCTTCTTTTATTTTCAAATTTTCTATTTTGTGGTTTCTTTAGGATTTTTTTCAAGTTTTCTAGAGGTTTTTTAAAGTTGTATGCCCAGTTCATTGATTTACTCTTTCTCTTTTATTGATGGAAGTTTTTAGAGAGATAAATTTTCCATCAATTTAATTTTCATTGAAAATTCCTCCTATGTAAATAGTTCTATATCTCTGCATAGACGAACTTTAGTAGGATCCTTGTCCTCATACTTTATCTTTTTATGTGTATAACACATACATTAGTAGATAAAGAGAAACAGAGATAAAGAAGGGAAGGGAGGGGCGGCTAGGTGGCGCAGTGAATAGAGCGCCGGCCCTGGAATCAGAAGGACCTGAGTTCAGAGCCGGCCTCAGACACTTAATCCATACAAACAAAAACCTAGCCATGTAACCTTGGGCAAGTTACTTAACCCCAATTGCCCTAAAGGGGCGGCTAGGTGGCGCAGTGAGTAAGAGCACTGGCCTCGGAGTTGGGATGACCCGAGATCAGATCCGGCCTCAGAAAATGAGCACCCAAGCATAAATAATGACTAGCCGTGTAACCTTGAGCAAGTTACTTAACCCCAATTGCTTTAAAAAAAAAAAAAGAAGGGAAGGGAGGGAGAAAGAAGGAAGAACAGGAAGAAGGAGGAGGAGGAAGAGGAAGGAGAGAAAAAAGGAGGAGCAAGAAGGAAAGGAGGGAAACAGAGAGTCACTCTTCAAAACCAAAAAATCTAGATTCAAATTTTGCCTTTGACATACTGTCTGTGTGACCCTTGGCAAGTCACCTAAAATCCTAGTACTCCCAGCAATTATGCAAGATTATAAGTTGTATAGAAATTGAAGATTGACATTGATAATGAGAGTTCTCTCACTTGGAAGAAGTTCTCTATACTGATAAAATTATAGTTCTAATCCATAAGAGTGAGAGAGAGACTGCAGATGTAGGGATAGAGATGATAGAAGTACAGAGAAAAGATAGACCATGGATAGACAGATAGATAGATAGATAGATAGATAGATAGATAGATAGATAGATAGATAGATGGATAGATGGATAAATGGTTGGACAGATGGATAGATAGAAAGATTTGGAAACTGTTCTAGCATAGATAGCTATACTGTAGTATAAAGGACAATGTTTCTGCTAAAGTTCATCTATGTAGAAATCCCAAAATAAATTAATAAAGAAGGAAAACACAGTTGGGAGCAACTGAATTAAATTCCACAAACACTGAGTGCCTATTGTGTGAAAGACACCATGTTAGCACAAACCATGGAACATTGCAAACATTCTTTGTTCATAAAAAGATTCTATTAAATAATTCCTGGTTATACAAACATGGCAACAAAAGCTGCTACCCTAGGGTCCTTCAGCAGCACATGTTTGGAGTAGCTGTTAAGCTGTTTCTATGACTATCTGATTAAAATATGGGAGAGCATTTGAGAAAATAGAACTCCCTCAAAATACTCATGGGTGAAGATTCTCTCCAGAGCAAATTGTAATGTCTCTAGGAAGAATATCCTTGTTAATGATTTGTAATGTCATATTCAATAAACATTTCTTAAGTTCCCCCTCTGTGAAAATTCCTCAGCTAAAATCCTACTCTAATGCATCATTGAGCCTGAAAATGAGCCTGATTTCTCAAACCATACCAATAGAGCACAATCCCTGGGAGTACAAACTGAGTGGGAAAAGCAGAGTTATCATATGAACCCAAGGAAGGACAGAATGTCTCTGACTCAAGGACCAACCTAGCTTGGGGAAGCTTATCACCTAGTTAAATGAAGGATGATGGATATTTTAGACACAATACCTTTTGAAGAGTGGGATATTGGGGCAGCTAGGTGGCGCAGTGAATAGAGCGCCGGCCCTGGAGTCAGAAGGACCTGAGTTCGGAGCCGGCCTCTGACACTTAATCCACACAAACAAAAACCTAGCCATGTAACCTTGGGCAAGTTACTTAACCCCAATTGCTTTTAAATAAATAAATAAACAAACAAACAAACAAACAAACAAATAAATAAATAAATAAAATGAAGAGTGGGATGTAAATATGAACAGTAGAACTGGCAGTTGAAGGGAATAAGCCTTCATCTGAATGATCCATCTCTCAGCAACTGGGTACAAATTCACCTTCCTTGTCCAGAAATCTAGATCCATGGAATGTACTGTCAGGCATGGAGGACTCATTTACTCTACACAGTAACTGGAAATTGCTGTAGCTCTGTATCATGACTGAGTGACCAAGTAGAAATGGTCTCTCAGACATCTCTCACAACAAGGTGCCTACCCCAACACCTCTTCACCCTTTTTCAAAGCTACAAAATGGAGAATAGAACTTCAACTGGTTGTTGTCCTTTTTTTCTCAAAGAGAACCAAAATGACACCACTACATTACAGTCAAGTTACAGTGTGTCTGATTGTGGCTGATCATACCAATATGAGCTCAGAATATTCTACCACAGATGGGGCACAATTAGTCTATGTGAACATTTGGGGTGGATTCTCAAAATGTGCACATCTATTGTTTCTTTGAGCTACTTCAATGCTGCTTTGCTCATAGATCACATCTTCTCTGATGACAGCATGCAATGCTAAGCAGTCCTGCTCCAGTGTCTCCCATGTCACACAATCAATTCCAAAGTTTTAAGAGAGACCTTGAGAGTATCCTTGTACTGTGTTTTTTCACCACCATTTGAGTGCATGCCCTGTGTGAGTTCTCCATAATATAGTCTTTTTGGCAAGTGCATGTTTGGCATTTGAAAAATGTAGCCAGCCCATCAGAGTTGTGCTCTCTGAAATAGTCTGAATGCTTGGCAGTTTAGTTCAAGAAAGGACTTCATTTTATCCAGCCACCCCAGCCCTGTGAGATAAGCATTAAGATTTATTTAGCCTTCTATAACCATCCAATGTCGAGACAATCAGCCTAGTACTATCAAGACCCTACTCAGGGGGCAGTGCCTCAAATACCAGACCTGATAAAGAACTAAGTACATTCTATGCATGCAAAATATCTTCTAGTCATGCATCATTCTCCTTCATCCTGGAATGAAGCAAAAAAATAATATGGAATATGAGTCCAGTTAGGTCCCTGGAGGGCACTTTACATTTACTTCCCTATTTGGTTTCAACTCCACTATACAAGATGCCTCTTCCAGTTTAAGCTCATTGCCTTTAATCTCATCACCATGCTGCTAACTCATCTTGACTGACACCACCTCCCTCATCCTCCTCTCTTCTGTTTGGAGGGCTGGAGAGCAAGCAGAAAGCCAAAATTCTCCTGATGCCTTCTTTTATAGAGGGCAGAGCCTGGCCTCTCCAATCACTCCAGTTTGCCCCTACCTGATTTCAGTTTCACAGAACAAGATGTCCACTGCCCTCCTGGCATCTCATCCACCTCACCATTACTTTTCTACTTCCTTTTGTGTGTTATCTCCCACTTCAGATTACAAACTAATTGAAGGCAGAAACCATTCTTCTTAATTGTATCCCCAGTAAGAGAAGTAGAGGAACCATTGGGAAGAGAAATGAGAGTGATGCAAGAAAATCAGGAAAAAAGGAAAGCAAAAAATGCTGAAGAAAATAACAACTTAAAAAATATACTAGACCAAATGGCAAAGAGATTCAAAAAGTCAGTGAGGAGAAGGCCTTACAAAGTAGAAGTAGTCAAATAGAAGAGGAGATACAAAGGCTTGTTGAAGAAAATAATGCCTTAAAAATTAGAATGGAGCAAATAGAAGCTAATGAATCTATGAGAAATCAAGAAATTATAAAACAAAATCAAAAGAATAAAAAAAAGAAGACAATGTGAAATATTTCATTGGAAAAAGCAACTGATTGGAAATAGATCCAGGAAAGATAACTCAAAAATTATTCAACTACCTGAAAGCCATGATTTAAAAAAGAGCCTAGGCATCATCCTTCAAGGAATTATCAGGAAAACTTCCCTGATATTCTAGAACCAGAGGAGAAAATAGAAATTGAAAGAGTCTGTTAATCACCTCCTTCTGAAAGAGATCCCAAAAGGAAAACTCCAAAGAATATTAAAGCCAAATTCCAGAGTAACTGGGTCAATGAGAAAATATTGCCAGCTGTCAGAAAGAACAATTCAAGTATCATGGAGCCACAATAAGAATAGCATAAGATTTGGCAGGTTCTACTTTAAATTATTAGAGGGCTTAGAATATGATATACTGGAGGACATAGGAGATAGGATTACAACAAAGAATCACTTACCCAAAGAAACTGAGTATGATATTTCAGGGGAAAAATGGATATTCAGTGATGTTAAGGAATTTGATGCATTCTTGAGGGAAAAAAAAACTAAATAGTAAATTTGATTTTCAAATACAAGACTCAAGAGAAGCATTAAAAGGTAAACAGGAAAGAGAAATCATAAGGGACTTATTAAAGTTGAACTGTTTATATTACTACATGGAAAGATGATATTTGTAACTAATGAGACTTCTTATTATTAGGGTAGTTGGAGGGTATATACACACACAAACTGAGGGCACAGGGTGAGTTGAATATGAAAAGATGGTATCTAAAACATAAAATTAAGGGGTGATAGAGAAATGCACTAGGAGAAAGAGAAAGGGAGAGGTGGAATGAGGCAAATTATCTCCCATAAAAGAAGCAAGAGGGGGCGGCTAGGTGGCACAGTGAGTAGAGCATTGGCCCTAGAATCAGAAGGACCTGAGTTTGGATCCTGCCTAAGACACTTAACGCACACACAGACAAAAACCTAGCCGTGTGACCTTGGGCAAGTTACTTAACCCCAATTGCCCTCCAAAAAGAAAAAAAAAAGAAGCAAGAAAAAGTTTTTACAGTGGAGGGGTAGGAGAGGTGGGTTGAGAGGGAATGAGTGAATGTTACTATCATCAGAACTGGCTTAAAAAGGAAGTAATATACACACTCAATTGGGTATGGAAATCTATCTTACCATACTGGAAAGTAGGGGGAAAGGGATAAGAAAAAGGGCAGGGAGGGAGATAGAAGGGAGGGCAGATTTGGGGAGGTGGTAATCAGAAGCAAACACTTTTGAGGAGGGGCAGGGTGAAAGGAGAGAATAGAATAAATGAGGGATGGGATAGGATGGAGGGAAATATAGGTAGCAATAGTAACAGTAAAATAAAACATTTTTGAAGCAAAATAAACAAATGAAAAAAATAGAAGCTAGAAAGACTCACATGCATTGATGCAAAGTGAAATGTAATGGGTACAAAGTAACAGCAATATTTTAGGGTGATCAGCTGTGCATGACTTAGCTATTTACAGCAATACAATGATCTGCGATGACTCTGAAGGATTTAGGATGAAAAACGCTATCCATCCCCAGAGAAAGAATTGATGGTGTCTGATAGATTGAAGCAACTTTGGGGGCTTTTGCACTTTCTTTATTTTTTGAGTTTTTTTAATCTATCTTTTCTTTCACAACATGACTATTATGGATATGTTTTGCATGGCTACACATGTATAACCTATATGGAATTGCTTGCCTTCTCAATGAGGGGGCGGGGATGAGGAAGGAGGAAATGAGAAAATTTGGAACTAAAAGTTTTAAAAACAAATGTTAAAAAGTATGCTTATATGTAAATGGGGAAAATGAAATACTAAATAAATATAAAAAATTTTGTATCCCCAGCATTCAGCACAGAGCCTGGCACGTTTAGGTACTTTATAAATCTTTATTGGATTGGATTAAGCAGGAGGAATTAGCCACCATGGATGTCAAATCCAATCTGCTTGCTAGCTTAAAACCTTCTCTCAGGTATGAGAGTAGAGAATCTTATATAAGGACCAAATTGCTATACTGGATAGAACTCTAGACTTAAGAGTTAGGAAGCTCTGAGCTTGAATCCATCCTGCTTCATGTTTACAGCTGAGTGATCCTGGGCAAGTCACGTCACTTACCACTCTCAGCTTCAATTTCCTCATCAACAAAATAGGGTGATAATAGAATCTATCTATTCAGGTGTGTTATGGGGGGCACATGAAATGAAATATGTAATTTTGATAACATTGTTGCTATCCAAATACTCAGTATAATTATTATTTTGTACTACTCCATCACAGGATTCTAGAGATTAGGAATCTTCATCCATATGTATTTGCCCCATCTTTAGACTGTTATCACCACCGCCACCACCACCCTGTTTTCTTCCTTTATCCCAGTGGTCATAATGTTCCTTGTAAGTAAGGATTTGTTCCTTGTAAGAAGGGATTTGATGTATTATTCCTGTGGCCCCGGGTATCTAGCACAGAATTCAGTATATTGTAGGTACTTTAAAACTGTCAGTTGTAAAATGAGCTGAAGAAGGAAGTGATAAGTCACTCCAGGATATTTGCCAAGAAAATCCTAAATAGGGTCATGAAGAGTCAGCTACAGCTGAAGAGCAAAAACAACTTTGAACGTGCTTTTTGATTAAGACTTGACAACTGCTAAGGTAAAGTAGCTACTATTACCTACATTCAAATCTTCATCTTTGATGAATCCCACTGTGATAGGGGAGAGAGAGAGAGAGAGAGAGAGAGAGAGAGAGAGAGAGAGAGAGAGAGAGAGAGAGAGAGAGAGAGAGGTGGGAGGAATGGTGTAGTCAACAGAGTGTCAAGCATGCCTAGTAGCCCTACTAACACACCTCCTTCTTAATCCATCCAATATCTGCCCCTGTCTCTCTGTCTCTCCCAGTCTCTCTCTGTCTCTGTCTCTCTCTAAATATATGTTTACATGTGTGCATATGTGTATATGTATGTATATATTATATATTAACTTATGCATGTATACAAAGATATGCGTATATATGCATTTATATAATATATTTATATACTCTACCCCTACTAGCATGTCACACTTTTATTTCATCCAGCTTAGCCCTCTGCTTACCATAGTCCATCTCCTCTTTTGCCATCCACTCAGTTGTGTTCATGGAATGCTCCAGTCTCAGTGATGGTAAATAGCTGGTCTTAATTGATGAAACTGCTTTGTCTGATTAATTCTGATAATAAATAAGATTTGTGCATGTTAACTAGTTTCCTGACTCCCAAGGAAATGTTCCCATACCCTCCCCAAATTATCACGGATCATTTATCTCTCTTATGTGGTGTATATTTTCAGTAGAATCTAAGCAGGCTAAGCATAAGCCCTATTTTCTTTTCGTCTTTGCCTTCCCAGTACCTAACACAGTTCCTTACACAAGGGAAGGTGCTTACGTGCTTAAGAAGTACTTGTTGAACTGAATTGGTTTAGATCTTGATAAATGAATGACTTTTTTTCAATTTGCATTTGAAAATTTCTAAATTCTTAAAGAAAGAATACTTTCTAATTCTACATAAGCTTTCCTCACAAGTCCACTAAATTAGGAAGCAGGCTTATTTTCATTTCATTTTTAGATACAATAAAGTAATTTTTGGTTTGTTTTTGCAAAAATGTTTACCCATTAAATAGCATAAGAAGGGCTAACCAAATCATACTAGTCTAATTTTAAAAGGGAGACTAAAAACCCTACCACCACTACCTGATCCATTGTAAAGGTCAAAATTTAACAGAGATAACAGGTTTTTAAATGAAATTTTAGATGACCATTAATATCATGGTAAATAATATCATAATAGTTTAAATTTGTCATTTTGTCTCTCCAGATATAAGGTGCATTGTGGTCATCAGCTGAACATGTAGCTGCTAATGTGGAAGAAAATTTATTCCAACTTACTTGACACTCAGCAAAATTTTGAAGGAAATTCTTTAGTAGAAACCATATGGTAAATGAGACTGCAAAGTTTTTAGTTTTACTTTGCTAAATAACCTTGAAAAGGATTTTGATGATGGATACCTGAATGGATGACTGGAATTAATTCAAGGCTAAACCAATATACCAACCAGGAGAGGAAAGAAATCTTCTATGCCATCTGCCCCACCCCATCCTTATTACTGTCATCTACCAGCCTCTAAGTCATTCATTCAATGTTTTCAACATCAGTATTTCATTTAGAGTCTTCCTCTCCATCCCACTGATGCTTTATCTCCAACATTTCAATTCATATTGACAGCCTATTTAACAACCAGCCTACTGAATACCTCTACTTCTTTGGCTTCAAAGACTGCTTTTTCCACCTAACTTTAAGTATACATTGACCCAGCTGCAAACTAGACTTTACAATTCATCAGCATTATGACATCTCTAGGCTCCTACACTTTGAAATACTATGCACAGTCTACTCTTTCCTATTCTTTTATCTCTTACATTAAACCTATTTATCATTATTTCCAATCCCATGGCCTATTTTTCCAGGCCATTTACCTGACTCAGGATTCACTTGCTTCTGTACTAATGTTTGACCCCATTATCTGACACTTATTTTAATTGGTACTGCCCGAGAATCTCTTCCTTGCCCCAGTGACTACTATTACCTACATTCAGATCTCCATCCTTTAATAAACCTTGCTATGATGAGAGAGAGAGAGAGAGAGAGAGAGAGAGAGAGAGAGAGAGAGAGAGAGAGAGAGAGAGAGAGAGAGAGAATGGTACAGTGAATAGAGTGCAAGTCAGGAAGATTCATCTTGATGAGTTCAAATACAGCCTCAGATACATAGCAGCTGATTGTCCCTAGGCAAATCACTTAACCCTATTTGTCCCAGTTTCCTCATCTGTAAAATGAGCTGGAGAAGACAATGGCATCCAGAATCTTTGCAGAAAAAAAAAATAACAATATATAACAATTGGAGTCACCAAGACACATCTGAAATAACTCAACAACAATAACAACAACAACAGTAACACATTCACAAGTTGGGTTAGTTTTTCTTTTAAAGGTATTTAAATTATTCCTTGAGACTTGGTTGGCTCAGGCTCAGGATGACTATTGACATCACTTCCTGAATATCTTCAGTACAAAGTAGACATGAAAAGCTCAAGGGGAGCATAGATGCTTCTCTAATGGATCATTATGTGTAAGCAAGGGAACTTTACTTAGGTGAATTAGTTTTCACTGTCTAACCTTGTTGAGTATCCATCCCTTACTATGTCTAAGCAAGTAATTTTTAACCATTTCAGTATCTCATTTTATTTTAATGTCAAAGATAGACTAGCAGGGGAATCAGACCTAGCCTAGAACACCTGACTTATTAGGATCAAAAGTTCACTTATGTCCATCTCTATTTGCTTAATAAGCAAGGACAGTTTATTTTCATTCTCCCTGTACTGGCAAATAAAAGTTTTTGGATAGATGTCAGTCACAGGCAGGGGATATTTTTGATATCTTTGTCAAGCTCCTTAAATAAGCATTGTGATAATCCTACAGGGTCAATAGGAACATTTTCTTTATGGTTCCACATAAACCCCAAACAAAATGGTTATAATAATAATAATAACATAATAACTATCATTTATATAACACTTTGAGGTTTGTAAAGTACCTTATACATTATTTCGTCATCCTAACAAGTTGGGAGGAAAATATTATTGCTATCCCCATTTTAAGTTGGAGGAATTTGAAGCAGTCAGAGGTTAAATAATTGTACAGCTAATAAAAGTCTTAGGCTAGATTCAAATTCAGATTTCCTTGGCTTCAAATCCACTGCTCTACACACTTTGCAACCAGGATGCTTTAAAATTTAGTTACCAGAAACCAGGGATTTATAATTGACCTTCAATTCACCCAGGGTTCCCTTTCTTCCAAAGCGCACTTTGCCCACTTAAAAAATTAATTTAACCACAAGGATTCTTATTGTCTTGACTATGACAAATATTCTATGTCTGGCCTGATTTAGGCCAATCCACTGCTTTAGGTTCCAAGATTAAAATGCAATGAGGTTCCTTGTAAATCATAAAATATAATTTAAAAGCCTCACTAATTAAAAGACTAAAAAAAAAACTAAGTTTAAAGTTAAAAGGATAGAAAATTTACTCCTTTTCACCACCACACTCCCCAGATCAGTAATTCACAAAAAATGTTCCTCAAAATCTGTGGAAGCTGAAAATTATTCTCTGACATCAAATCAATCAGTTAGTCAGTCACTGATCATTTATTAAGAACTCACTATATGTGAGGTACTGTGTTAAGTGTTATTGATACAGATACAAAGAAGAAATACAATCCCTGGTCTCAAGAAGCATACAATCTAATCGGTAAAATGAATGCCCAAAAGGAAAATAAAAAAAATTGGGAAAGTGGATAGAAGATACCCAGTATAGGGGCATAAAAAGTCTATAAGAGTGGGAAATAAAGCAAACAATGTGAAAGGGAGCTCTGAACAACTTCTGGAGCCACAGCACCCACAGAATGGCACAGAGAAGCTAACCTCCTGCTGAGGACAGCCCAGCAGCCCTGCAGGGAGTGGCCAGCACAGCGCTCTGAGAGCAGGCAGCACAGTGCCCTGAGAACCGACAGTGCAGCCTGCAGAGGCTAGCCCAGGTCTGAAGTTTTAGCCCCAGGGTGGCCGGGCCTTCAGCCGGCTGATGGAACCCCAGAACACCAGCAATTGTAGGGATTCCAGAATTATCAGCACAGATATGCCTAGGAAAAAGTGAGAGGTTAGTGCCTTATGGACTTTGGGACCAGTATTTGGGGAACACGTGGCTTCCTCCCCTGGGGGCAAAAAGCTGCTGAAGAAACAGCTGCACAGAAGCCATTTTGCAGCATCATTAGTGGCTCTAGCTCCTGGTCTGCGAACTGTAGGGAGATCCAGCAATCAGTCTGGGGGTTAATCGCTTCTGCTTTAAATTGCCTGGATCTGGATTGTGGTCTGGGGGGGGGAAGTTTGGGGTGGGTATCCAACTTGCCAGAGTGGGTGGAGGCTTTACAGAGGCCACCCAACTGGCGGAAGTTGTGAAGACCCCACATTTGGGCGGAAGCTCCCCTGTCTGGTGGCAGAATCCTACTGTGGCAACAAGCCCAAAAAATCAAGTAATTAAGTGGCAACATGCCTAGGCAAATGAAACAAAATAAGCAGAAAAGTTCAACATTGGACTCCTATTTTAGGGGCAAAGAGGCTCAAAGCATGGAGGAGGACTGTGAGGTCAGAACTCCTGCACCAAAAGCCCCAAATGAAAATACAGGCTGGCTACAGGCCATAGAGGACCTTAAGAAGCAGATAAGAGAAGTGGGGGAAAATTTGGGAAGAGAAATGAAAAAGATCTTGCATCTTTTGTATGAAGTATGAAATGACAGACAACAGCCTGACTGAGGAAAATAACACCTTAAAAAATAGACTAACTCAAATGGCAAAAGAGGCTCAGAAAGGCAACAAGGAGAAGAATGCCTTAAAAAGTCGAATTTGCCAGATGGAAAAAGAATCTCAAAAGCTCACTGAGGAGATTCATTCCTTCAGAGTTAGACTGGAGCAAATGGAAGCTAGTGACTTTATGAGAAATCGAGATACTATTAAACAGATCCAAACAAATGAAAGAATAGAAGGCAATGTGAAATATCTCATGGGAAAAACCACTGACCTGGAAAATAGATCCAGGAGAGACAATTTAAAAATTATTGGACTACCTGAAAGCCATGATCAAAGAAGGAACCTAGAAATCACCCTTCAAGAAATTCTCAAGGAAAACTGCCCTGATGTTTTAGATCCAGAGGGCAAAATAGAGGTTGAAAGAATCCATTGATCACCTCCTGAAAAAGATCCCAAAAAGAAAACTCCCAGAAATATTATAGCCAGGTTCCAGAATCCCCAGATCAAGGAGAAAAATACTACAAGCAGCCAGGAAGAAACAATTTCAATATTGTGGAAACACAATCAGAATAGCACAGGACCTGGCAGCTTCTACACTGAGGGATAGAAAGGCATGGAATATGATATTCCAGAGGGCAAAAGAGCTGGGAATGAACCCAAGGGTCACCTACCCAGCAAAACTGAGTATCTTGTTTCAGGGAAAATATGGTCATTCAGTGGAATAGAGGACTTTCAAGCATTCTTGAGGAAAAAACCAGAGTTGAATAGAAAATTTGACATTCAGACACAAGAAGCAAGAGATGCTTGAGAAGGTAATCAAGGAAAAGAAATCAAAAGGAACTTATCAAAGTTGGACTATTTACAGTCCTACATGGAAAAACAATAACTGTGTTTGATGAAGCCTTTCTCATTATGAAAATAATTGAAGAAGGGTACATGGCATATGTTCACAGGTATACATGGATAGAGGGCACAGGTTGAATTTGATGGGAAGGGATGATTCTTTTTTTTTTTTTTTGGAGGGCAATTGGGGTTGGGTGACTTGCCCAGGTTCACATGGCTGGGTTTTTGTTTGTGTGTTGGGTGTCTGGGGCCAGATCCGAGCTTGGGTCCTTCTGGCTCCAGGGCTGGCTCTCTGCTCACTGTGCCACCTAGCCACCCCAAGGAAGGGATGATTCTTAAGGGGTGAAGTCAAGAGGTGAGAGAGGAAAGTGGCAAGAGGAGATGGAGAGAGACAGGGTAGGGCAAACTATCTCATGTAGAAGAAGCAAGGGGAAGTAGTTGCAGGGGAGGGGAAGAACGGGAAGGCAAAAAGGCAAAGGCATATTCTCATTGAAGTTGGCTCAAGGAGAGAATCACATACATACTAAATGGAATATCTTACCCTCACTCACTCTCCTGAGTACAGGAAAGGGGGATGAAAGGGGGGATGATGGAGGGGAGGGCATTCTGGGGGGAGGGGAGGTTAGAAGTACCCATTATCAAAGAGGGACAGGATCAAAGTAGGGAATGGACCAGGTGGGAGGTGAGACAGGTGGGAGGGAAATATAAGCAGTCTTTTACAATATATCTACTATGGTAATGTTTTGCATAGATATACATGTACAACACATACTGAATTGCTTATCTTCTCAGAGGGAGTGGGTGACAAAGGAGAAAGGGAATGGATCTGAAAACTGAAGTTTTAAAATTAAATGTTTCATAAGATGTCCAGGCATTGGGGCTCAGAGATTCACCTTGCCCTAATGGCAAAGTCGAAGGGGGTATGGGAGAAGATATGGGAGAGAGCAGATTGGATGAGGGGATATCTAGTGGGACTACTATTCTGGGGTGGTGGGTAGGGAAAAATGGGGGGGAAATGTAACTCATAATCTGGTGGAAATGAATGATGTAAACCAGAAGTTAATAAAGCATTTGTAAAAAAAAAAAAAAGAGTGGGAAATAAAAAGATGGCTGACCTGTGCTCCCTTCTTAAATGAAGGTTTTGGTGCTCATGGCTAAGCCTTCCAATCTGAGGGTCAGAAAGTACTTATGAGGTGTGACTAGCAAAGTGTTTTCAGTATTACAGGATGATGAAACTTCCCGATGATGAAGTTTCTGAAACATGATAGAGAAATCCAAAGATGTCCAAGATAGTGCAGCAGAATGGGAAATTAAGAGGTTTCTAGGTCCTTTTAAGTTTCATTTGGCAAGGTAGTCACATGTTCTCTCTGTCTCCTTAAAGAAACAACCCATCACAGAAATCCCTCCCTGTATATATAGCACACAGATGAGCACACTCCTCCTAGCAATGGCCCAAGCATCCCATGGGCTGTCCATGTCCTTGTTGTGGCCACTGAAAGAAGCTATAACAAAAAAACAAACAAACAAACAAACAAAAAAACCAAGGACTTTGTCTATAAAGTCATAATCTAAGACAAACAGGGCAGATGGACCAGGGGTTGGACCCAGAACAGAGTCCATTTTTCCTCAAGAATAGGCTCCCTAGCCACATGTTCTTACACATGTTTCCTGTACTACCAGTGCCACTGGAATCTGTAGGACACAGTAAGCTCTTTGTGCATAAGGAAGGCTTTCCTTGTTACTTATTTTGCTCTGCTGTTTAACCACCTATTTTTCTTTAAGCTGATATGCCCAATGGCCGCAGTAGAAATTGACCGAGATTACATTCAGGAAATTGAAAAGTTGCTTCAATGACCCCAAGATTTTCATGAAAACAAAGACACACCACCACACCAAATTTGAGCACATAACACAATTATCTTGAAAGAATTTAAAATAATTATCACCCAACAGAATGGGGCAGTGGAATGGGACACTGCTAAGAAGAGACTATACATATGAAGAATGGAGTTTTTGCATTTATTTATTTTTATCAATTTATTATAGTTTTGTTCCCTCTACATACCAATGAACAAGATTAAAATAATGATAAATAAAAATAAAACTCCAAAGAACTGCATGATAGAAAAGATGAGTTGATCATAAGGTAAGAATGAGAAATATCATACAAACAGTGAGAGAGCTTGGCTACCACCCTTGTGATATCAGAAAAAAGTCAAGAAGTCAAATATATGTCAAAAGCCAAATATATATTACAGCATAGACAAGTTGCAGGGTGAATTTGCCATGCCTCTTATGTAGGATTTAAAAGGACTAAACAAATAAACCTTTTTTCACCTAATAAAGATGAAGAAATTCCAAAGTGGAAATTCAAAATATTTTAAGTATGGAAGGATATGGTGAGTGGGGAGAAAAGGAGGGAGAGGGAAGAAAGGAGGGAGGGAAAAAGAGAAGCAAGGAGAAAAATCGAAGTAGTTCTATGTGTGAGTTTTTTACATCCCCTCCCCAACCCTCACCAAGTTGACAAGTGGGTGGAATAGGCAGGTATCTGGCTGATATGCAAGGCTGAGCTGACACTAGACAAACCTATAAAAGTATAAGTCTGTTTTAGCTTATCCAGTTTTCCCTCTCTGAATCTTTTGTCTCCATTCTTTCCCCAATCCTTCCACCCTCACCTTATTCAGGCTCTTAATGCCCCTCTTGTTATTATTTCTTGGGGAAAATCCTGGACATGTTATTTAAGCATTGATGTGAGTTTATTCAGTATTTCCTTTCCTTCTCAGAGCCATTTTCATTGAAAGCCTCATGTCTTATTGTGAAATGAAATGTTTCATTTCATCAAAAAAGGGAATTCTGGGCATCATCTAGCTGGAGAATGTTTTATTATTATTATTATTATTATTATTATGGCAGAATTATTTCTACCCCCTGGAAATCATATTCTATTAGCATAAGACCAGCTCCAACACTGAGATTTTGGAAATCCTGGGCAGACCTCCTGCTTCAAAATTTCTCCCTACCAGCATCATAGATTTAGATTCTATACTTAAAAATTCACTCTTAAAAAAATCACCTTGAATATGGAGATTGCTAAAAAGTATATGACATGACCCTTTGCCCTCAATGAATTTACAATCTATCTGAAGAGACAAAATTAATGAGATAATAAGGGGATAGTTCCATATAAAACGTATGACGTTGATAACCAGAGGTCAGAGAATTTAGTGCAATAAAAATTCAGAGATGACAATGATAAATGTGGGTTAGAGAAGATGTGGGAAGTTTTCTGTCAATGGAGGGACTTAAGTCGGGATTTAAAGAATCTGTAAGCAGAAGGAAATGGGGAGTTCAATCTAAGCAATAGAAATTGTGTGGAGTGGAGGGGGTGGGGACAGTGTTTTAAAAGAGGAAGTTAGGAATGAAACCAGGAAAATTAGAAATGAGAAGAGACATTGCTAAGGTCCCTAATATTTGAGTTCTGAAAAGGAGTCAAAGGTTTTGGGAGGTTTTGTTGTTGTTGTTGTTTTAAATTGGAACGAACAAGCAATGTTCCAATATTACAAGGAACAGGTATTTTCAGTTATTCCCTCAAATGTTGCAGACCCATCCATGCCTGGGTCACTCTTATCTATATCCTTCCATAAGTTCATCACAAGAAATATATTTAATATGCCATTGAATTTCTACACATTCTATTAATATCATAAGGATAGAAGCAGAGCCCATGATTTATCCATCAGCTATCATTCTCTCATCACATGAATATCCCATCTTTTTAAAATCATTGTCTTTGATTAAATCTTTTACACAACTTCCCTCATATAACTTCTCTGTAATATGTAAAAGAACATGTCCATTTTGTGCTTTTCCAGAGACCATTAAATCAATAAGTGAATAAATATTTATTATGTGCCTATTATTTAGCAACTTTATTTTTTGTGTATTATAGCTTTTCTTTCCTTTATCTAGTGCAACCTCCAAAAATAAATATTGATGGGGAAATAGGCCTGCTGATTGATGGTTGTTGATAATCATTCAATTGGGAGGTGGAGCCAAGATGGCAGAGTAAAAGCAGGAACTTGCTTGAGATCACCCCCAAAACCCTCCAAAAACCTCTAAAAATGACTCTAAACAAATTCTAGAGCTGCAGAGCCCACAAAATGACAGAGTGAAACACATATCCTGGCCAAGACAAGCGTGAAAGTCTGACAGGAAGGGTATATCATATCAGCCCGGGAGCAGAGCACAGTCTGGTGTGGGTCTCACTTGGTGCAGACAAGGCCGGAGCAGGCCTCAGGGGACTGAATCACTGGAAGCTGTGTGTATTTCCAGACTTCTCAACCCACAAGAACTCTGGGCCCACAGACCTTGGGGGATCCAATGACTGATACAAAACCCAGAAGCCTAGGACAGTACACCCACCCCCAAACTCACTGGAAGCTTTGATAAGAAATTAGAAGGTCAAGTATTTGGCTGGGAAGATGAGTAAACAGCATTAAAGAGGCAAACTATAGAATCTTACTTTGGTGACAAAGAAGATCAAAACATACAACCAGAAGAAGACAAGGAAGTCAAAGCTCCTACATCAAAAGCCTCTAAAATAATCATTCAGTTGTTTTTAGAGGATTGATAAGGTCTCATTAAAAAAAAAAAAACACCTTTGCTATCATTTCTACCATCAAATACCTAGAGATTCAACCCATCAATGCATTAACAATTTTTTTTTTTGCCTTCAGTATAGGTGTCTTCTATCTATATGTCTATCTAATCTAATCCAGCTATTCTCCTGCCTTTGTTCTCCTTTATGCCATTCCTACCTTCTCTATAAAGACAGCCAGGATTGTGGTGTCATTATCTATGGGTGGTGGCTTCACTGTTCTTGAAGATGAAAGGGATTTCTATTAAAATTATTTAAAGATATTTTCTATTTTTCATTTATCTCATGTTTTCTTCCTAATTTATCCTTAAATGTCTTTGGAATAATTTTGTTGATTTAGGTCTGTTGTCAAGTTTAAGAAACATTTTTCCCTTCACTTCTTACTGTTTTATGGGATAGTGCTTCTCATAATTCTCCCTCATTTTCTTAATTTTACAAATTTATATTCTAATGTAATGTTGCCTTAAGCTGCCATATTACCCAGCTGGGCAAGGAAATAAGTCTGCCATTTGCCATCTAAGGAATTTTTTGTGAGTGGTTTTTTTTTTTTGGTTTTTTTTTTATATCCTTTTGTTTTCTTCATTATGGCAGTTTATGTTGACTAAACCTCAGTATGAAATTGTTGTAACTGAAATTGATGGCCAATGATCCATTCATTTCCCTTTTTAGCATCAACAACTAATTTAAATAGGTCAGATAAGTGTTAAGTGTTTCTTTAACTATCACTACATCTTTTTACTGATTTTTATTTATTTTTTTGGTTTTGTGTTCATTTTTATCTTTTCTCCCAACAAGTCGATGTCATGACTATACACATACAAGTGTGTAATGACTCTCACATTAGTAATGAGTCATTTTTTTTTTTTTTTGCTTTTTGGAGGGCAATTGGGGTTAAGTAACTTGCCCAAGGTCACACAGCTAGGTTTTTTTTTTTGGTTGTTGTTGTTTGTTTGTATGTGTTAAGTGCCTGAGACCGGATCCGAACTCGGGTCCTTCTGACTCCAGGGCCGACGCTCTACTCACTGCGCCACCTAGCCGCCCCATGAGTCATTTTTAAATTATTAAAATAGTCAATTTCATTTTGGTCGTCATTTGTTGCTCACTATGTTCAACACCTTCTTATGCCTTTCTTAAAGAAAATGTGAATAATGTATAGTCTTGAGGCTTCTGTGTAATCTGTGATTTTTTTATATCTCTCACTTCTTGCTCCTGAACTGTATCTTTCAAAGTACTTTTCATCATCCTCCCCCATGTGAATCTTAGCACTGATTTTACTGAGTATGAAAGTACATGAAGATTTCCTTTGGGAGGTCTTATTAAATTCTCATATAGAATTGATCTATATCTTATTGTGTTGACAATACATATTGATACATATAGAGAGATAAAGATATAGATATATAATTTGTAATACATTTTTTTGGAAATAACTACAATTGAAATGACTAAATACTCCATCCTAGATTGTTTCTAATGTCTTTTGGGACATAATGAACCCAATTCTGCCAACTTCTTCTTCTGTCTTTCCGATGAGAATCTTTGAGACACCTTTCTATTTAGCTTCAACTACTTTTTGCACTGAGAATTTCTTTTATAAGGAAAATGTCAAGAATAATACAATCATTTCCTCCATTATCACATTGTATAAAAATACATGTTTGTAGTACCAAGATGGCATAAAAACTCAATGAATGTTGTTAGGATCTTTTATACCTTCTTCTCCCACCCTCTCCCTCCTACTACAGAAAAAGAAAGGAGTGACTCACGACTGTAGTACACTTTGCATCTTTCTTTGTTTCATATGTTTAAAACAACAATTATTCACATTTCTCTAATGCTAAATGATTATAAAACATTATATTGAATAACAATGGGTATAAAAGGTAAGAGGCTATTTTGGAACTCAGAACACTAAAAATATTATAGACAGGTAACATTGATAATATTCACAAATACAGAAAAAGCTATCATCAAAATGCAACACTCATTTTCATTTTGTTTTGTTTTGTTTTATGATTCTAGGAAGCACAGGAATTAAAGGACCTTTCATTAAAATGGAAAACTATTAAAAATTAAAACCTTGCATCATCTACAACAGATATATACCAGACACTCTTCCAAAATGATCAGGGATTAGGTAGAAATGTCCACTCTCAACAGTATTATTTAATACAGTTCTAGAACTGCTAGCTGAAAAGGCAGGTGATGCAATGAATAGAGGCCTAGGCCTAGAATCAGAAAGGCTCATCTTTCTGAGTTCAAATCTGGTCTTAGATACTTATTAACTTTGTGATCCTGGGCAAACTTATTTGCCTCAGTTTTCTTATCTGTACAATGATATGGAGAAGGAAATGGCAAACCACTCAAGTTTCTTTGTGAAGAAAATCTCAAATGGGGTCACAAAGAGTTGGACATGATGGAAACAACTGAACTACAAAAACAGAACTGCTAGTTATAGAAACAAAATGATAAGAAAAATTGAGGGAATAGCATAGATAAATAAGAAACAAAATTATTACTATTTGTAGGTGAATCATAAATCGTTGGGAATATTAAAATTTCAATTAAAATTAATTGAAGTTATTTATTTAAAGTAATAGGATATGCCACATCTACAAATTTCATCAATTTTGTAGCTCATTATCTTTTGTTAATAATATTTAAATTTTTCCCAATTGCAAATAAAAATAATTTCTAACATTGATTTTTTTCATTTTAATTTTGAGTTCCAGATTCTCTCCCTTCCACTTTCCTTCCGCCCTCCCACAGGTGAAAAGCAATTTGATATAGATCATACATGTGCAATCATGCAAAACATATTTCTATATTAGTCATGTTGGGAAAGAAAACAGATGCCAAAAAAGTTAAAAAAAAAAAAAAGACAGTATGATTCAGATTCCATCAGTTCTTTCTTTGGAGGTGGATAGCATTTTTCATCCTGAATTCTTTGGAATTGTCTTGGATCACTGAATTGCTAAGAAGAGTTAAATTTTAATTGCCAAATCTAAAACAATCATCATCATTTTTGATCTAGCATTTGAAATTATTGACCGTCTTTCCTTTATGGATACTCTCATTACTTGGGATGACACTGTTCTCCATAAAATATCCTCCTGCCTTTCTGACTACTCCTTCTCAGTCTCCTCTGTTTAATCATCATTTAGGTCATACGCATTAATTGTAACTGTGACTGCAAGCTCTCTTCTGTACTTTATTTTTCTCTCTCTCCCTCTTTCCATATACATACATACATACATATATATATATATATATATATATATATATATACACACACACACAAAATTTCATTTAAACACCTCATTAACTACCATTAGATTATTTATTATTTCTGTAGAGATGACTCTCAGATTTTATATCCAGCTCTAGTATCTCTCTTCAGTGCCTGCTGCATATCCCCAACTTCCTATTGGACCTTTTTAACTGGATGGTATATAGATATATCATACTCAGTGTGGTTGAAAGAGTACTTATCTCCCCTCCCCAAAGATACTCATTTTCTGAACGTCTCTATTACTGGGGAAGGTAGCACTATTTTTACAATCCTACATGTTGACAAACTAGTATGTCACGCTCTACACCTCCTTGTCATTATTCCACATGTATAATCAATTGCCAAATCTTGCTACTTTTAGCTTTATAATGTCTCTCATATTTAATCTCTGCTCTTATCGCATAGCTACTACCTTAGTCCAGACTCTCATAATTTTTTTACCTGGAATAAGGCAAAAACCTTCTAATTGATCTGATCTGACTTGTCTCTCTCAACTCTACTTTATCCTCCACACAGTTACCAGAAATGATTTTTCCCCTAAAGTGAATGTCTGTCTTTTCATCCCCCTATTCAGTAAACTCAGGTCACTCCATATTTTCTCTAGGATATTAACTGTTCTTTTTGACACTTAAAGCTCTTCCCAACTTCATCCCACCTTATCTCTCCTGCCTTGTTATGTATTATTCCCCTTTGATGTTCTCTACACTCTAACCAATCTAGTCTTCTTGTTCTTCTTCACAAAAGACTCTCCATCTCCTTTCTTCATACATAAGCATGTCCCCCATGCTAAGAACACATTCCCTCCTCACTTTCCTTGGATTCCTTATTTATTGATTGATTGGAGAGATGGAGTCTATAGTAAAGAATATTTAATATACTGCTGAAAAAGTTGATATATTGATGAAAGTTGCTGATCATTTTTCTCCCTTTATAAGTTTTGTTAGAAAGGATGTTAGAACCACTGTGTAATAAGGAGAGAAGAAATAAATTTAAAAACTAATTTTATCTAAAAATAGAAGGTACCAATAAATATTAAAATATATATATTTTTAATTTAGATGCAATATTCTGTGATAATTGGATCAAGAAAAATATTTTCCAGTAAGATTTACATTGGCATGATCCCAGTAAGGCATGATACCATACCATTTTAAGAACTAGGATATTTTTAAGACCTACAATCTTTGACTATGAGAAATAAAGTTCAAGAGAAAATTAGACTGGGGAAAAGAAAAACATGAAAGAAAGCAGCCATCTCTTCTCCTTTTTAATTTTCCTCATTTCCAAGAAATTCTCTTTGGTTTAAAAAAATAGGGTGGATTAGAAAATGCATGATACCTGGAGTGAGGAAGCCTGCTTCAAGTTCTAGCTCTGATACATAAAAGCTGTGCGATCATGGGCAAAATATTTTTTTTTCTTAGCCTCAGTTTCCTCATCTCTGAAGTAGGGATAGTGATATTTGGACTAATTACTTCAGAGGGTAGTTTAGAGGATGATACTCTATAAATCTTGAAACACTCTTTAAACATCCGTTCTTATTATCAAATAGTATCAAGAGCTACTGATGTTTTAAATATCATTCACTTACTGGTTTATTACATATATATTATATATACATTATACATATATATACATGCATATATATTAGTGAACTATAAAATCATCTAGAAACTCAATTCAGCATCTGAATTAAAGCCTTAAGTATTTCAAATGAGCATCCTTAACTTTGAAATAAAAGTAAAATTTTCTCCCATATAACTGTTGTCACCTAGCAACCAGATAAGATTCAATATCCAAGGATACTGAGCAAAATTCATATGCGATTTTACTTGCATGAAAGATATTTCCTTGATGAAGGAACTGAGCTGAGGAAAACTCAAGGTTCTGATTGCAAGCGCCCCTGAAAAATGATTTCATTAAATTAAAACAGCAGTTCATTTCTAAGAAAAATGGGATTACATCAGTTCATGTGTGGCATTTCAATTTGAAGGTGTATTGTAAAATATTTACACACCTTGAAAATTCATTACAAGAGACATGAAGATGGTTTCATGGATTAATAAAGAATTTTTCAGAATGACCATCCAGGTGTTAGAATTAGCCTTCAATTTGGACCTGTCTCCCACAGAAATGAAAAAAGCATATGTTATTTTTCCCCTCACAGAAAGAATTAACCAATTCTTCCTTGTGTCTCTTGATATGATGACAAAATAAGTAAATACAGGCTACATTTCTACATTTAGGAATATAAATAGAATATAAATAGTTTTAGGAATAGATCATTTCTCTTTTTTAATAATTCTGAACTTAAATATAAAACAAAATGATCATTCCCATATACAAGAAAAGGAATAAAAGGATTGTCCACAAACCTATAATTCTGCATTATGCATAGCTTGTTTTTCTTTTTAAGTATACAATAAATTCGACATAACTTTCAAAGCTGCACTCTCTGCTTATGTTTCCTTCTGGTCTTCCTTTCCCTTCTATGTATTTAAAATTATTCAAATACATTTTTTAATTTTTATTTTCTTTTAGGCAACTTAAAACTTTGTCCTCACTCCTTCATTCCCATATCTCTCTTTAAAAAAGAAAGAAAGAAAAGAAGGAGCAGCTAGGTTTTGGAGCAAATAGAGCACCAGCCCTGGAGTCAGGAGGACTTGAGTTCAAATCTGACCTCAGACACTTAACACTTACTCACTGTGTGACCTCGGGCAAATCACGTAACCCCAATTGCCCTGCCTTCCCCCCCTCCAAAAAGAAAGTAAAAAGAAAAAAAGAAATATCTTGCAAAAAAAAGATATACACAGAAGATATTCCCACTTTGGCTGTGTCCAAAAATGCATGTAATATTTTTTATCTTGAGTCCATCACCATTCTATTAGAAGAATGTTTGATCATTGGTCCTCTGTAATCATGATTGGTCATTCCCTGGGTCAAACTTCTTGAGTATTTCAGTTATTTTTCTTTGTAATTTTATTGTAATAATATAAATAATATAAATATAAATGGTTCTCCTGATTCTTCTCATTTCACACTTTACCAATTAATTTAAGTCTTCAAAAATATCTCTGAAAATGTACTTTTAAAAAATCTTTTCTTGTGGCATATATCTCTTTAGAAGACCAGGAGGATTAAATGTGGATATAAAGATTTCAAATAGAACTTACCAAATTTACTCCCTTAAAACATTATGAATAATTCTCCTTTTTTCTGCAAAATTATAAAGAATGGAAAATGCTATCAAAATGTTTTTCTGCAGAGATTAGTGAGATGTCCAAATTCCATAAATGATACATTTGTTTTGACAGTTAACTCAGAATTTGTGCTTAAACAAATAGAATATAAGCTTTTTATGGTCACAGTTTTCAAAAGCCAGATTAGTGGAACATAATTTTAGGCAGAACCAACTGAACTAGAAAGCCTTTAAGTATGGGCTTAGTAATGGTCTATGTGCTAATCATCTAAAAATCAACCTAGTTAAGGTCAGAGGGGCTCATCATCAGTTTGGTTGAAGGCCCATGATTTTTTCAGGCACACAACTTTTAAAGGCTACATGCTGAGTGGTGAACCCTATGATGGGTGATGATCTATGAAGATTAATGGAGCACCCTCAAAGGTGAACCTCAACAGAGTGAAAGCTCCTTAAAGGTCGGTATTATTTCATCTTTGTCTTTGTGGCCAGAAAGCCTAGCATTGTATCAGGTATAGTAGGAGACATGAATAGAGATATGGGTAGAGATGGATAGGAATATTGATAGAGTTAAATAGAGGGAAATCGATATAAAAAGGAGAGGAAGAAGGAGAAAGAAAGGAAGAAGGAGAAAATAGATTTGTGATTTCATTTGTATAGGAAATTCTGCAACTTAGAGTCTTAAAGCATGGGTTCTTAACTTTTCTTAGCTCATGGACTCCTTTAGCAGTCTTGTAAAGATTCTCAGAATCATGTGGTGATTTTTAATGAAGAAAAATAAGGTACCTAATATTGCAAGGGAAACCAATTATACACAAATGCATCATAATTAAAAAAAAAAACACATGAGTTCATGGACCCCAGAACATGCAGCCCTATAGAGAGTTGCTTAGGGCACTAAGAGTAACAGTTGCTTCCTCCTGGTTGCACAGACAGTAGGTGTCAGAAATCAGACATGTGCATCAGTCCCACACGTTTTCAGACTGACCCTAAAGACAGTCCACTATATCATGATGTAACTCAGGACGTAGTAGATGCTTAAGAAATTTTTATTTGATTTTTGTCATGCAGGCTTATATGGAGTTCACAGGGGCTCATAAATTTAGAAGTTGAATTGACCTCAGAGTTCTCCTAGTTCAACCCAATCATTTCACCGATCAGGAAACAAAAACCCAAAGAGGACATTTGACTCACCCAAAGATTATACAGGAAGTATAGCAGACTTAGGATTTTAACCCTGGTCCACTAAATCCAAGATACTAGGTACTAGGGCTTTGAATCTAGGTCCTATGACTCCTTTCACTATACTATGTGAGGTATATCATCTGATATTTATAAAATTAACTTTTTTAATATAAATTCATTCTAACTTATCAGTAAAAAATGAAAAAAAATGTTGGGGCCTCTGATTAGGACTTGAGGAAAACCCTTTGAAGGCAGCAAAAAGCAGTAGCTGCATGCATGACTAAAAAAGATGAGAAAGAAAATTTGATGCAAAGCATATAAATGAATACAACATGCTTATAAAAGGGTACAAAACAGTCTCCAGTCCTAAAGCTAATACTTTATGCCCACTAGATGGATAAATCTCATCATAGGAAGCTACTATTGAGTGGAATTTCAACTGTTCTGAGATTTCTAGTTGTAGAGAGTAGCCCAGAACATCGAAGGCTTCAGTCAATTGCCCAAGGTCAGAAACTACTATCTGACACAGGACAAGAACTCAGGTCTTTTTGACTTGGGTAAATTCTTTATCTATTTCTCAAGCCATTACATCACACTTACCTTTATACATAAATATAAGCTTATTATACTTAAGAAATTATGACAAATATTTACAATTGTGATTATTATTACTGAAATTCTAGAAAAAGAAGATGGGATAGTGAATTAATTATATGTACAATTGTGTGGATGTGTATACACACAGGGGGCAGCTAGATGGCACAGCATATAGAGTGCCAGGTTTGAAGTCAGGCAGACTCATTTTCCAAAGTTCACATCTACCCTCAGACACTTATTAGCTGTGTGATTCTGGGCAAGTCATTTAACTCTGTTTGCCTTGGTTTCCTCATCTGTAAAAAAAACTGGAGAAGGAAATAGTAAACCACTCCAATATCTTCAACAAGGAAGCCCCAAACGGGGTCACAAAGAGTCGGACACAACTGAAAAATGACTGAACAACTACATACATATACATACATATGTGTGTATACATATATAGGCATGAATCTCTAGGCTCAGGGTGCTTATAGCCTAAAAGGATGCACAAGACTAATCTATATGAAATTATTAGAGAACAAATAAGATAAGATGTGATCAACCATTAAGTGCCATAGAATAGACTTTAAGTTTAACAGGATTTCAGAGAAGAGAACAATCTTTGATGGCCAAAGTGTCTGTGTGAAATTTTATGGAAAAGGTGGGACCTAAGAAATCTTCACTTTCCTTATCTATAAAAGGGCAATAATAGGCTTACACTGCGTCTCATGGAGATGTTTTAAGGAAAAGTATTTTGTGGACAATCAAAACGTGAATTATCAGTGTCATCATCATCATCATCATCTTTATCTTAAAAGTACTTTAAATATACTAACCTACTTTGAAGAACTAGCCTGGATAAACAAAATGACTACTTACATATAAATCCTGCTTTTTCTATTTTTCTTCTAGCATGACTTCTCTTATAAATAACATTAAATGTAATGGATTAGAGGCTCTGCTTCCATAACTGGAAGCAAATTTTATGAGTTCATTCCTTTTAGATAACATCTGTTGGGATTTTAGGACATATAGTACTTAATTGCTTTATTTACTAGCAAAGTCCAGCCAAGGAGAGTATTTTTGTTGTTCTTTCTCATTGTAATTCATACATGAGGCCCTGGATTTATTCACAAAAAAAAATACATCATAAGAAAGATACTAAGAAATCCAAGGAGCAGCTAATTCTCTAAATATAAAGGTAATTCTGTGGTTTTAATAGGTGAGGGTTGATTGCTTTGGATGGCCATTTAAATTTTCAGTTGTTAACAAGAGGTTATGTCAGTCCTACCCATTCTTTTTTTGTTAGACATACTTTTAGTTTGCATTCAAGTCAAGATTTATGGTGCTATAATGGTTAAAATCACACAGCATGAGAAGGTATGAAGGAGATATAATATGTAGCACCAGAGAAAGTACTCACAGTGGTAAGATCACAAGCCTTTGTCACATAAAACCATTTTTAAATGGTTCTATTTTTTCACATATAACAAAAGAGGGATGTAACAATAGGTCTATGATCTTATCACTGTGGGTACTTGTTCTGTGATTCTTGCCCCTATTTCTCCATAAATACTGAAAAGAGAATGTATTCAACCTTCTAGAGAGTTGTTGTTGTTTTTGTTTTTTAATAACTATCCATTTTTCATTCTTATATTTCTGAACAGTGAAAACTCTGGTTACTGAGTCAAAGAAAACTTGAAATTAACTCAAAGAAGCAATTAGCAAGGCCCCACCAAATAGTCCATTGCAGGTAGTTTCTATCTATTCTCTTCTATGGACTCTGATCTGGCAGTTCCATGCTATAGGATTCTCATTCAGATTCATGGCTACATTGGCTACATGACTACACTGACTGACACAAAGTTTGAGAGTATCAACAGGTAATTTGGACCATCACCAAGTATCTCCACCAACTACTCCTAATAGAATTTCCTACTGACAGTGATTGACCAAAAGTCCTCCTACTTCAGAATATAAGGCACCTTGTGAGAAGGGTCACAAGTAAGAGAAGGAAAAGAACTGAACAAAGAAAAATTTCAAATAGAAAAAAAAAAGAATGTTGTGGGTTTAGAGAATCCCAATATAAAACTACATAAAAAGACAATAATTTCAAATAACACCAGAAAAAAAGAAAACAACATAGAATGACCACAAGAACTGTGAGAGTGGCTGGAAGATGTAACAAAAAGAACTGAAGGAAAGGGAAGGAATTTTTTTTGTTTGTTTTTCAGTCATTTCAGTTTTGTCCAACTCTTCATGACTCCATTTGAGGTTTCCTTGGCAAAGATATTAGAGTGGTGTGTAATTTCCTTCTCCAGTTCTTTTTACAAATAAGGAACTGAGACAAACAGGATTAAGTGACTTGCCCAAAGTCACACCACTAGTAAATATCTGAGGCCAGATTTGAACTCAGGAAATTGAGTCTTCCTGACTTCAGGTTCAGTACTCTATACTTTGCACTACCTCAGTTTAGAATAGCAGGTGGGAAATATTAGCAAAATAGTGTACATCCTGAAATAAAAATGGAGAATATAGAACTAAAAATTTCAATAAGACAAAAAAATAGCAAAACAAAGTTCCTAAATGTAAGAGCATGAAAAATATTTGCACAAACTATTATCAAACTGGAAAACAAGAGAGATAAGCAAAGATTCATCGGATTCCCATAGAGGTATAATTAAAGAAATGATCTGAATCATATTTTAGGAAATTGTATATTTTTCAGAGGTATTATAATCACACCAGAAAGTGAAAGTTCATAGGATTCACAGCTAAGAACCTCTCAAAAATTAGTGAAAATGAGTAAGTCATAGTGGAGAGTTCTGACAAAAAGTGATCCACTGGAGAAGGAAACAGAAAAGCAATCAAGTATCTTTGCCAAGAAAACCCCATAGATTGTATTAAAATGATAAAAGAGAGAACATTAGGCAATGAGTCTTTGTAATGGCAAGCAAAGAATTACTTAACACCTTGTTTTGGCTATTTAATTAACACCTCGTTTCAGTTCCAGTTTCTTTTGAGTCTTGGCCGTGATTATATCAAGTCTTTGTCTCAAGCAGAACTTGTGAACCCCATAACTTGTGAACCCTAGAACTTATTAACTCCATTGCTGATACAACAAGAAGGGGAGGAGCTAATGATCATATATAAGGAGAGGCCCAGGATGGAGAGAGAGCAGAACTGAGAAGAACTTAGAAGAACTGAGAAGAGAACTCTTGTGGTGTCAGAGTCAAGGAGGAAAAGCTTAATTGTATCTTAGCACTCTCTGTTTGTTTTTTCTGACTGTGTTGATGTTTGTTTGTGATGCTACGTACAGAAGCCCTGTGACCTTAATGGAAGCCCTGAAAGAGGATTTTCTCGTTGTCTGTTTACAGAAGTCCTGGAGCAGGGTTTCAGAGGTCCTGGGACTTTACTGATGACTTGTGTTGACCTCTCAGACCTTGTTTGCGGGTTTGTGTTGATTTCTATGTTGACGATTTGTGTTGACTTCTAGGACGTTGTTTGTGGGTCTTTGTTGATTTGATAGGTAGATAGTGAACTGATGATGATGCCAGCAATGTGTATCAATATTATTGTGTTATGCTTTGTTATATCTGTTATGCTTTGTCTTCCCAGAAACAGGAACTGTGAAGGATTTGAGGTGGACTGGACACTGTGAACTTCAGTGTGGAATGGGAACTGGATGAGGAACTGGATAAGGAGCTGGATGAGGAGCTAAGAGCTGCCTGCTTTTGAATCCAGGTTACAGCTGGATAGATTTGGGCAGGAGCTGAACCCATGGAAAAGGAACCATGGAATCTGAGAACTAGCCTTGAGTCAAGACAAAAAGACTTCTTCTTGGGTACTTAACGCTGACTGAGATTATGATTTACTGTGACTGGAGGAGAACTTTGACCTTTTTTACTTTGTGTCCCTTAAGGAGGCTGTAACAACAATGCAATATTCACAACCTCCACGGTGACTATAAATATCTTGGTATAGTTGTGAATCCCCAAATGTAAGAGGCTTTCCTGTTGGAGAACTGAGCCAAAGCATTTATTCAAATACCAGAAAGCTGAGTCCACAAACCAGAAAGTCAAAGCCATTACAGTAGCCATGAAATTGGTACACATAGTTAATATAGTGAACACCCACATCCCCAAGCCTTCAAAACAACACAGACTCTCTCAGGCAACAATCCTCCTCTCCTCACTAACAGTAACTGCTCAGCCTCCACACAGCAGCTCTCTATATAGTCAGTTAAAACAAGACGTGGGACTGACTATAGTTCAGTTCATAAGCTTCTTATTGTAATATCCAGACTTGAAAACCATCAAACTGTATAAATATGATCTAAACAACAGTCCATAGGGGGCAGCTAGGCGGCATAGTGAATAGAGCACCGGCCCTGGAGTCAGGAGGACCTGAGTTCAAGTCCAGCCTCAGACACAAATTTAACACAAAAAGCCTAGCCATGTAACCTTGGGCAAGTCACTTAATCCCAACTGCCCTCCAAAAAAGGCAAAAATATAAAAAATAAATAAAAAACAACCCTTATGAATATGAAATGGAAGTGATGAATAGATTTAAGGGATTAGATCTGGTAGGCATGATGCCTGAAGAATTATAGATAGAAGTTTGCAATATTGTGTATGGGAAAGCAACAAAAATATACCCCCAAAAAACAAGAGCAAGAAAGAAAATGACTGTCTTATAAGGCTTTATAAATAGCTGAGGAAAGAAGGAAAGAAAAAAGTAATGAAAACTGGAATCATGGTTGTTGGGAGAAATACAAACAATCTCAGATATGCAGATGACACCACTCTAATGGCATAAAGTGAAAAAGAATTAAGAAGCCTCTTGATAAAGGTGAAAAAAGAAGAGTGTAAAAGCTGGTTTGAAGCTTAAATTTAAAAAAGCAAAAACCTATGATCTTGGCAACTGGTCCCATTACTTCCTGGCAAACAGAGGGAAAAGAAATGGAAGTAGTGTCAAATTTTATATTATTGGCCTCAAAGATCACTGCAGATGGTTACTGAAGACATGAAATCAAAAGACACTTGCTCCTTGGAAAGAAAACCACAGCAAATCTGGACAGCACACCAACAAGCACAGATATCACCTTGCCAAAAAAGGAACATATAGTCAAAGCTATGATTTTTCCAGTAGCAATAAATGATTGTGAGTGTTGGACTATAAAGAAATTTAAGTGCAGCAGCATCAATGCTTTCAAATTGTGTTGCTAGAGAAAACTGCTGAGAGTTCCTTGAACAAAAAGATCAAATCTCTTCTGTACTTAAAGAAATTAATTCAGGCTATTCATGGAAGGTCAAATACTGAAGCCAAAGCTTAAATATCTTGCCAGATTAATGAGAAGATAGAATTCATGAAAAAGACTCTGATGCTGGGAAAGATAGAAGGCAAAAAAAGGGGTGGGATAGCAGAGAATGAGATGGATAGATAGTGTCATAGAAACAATGAACATGGACTTGGACAAACTTTGAGAGAGAATGAAGGATAAAAGGATCTGATGTGGTATGGTTCAGGTATGGTCACAAAGAGTTGGACTTAACTGAATGACTGAACAACATACACACACACACACACACACACACATATATATATATACATATATATATATACATATAGACGTGCATGTATAGGTTCAATATGTACATACATGTGTTCCTGTTATGTGTATAAGCATATATATATATATATATATATACACACTCACAAGTGTGTGTGTGTGTGTGTGTGTGTGTGTGTGTGTGTGTGTAGTGCTTTGAAAACTTAAAGGTTTTTTTTTTGTCTGATCAAGACAATGAGCCAAGGAAATTCCAAAGGGCCTGTGATGAAAAATGCTATCCACCTTCAAAGAGAGAACTGATGGTCTCTGAATGCAGTTTGAAGCATACCTATTTTACTCTATTTTTCTTGAGGGTTTTTTTTGTCTACATTTTCTTTTGTAACATGGCTGATATGGTAACATATTTTGCATGACTTCCCATGCATAATCAATAGCATATTGCTTGCTTTCTCAAGTCCAGGGAGGAATAGGATGGAGAGAGAATTTGATTATTTTTAAATGAATGTTTAAACATTGTTACATACTTTTGGGATATATTTAATGAAATATATAAAAATGCATATTTGAAAAAGAAAACTCTAAAGTTTATAAAGATAAGGAAGCTGAGTCTTTAAAAGGTTCATTAAATTACTCACCCATGCAAATGGGATTAAAAGTTTGGTCCCTCAACTCTAAAACAACATTAAAAAAAATGTTTTAATCAGCTTCCTCTTTCCTTGCCCAGATCATTGTCTCTAATTATCCAAGTTGGAGAATTGTGTCAACTAAACAAGGGGGAAAAATCTATATTGGTAAGAAAACCAGGTTACCTGTCATACTACAGCAGCAATAACCTTGGACTAATACAAAGATGAGAATGAATCATTATATATTTCTATTATACTTCAAGGTTTTCAACACTTTTCTCAGCAATCCTTTGAGGTGAATAATACATTTTTTTTTTTTTGCTTTTTGGAGGGCAACTGGGGTTAAGTAACTTGCCCAAGGTCACACGGCTAGGTTTTTGTTTGTGTGTGCGTTAAGTGTCCGAGGTCGGATCTGAACTCGGGTCCTTCTGACTCCAGGGCTGACGCTCTACTCACTGCACCACCTAGCTGCCTCTGAATAATACAATTATTAATATTCTCATTTTACAAATAGGGAAACTATAGCTCCAAGAGGTCCCATTACTTGTCCACCATTTTTTTAGATATGAAGTGGCAGAATCTACATCACAATCTGTCTATGGATTCCAAATCCTTTGCTTGTTTATATTTTGATTTCATTTCACTTTTTTATTTCTTTTTTTTTTATTTGTGACATACTGCCTCATTGTAAGAGAGGAAGTATTGAACATGACCTTTCTTTTGGATGGAGCAGGACAGGGAAATGATTTTTACAAGCTGAAATCCTGAGGGAGATAGAAGATAGTCAGAGATTTATATTCAGTAAAGAAGAGAGGGCTAGTTATTAACCAAATACCATCTCAATGCTTGTGGAAGTGAGGACAATATCTGCTCATCAGACGTGGAAGGAAAATGAACATAAGCAGAGTTCAAGAATTTCCTAAGTTCTGAATCAAAGAAAGACTCATAGTCATGGAGTCAAAGGGCATTAGAACAGAAGGGACCTGCAAGATCATCTAGTACAAACCAGAAAAGCTAAGCCATTTGGTCTCATTATTAAGCCTTGTGGGTCAATCATCTATATACTAGAATTCTATTGAAAATCAAGCTTCCTTCATGTCAATTACTCTTTTCAGTGTCTTAATATTCCACTTAGCTACCAAAAGATGAAATTATCTGTCCAAATTTTGCTCTCTCTTTTAATCATTTCACGACCCTAGGGGACTAACTTAACCTCTCAATATCCTATTGCAGCTTTCTAAGATGGTAAGTTGCAAAGGAGGTGTCTTTGCATTTGGAGATGAAATCCTTTACTAGAAGCTCTACAGATTGATAGAAAGACAAGTCGAGTGAAAAATGACATTATAATTAGGACTTTTCTGACAATGTTAATACAAGTTATAGCTTGAATATTGTTTTTAAAAATTCAGGATGTTCTGTTTAATTTGGATCATAAAAAAGTGCTATCGTGATTTGGGCCTTACATTTCAAATATATTTCCCTGTATCCCTTTCTCTACCCTCTGCCTACTTCATTAATAGTAGGTAGAATACATTGATTAATTGAAGACAGAACAATGTCAGTATTTTAATTTAATAAGCTATCAAAAATTTGACCAAATGGATAATTATAGTTGATAGTCATACTACACTTCTCAAATGGATCTGTAATTGCATCAAGCTTAATGTTCTCCTGAGCCTACCATTCTGGAGAACAATTTGGAACTATGCCCTAAAGGCTATAAAACCATGCATACCCTTTGACCCAGCAATACCACTACTAGGCCTGTATCCCAAAGACATCATTAAAAAAGTCAAAAGAATCCGAATATGCAAAGCATGTACAGCTCTTTTTGTGGTGGCAGAGAAATTGACATTGATGTGATGCCCATCCACTCGGGAATGGCTGAACAAGTTGTGGTATATGAATGTAATGCAATACTTTTGTTCTTTAAAAAATGGTGAGCAAACAGACTTCAGAAAAACCTGGAAAGACTTGCATGAACAGATGCTGAGTGAAGTGAGCAGAACCAGTAGAACACTATACACAGAACAGCAATATTGTAAGATGACTGATTTTGTTAGACTTAGCTCTTCTGAGCAATGCAATGATCTAACACGATTCCAAAAGACTCACAATGGAAAATGCTATTCACATTCAGAGAAAGAACTATGGAGTCTGAATGAAGATCAAAGGAAACTATCCTCACCCTTTTTTTCTTTCTCATGGTTTTTCCCATTTTTTCTGAGTCTTCTTTTGTAACATGACTAATGTGGAAAAATAGGTTTAATATGATCATACATGTATAGCCTATATCAGATTGAATGCCATCTTCATGAGGGGGGACTGGAGAGAGTGGGGAAAATTTAGAACTCAAAATCTTATGAAAGAAAATGTTGAAAACTAAAAATAGATTTTTTTAAAGAAGCTTATTTATTCTCCCAAAAAATATGCAAAACTTAACATTTCCCTGTCTGCCTGTCCCATTTGATTCTTGTCCATACCCTCCCATAAGTTTCCCATAGAGGGTCCACCAAATATACTGGTGAACCTGACTCAATTTGCAATATTCTTGCTGTCCATCTGGAATTTCTCACTTTCACCAGATAACCACTTCACTTTCTTTTCCTTTCATATTTACCCCCTCGTTACATCTTTTAACTCCATTTCTTCTTCAGTTATTCACTGGTTACATATTGCAATTTATTCAAACCTTCTATGTACCTCTTAATTGCCCACTGTGTGATATTTGTTTTCAGTTCTTCAAAAATGGTTGTGCTCTATGTTTTGTTATCATATAGATAGTGGCCATAGCAGGAATTCACCAATCAGAATAGAGGGCCACAGTATATTACCAAGTGATGAAACCATGATAAGGAAATGGAAAAGTCTGGAGAGTGAGGAGTGAAGACATAAATGACTGGATGGATTAATGGATAAATATACATATATATGTATACAAGGTCATTTACCTTTATTATATTATTATATATTATATATTATATTATATTATATTATTATATATTATATTATATATATTATATTATTATATATTATATTATATTATTATATATTATATTACCTTTATTATTATCCTTTACCTATATTATCTCTTTTTATCATCAGAATAGCCCTGGCAGGGGCACCTAGGTGGCGCAGTGAGTAGAGCATCGGGCCTGGAGTCAGAAGGACCTGAGTTCAGATCTGACCTCAGACACTTACACACACAAACAAAAACCTAGCCATGTGATCTTGGGCAAGTTACTTAACCCCAATTGCCCTCCAAAAAAAAAAAAAAGAATAGCCCCAGGAAGTGGGTGTGAGGTGGATACAGCAAATATTATTCCCATTTCATAGATGAGATAACTGAAGCTTAGGGAGGTAAAAGTGACTTACCAGTGGTCACAAAGCTAGTAAATGTTTGGAGATAGGAATCAAATTAAATATTTTTTATTCCATCTCTAACTCTGTTTCTTTTATATTGTACTATCATGATACTAGAATGAGTAGGCACTATGTCAAGAGAACAAAGTAAGATCCTTTTCACAACTCTTGGTAATATGAGGCACAGGACCAAAAACTGGAAGTTCTATTACTGAGAATAGACTTGAAAAGAAAATAAAGTTGAGGTCCTGTTCAAAATGATGAAGGGTATCAGAAAGACCAAGCATTTAAAAAATCCTTAAATAACAAATTAAAGAATTGTTCTTCCTTAATTAGGTATTTATTTGGTTCCTTGGGTGTGGGGGGTATTCAGGGAAGACTAGCACCTCTGTTGTGAGGGCTTTCTGAGTTCTTTTCAGGACTGCTTATCCACCTTTGGTGTCCCCCGTCACCCAACTCTCACCTGCACAGCAGCTACACTTGGTAAAACCATCTCAGGAGGTGATCTAAACCAGGTTGAGGGTAACCAACAGGCCTTGACATTGGTGGATTAGGAGGGGTCTCCCCTAAGTTTGTGAAGATTTCCCCCTGCAGAATGAGTGGATGAGAATCATTTTCTTCCCATGGCAATGAAAGCAGATAGAGAAGGTGCTGTGGAGTACTTAGAGCTTGGTCAGACAGAAATTACCAATGGTTCTCCACCTCATCCTGACCCATCACCAGTCATCTTGACCTTTGTCCTGCCACTGGACCTTGATGACCCTAGAAGAGAGAGTAAGGCAGATGATTTTGTGCAACTCTGCCTCACTTGAATGCAACTCATTCTCAAGTTAAGATATCACTGATGATGTTGTGATGTCATTGGTCCTCTTCAAAAACAAAGGACAAAAAACATTTGACCCCTAATGACTTATGTAAAGATCATCAATATGAGTTTAATTTAGGTACTTTGTTTCTAATTGCATACCTTTGGAAGAGGCTCTCAGCTGGTTTCAGTTTGCATTTTTTCTCTATAAAACAATAGAATATTATAGGTACTTCAAAGCATATTCCACAGAACATTGACATGCAAAAAAAATGTCAGTGTGTTCCACTAAGAATAAAACTGTGTAACACTTGGGAGGGGGCAGAGTGGACACTTCCCAAAATCACACAGTAAATCTGAGAGACAAGATTACCTGAGGTTCAATGTAAGCTAAAAGCCTGCACCCGTTGAAAAGTCATAACTCTTATCCCCAACAATTTGCTTAATTTCGCTAGTCAGCAGACAGGCTGAGTTCAAAATAAAGGCATTTAAGGAAATAGAAAAGCAAGAAAAGTAGTAATAAAGTTCCTCTCATACCCTCTTACTAATTGATGCACCATCACTGAAAAGTGTTAATACTCGTAGGATATAGGATAACATATGCCCATGCGGCAACTCACAGATCTAGGGTTATAGGACCATGATGTCATGTTTATCCTGATTGACCAGCTCATCAGTGTCACATAGCAAATAATCTCTACTGGAGTTTCTCCCTGCTGGTTCTGGTGTTGCTTCTGCTAACTGTTCTGTTGATGCTGTGATTGGTGCCAGATGAGGCTCCACTGGTTCTTTCCAAAGAAATTCAAGCTCTGGAAATCCCTACCAACATAAGCAAGTATAAAATTGATGTCATTTTCCAAAGTATCCATCTTAAGTCCAATAATTGATCAGGATGTTAGCCCACAGAGGAAGACACTTGTTTTTTCAGTCACAATGTTATAGTGGCATGTTGACACAGTTACCAACTCAGATAGTGGGTTCCTCAGACAAGGCAGCCCTAAAGTCAGCTACTCTGTGAGTATACATCCTCACCAAATAACAGCTCACAAGCTCACACCAATATGCTGTGGTTTTTGTGTTTTCTTTTTGGCATTTAATTAAATATCATTATAATGAGAGTAGTAATAAAAATTTTCCACAGACATATTTTGTCACAAATACTATTTGTCATAATAGAGAAAAGTGGACACATATTGTATGCACATGTGGCCAATGTTCACATGTGGAGGAGCAGACCATGCCTTGGATGCTTTGGATCTGAAGATGTCTCCTGGTGACATCACTGTACTGGCCCCACTGGGCTTGACTCTCGATGGTTTCACATGGCACAGAATTTCTCCCAGGCATCTAATCCATGCCAAAGGTGTAGCCTTTTCTAGAAACTGCTGGCCACTGCTATTCTCTCATGGTTTATGTTTGTCCATGCCCTCCTAGTCTCATGGTCACTGTCCTTTGCATCTCCACTGGATGTGAGGTTTTGAAGCTACTCTCTGCCTTCAGGTTCTGGTTTTAGATGGAGTTCTTAGCTCTGAAGGTAGAAACCTCTTCATCATAAGAAGAAAAATAGACTCTGCTATCTATTATTTAGTTTATAATATTTTAGAAAGTTAGAGAGAGACCTCACATAACTAATATTCTGTTGGGTTAAACTAAAAGCTCAGTGCTTTTAAGAAAAGGAAGTAGAATGTGGCTGTTTCTCTGAATCTTGGAAATTTTCTCTCTAGAGGGAGATTCTTTTACTTCAGTTTCAAGCTCTTAAGAAGAACAGCATTGAATCAACTGACTAGTGACTAAAGCTTCGTAGTTGTTGTTGTTGTTCAATAGTTTCAGTCGTGTCTGACTCTTAGTGACCCAATTTGGGGTTTTCTTAGCAAAGATACTGGACTGCTTTTCCATTTCCTTAACCAGTTCATTTTACAGTTGAAGTTGAAACAAACAGGATTAAGTGATTTGCCCAGGATTACATAACTAGTACCTATCTGAGGCCATATTTGAACTCAGGTCCTCCTGACTCCAAGGTCTGCACTCTATCTACCTCATTACTTACCTGCCCTCCTAAATTTACTTATTTTTATTCTAATTTGAATTTCCTGATTACTCTCAATCAGAGAACTCTCTCTAATTTAGAAATACTCTGTGGATCTCTGCTTAATTTCTAATGACTATTCAATTATACCAGTTGGTATCTATTAGAGAACATCATTCTGTCAAATTGCCAGTTAATAAATACTTACTGTCCATTGCCTTAAATCAGTCATCTAACATTAAAAAAAAAAAAAAAAACATAAAAGCAACTTCGGTTGCTTCTTGGTCTAGCATTGAACACTGAGTTTTTAAAAAATCACATTGAGGCATCTGTCTTTGTACAGGACACACAGAATAATCTGTATCCTTTTACCTGCTTTGCTTTCTTTTACAACTCTTTTTTGATCAATGTAAAATTGGACATTTTTAAAGGGGACACAAAATAGAGTATTGATAATGAAGACTGATAATAAAAGCATCATCTACAATTCTTCAAGGATCAACTTCAAATAAAAATACAGAAGAAGCAAAAATATGACCAATAGGGGCAGCTAGGTGGCATAGTGAATAGAATACCTGTTCTGGTGTCCGGAGGACCTGAGTTCAAATCCGGCCTCAGAAACTTAACACGTACTAGCCTTGTGACGTTGGGCAAGTCACTTAATCCCAATTGCCCTGCCTTCCCCCCTCCAAAAAAAAAATATGACCAATAATATGTCCAAGTTGGATTTAGTTAGATTCAGAGTAAAAATAAGCACATTGTTCTGAGGGAAAATTCCAAAAGTATTTATAAAAAGATGACATAAAATTTAAAAATAAAGTTCTAGGGGCAGCTAGGTGGCACAGTGAGTAGAGTGTAGGCCCTTAAGTCAGAAGGACCTGAGTTCAGACCCAGCCTCAGACACTTAAAGCAAATACAAATAATAAAACCTAGCCATGTGGCCTTGGGCAAGTTACTTAACCCCAATTGCCCTCCAAAAAGCAAAAAATAGAATAAAATAAAATAAAGTTCTAATTTTATTTTTGTAAAAAAAAAAAAAAAACAATAAAAGGGAATTGAAACAATTTATAAGAGGAGAAAGAAAAAAAACGATACATGTTTTAATTTCAGCATTGTGTCCAATATTTTTACTATCTGTAAAACAAATTAATTAATTTGAAAAATTAAACAGATAATGATGAAATAGTAGAAAGTGCTGGAATTGGAATCACAGGACCTGGATTTGAAATTCAGATTTGTTCCTAAGATTACCTTGAGCAACTTCATATCATCTCCATGGGTCCCAGTTTCCTTACCTGTAAAAAGAGGCCATAAGACTAAGTCTTCTTGAAGGTCTCCTTGAGATCTAAATCAAATGTTATGTGTTTCCTCACTAAATAAGTTATTTATTTCTAAATTTGGAAATAAATTTAAACGGAAAAATTTAGCTTTAAAAATCAACCTTGCTGGCCTCAAAGATGGCAGCATAGAAGCAGGAAAACTCTGTGGGCTCCCCCCATAACCACCTCATATACCTACAAAATATGACTCTAAACAAACTTTATAGCTACAGAACCCACAAAGTGATGGAGAGAAACAAATCTCCTGCTGAAGGCAGCCCAGAAGTCTGGCAGGAAGGGTCCATCAAAGCATGCTGGGAGTAGAGCCCAGCCCCAGGTGAGCCTGTGGTTTTAGCCTCAGGGTTGCCTCCAACCAGCCATGGCTGGAGGGACTTCAGGAGAGTGGATCACCAGCAGCTGTGGCAGTTTCCGGAATTATTAACCCATAAATGCCAAAGGAAAGTAAAAGGTCAGTGTGGACTTTGGGAACAGGGGGACTGAGAGTGTGGTCCAACCTTTGCCACCACAGCTAGAAGTGGCAGAGGTGCCACAGATGTGTAGCCACCACCACATGGTTGCTTCAGAGCTCCTGGCCTGCAGATTGTAGGGGGGGTGACCATTCTGAGGGGTAATCACTCTTGCTTTAACTTGCTTGGATCTGGATCACTGTCTAGGGTAGAGGTCCTGGGTTCTATGACCAGGTGTCAGAACCTATGGAAGTTTCTGAGAAGGCACCCAACTAATAGCTCCAGCAGCTACAAAACCCCATCAATTTGGGAAAAGCTCTCCTCTCTGGAAGCAGAGTTCTACTGTGGCAAAAAGCTGAAAAGTCTAGTAATTGCTTACATGAGCAAGCAAAGGAAGCAAAGCAAGCACAGCAACCCAACTTTATATTGCTTTTTGGGGGGCAAAAAGGACCAAAGCATGGAACAGGGGGAAGACAATAAAGTCAGAACTCCAGCACCAAAAGCTTCTAAGAAAAATGTGAACTGGTTACAGGCCATAGAGGAGCTCAGAAAGGATTTTGAGAACCAAATAAGAGAAGTGGAGGAAAAATTGGGAGGAAAAATGAAAATGATGCAAGGAAATCATGAAAACTGAGTCAACAACCTGACTGAAGAAAATAACACCTTAAAAAATCAACCTCATGTTATTTGGTACCATTGAGAGAAACAGGAATAGGATATTTTAGAAAATGATTTTTAAAGACTTTACTGTCAGGGTTCCAGAAAAAGTTTTGTTTAAAGGGGTTCAACCTATAAAAGTTTTAAGACCTAATGTGCTATATGATTTCTAGGTCCCTAAAACTTCTAATATATTATGACTAATTTTAATAGTTGACATATAAATGGTGCCTTAAAGTTTGCAAAGTGTTTGCATTCATTATATCATTTCATTTTCAAAGTAACCTGTCAAAGGTTATTATTATCCATATTTTACAGATGGGGAAACTGAGATGGAAAGATATTAACTTTCCCAGAATTATATAATTAATGAGCATCTGAGGCAGGATAGCAGCCAGATTTTCTGACTCCAAGACATTTCTCTTTACATTCATGCTTCCCTTCCAATCTAAAGTCTTGGGAATTCCATGATCAATTAAACTTGTTAAAACATTCATTTCTGGTGGAAGAAAATACACATGCTAAACAGGGCATATTCCTTTGTTAAGCAGCCAAACCTACCTGTTAACTGTGGGTTGAGAACTCCACAATCTGGGAGATATTTAGTGAAACAGAGAGCAAGCATCATTTGAGGTGCATAATATTTAAAATGTGAACTCAGAGATGATCATTCAAAGCACAAGTGGATAGAAAGTGGCTAGACAGAGTCCTCACTGCAGGAACAGCACTCCATGTACAGAAAGAGGATCAGAGCCCACGAAGCAGGATGTGAAGGAAGCAGTGGTCCCTGGCCCATGCTGTTAAATTGCAGGATTTGATAGGCAGGAGGCTCTATTAAATCTAACAGAGATAGCTTAATTAAACAAAGGCTTAAAACAAATCTTATAGAAACACCTGAGGTGCAAGTAGGCTCCATGAAATGTATAAAAAAAACCCAACCCCTGAGCTGTATTCACATGCACACTCACTCACACATACACAAACACACACACACACACACACACACACACACACACAGAGGCAATGAGACAGGGGTGGGGAGAGACAACAAAATGAGGACATAGACACAGAGATAGAGCTACAAAAATGCAGAGACACAGAGACAAAGACAGACACAGAAATATGTGCAGATACAGAGATGGGGGTGGGTGGGAAACAAGACAAATCAATAGTTTATCTCTTTCGACTGTTCTGAACAAAAAGGTGGATAATTACTCCTCCTAAAACAATTCCCAAGGTCTCCTGGGAAGGTAACATTGATTACTATTCTCTTATGTCAAAGGGGCAGCACAGTGGACTGGGTAGATATTTAGAATAAGGAATATCTGGGATCAAGTCCTCACTCTCACAAATGCTGGTTGTATCCTCCTGAATAAATCATATTAAGACCTTAGTGCCACTAAGCAACTCTCTAAGTCACCAACCTACAAGGTAGTTGCTGTTCTGCATTGCTAGAGGGTTTCCTTGTCAGAATTTTCTATAGCAAAAAACCATACATGAATACAGAGAGATTCACAGAGACAGAAACAGAGAAAGACAAACTGATAGAGACTGAAAGAGAGAAATGCACAAAATAATGGTTTGAAAAAAAGAAAACTAGATTGGTGAAACAGAGATAAGGAAGAATCAGAAATCTTTTGAACTCAAACTTCAGTGTTCAAAAAACCTAAGAATATCAGTTATGGGGGAAGAACTCCTCATCTGGTGTGAATTGTTAGGAAAACTCTAAAACTGTT
This sequence comes from Gymnobelideus leadbeateri, assembly GCA_011680675.1. Classification (NCBI taxonomy): domain Eukaryota; kingdom Metazoa; phylum Chordata; class Mammalia; order Diprotodontia; family Petauridae; genus Gymnobelideus; species Gymnobelideus leadbeateri. Next base: position 849,689 of record WOXC01011326.1, on the reverse strand, counting down.
CAGCATGTTTAGATCAACTAATTAAAGCGTATACTACAATGAGCTCAAAATATATGATCTTGATATTAGAAATGGTGCCGTCAAAATAGTTAGAAGAAAATCATATCAGGTACCTTTTACAACTTGGAATTATATTAACAAAGTGCCTAAAGTGCTCTTATTGAAATTAAATATTAATATGGACATTTTACTTACTTTGTTAGTGACTAATATTTGTATAGGGCTTTAAGGTTTGGTAAGCACTTTGCATGTTGTCTTATTTAATCAGAAGAACAACTCTATAAGGTAGGTGGGATTATTATCACTATTTTACATATGAAAAAACTGAAGCACAGAAAAGTTAAGTGACTGACTCAGGGTCACATGGTAAAGATGTTTCTGAGGCAAAAAGTAAACCCAGGTATTACTGACTCCATGTCCAGTACTCTGTCCACTGTGCTATTATCTTCCACCATATTTCCTGACCCTAAGATTCCACTACTAGGAATAGAAGGAAAGGAAGTAAATGATTAAAAGAAAAGTGATAGATAGATAGATGATAGATAGAAAGACAGAAAGATAGATGATAGAAAGACATAGCTAGATATGTATATACATATATAGATACAGATAAAGACACACATATAACTTTATCTGTATCTATCTCTCTATCTATATACATATATATATATATATATATATACATTTATAGCATCACTTTTTAAAAAGGACAGCAAAGAATTATAAACAAAGATTTTGCTCATCAATTAGGAAATAGGTAAGAACAATTGTACTTAAATGTAATAGTTTTTTGTTGGGGGGAGGGAGCACTATGAGACATGTTGAGGGACAACTAGGTGATGAAATGAATAGAGCACCAGCCCTGGGGTCAGGAAGAGCTGAGTTCAAATATGGCCTCAGACACTTGACACTTACTAGCTATGTGACCTTGGGTAAGTCACTTAACCCCAATTGCCTTGCCTTCCCCCTCCAAAAAGAAATTGGAGAATATGAAGAATATGGAGGATGGAGGCGGAGCCAAGATGGCGGAGTAGAAACAGCTCATCCAAGCCACTCTGCCCCCACATTCCCCCCAAACTATGTAAAAGGGGACTCTGAACAACTTCTGGAGCCCCAGCACCCACAGAATGACACAGAGAAGCTAACCTCCCACTGAGGACAGCCCAGCAACCCTGCAGGAAGGACCAGTGCAGCAGTCTGGGAGCTGGCAGCGCGCAGTGCGCAGAGCACGGGGAGCAGAGCCGAGTGGAGCCCAGGTCCCTGTGAGCCGAGGTTTTAGCCCCAGGGTGGCAGGGCCAGCAGCTGGCTGGAGAGACCCCAGAACACCAGCAGCTATGGCTACTCCAGAATTATCAACATAGACATGCCTAGGACAAAGTAAGAGGTTAGTGCCCTATAGACTTTGGGACCAGCATTTGGGGAATGCATCGGCTTCCTCCCCTGGGGGCTAGAAGCCGCTCAGGAGACATGCCATTTGGTAGTTTTCAGAGGCAGCTCCAGCTCCTGGCCTGCGAACTGTTGGGAGATCCAGCAATCAGTCTTGGGGGGTAATCACTTTTGCTTTAACCTCCCTGGATCTGGATTGTGATCTGGGGGGGAGGTCGTGGGTGGGTTTCCAGCTTGCCAGAAACTGAAGCTGCCCTCCCACACGTTCGGGACGAAAATTTCCCTTATCTGTTGGCAAAGCCATAGGGTGGCAACAAGCCCAAAAGTCAAGTAATTAAGTGGCAACATGCCAAGGCAAAGGAAACAGAAAAATGCAACCCTAGACTCCTATTTTGGGGGCATAGAGCGGGAAAAGGACTGTGAGGTCAGAAGTCCTGCTCCAAAAGCCCCAGGGGAAAACATGAGCGGGTTGCAGGCCATAGAGGACCTTAAGAAGGACTTTAAAAATCAAATAAGAGAAGTGGAGGAAAAATTGGAAAGAGAAATGAGAAGGATGCAGGAAAAGTATGAAATGAGGGTCAACAGCCTGACTGAGGAAAACAACACCTTAAAAAATAGACTAACTCAAATGGCAAAGGAGGCCCAAAAGGGCAATGAGGAGAAGAATGCCTTAAAAAGTCGAATTTGCCAGATGGAAAAAGAATCTCAAAAGTTCACTGAGGAGATTCATGCCTTCAAAGTTAGACTGGAGCAAATGGAAGCTAATGACTTTATGAGAAATCAAGATGCTGTTAAGCAGATCCAAACAAATGAAAGAGTAGAAGGCAATGTGAAATATCTCATGGGAAAAACCACTGACCTGGAAAATAGATCCAGGAGAGACAATTTAAAAATTATTGGACTACCTGAAAGCCATGATCAAAGAAAGAACCTAGAAATCACCCTTCAAGAAATTCTCAAGGAAAATTGCCCTGATGTTTTAGATCCAGAGGGCAAAATAGAGGTTGAAAGAATCCACCAATCACCTCCTGAAAAAGATCCCAAAAAGAAAACTCCCAGGAATATTATAGCCATGTTCCAGAATCCCCAGATCAAGGAGAAAATACTACAAGCAGCCAGGAAGAAACAATTTCAATATTGTGGAAACACAATCAGAATAGCACAGGACCTGGCAGCTTCTACACTGAGGGATCGAAGGACATGGAATATGATATTCCAGAGGGCAAAAGAACTGGGACTGAACCCAAGGGTCACCTAGCCAGCAAAACTGAGTATTTTGTTTCAGGGGAAAATATGGTCATTCAGTGGAATAGAGGACTTTCAAGCATTCTTGAGGAAAAAAACAGAATTGAATAGAAAATTTGACATCCAGACACAAGAAGCAAGAGATGCCTGAGAAGGTAATCAGGGAAAAGAAGTCAAAAGGAACTTATCAAAGTTGAACTATTTACACTCCTATATGGAAAAACAATAACTGTCACTGATGTTATCTTTCTCACTATGAAAATAGTGGAAGGGTGTGTGATAATATGAATACATATGTGAATGTGTGTGTATATGGTTACAGTTATATATGGATAAAGGGCATAGGTTGAATTTGTCGGGAAGGGAGAATACTCAAGGCATGAAATTATGAGGTGAGAGAGGAAAGTGGCAAGAGGAGATGGGGAGAGACAGGGTAGGGTAAACTATCTCATGTAAAAGAAGCAAGGGGAAGTGGTTGCAAGGGAAGGGGAGAATAGGAAGGCAAAAACGCAAAACCACATTCTCATTGAATTTGGCTCAGGGAGAGAATGACATACATACTAAATGGGATTTCTCAACCTACAACAGAATAGGGGGAAGGGGATGAGAGGAGGGATGATGGATGGGAGAGCATCCTTGGGGGGAGGGTAGGTTGGAAGTACCCACTATAGAAGAGGGACAGGATCATGTAGGGAATGGACCAGGTGGGGGGTGGGATGAGTGGGAGGGAATTATAATCAGCCTTGCACAATATATATACTATGATAATGTTTTGCATAGCTAGACATGTACAACATATATTGAATTACTTATCTTCCCAGAGGGAATGGGTGACAAGGGAGGAAGGAAATGGATCTGAAATTCAAGGTCTTAACATTAAATGTTTCAAATATATATAAATACTATTATTAATACTCTTTTGCTTGCAAATGGGAGATAAGATGTGCAGGCATTGGGACACAAAGATTCACCTTCCTCTAATGGAAAAGTCGAAGGGGGTATGGGAGAAGGTATGGGAGAGAGCAGATTGGAGGAAGCAATATCTTGTGAGACTGCTATTCTGGGAGGGTGGGTAGGGGAAAAACGGGGGGGGGAAATGATTGTAACTCAAAATCTGGCGGAAATGAATGATGTAAAACAGAAGTTAATAAAGCATTTGTTTAAAAAAAAGAATATGGAGAAGACATATGAACTGATACAGGAAAAGAATCTGGAAAGCAATATGCAAAGAAACTATAATAATGTACCTGAGAAGACCAAGAACAAAATTGAAACTAAATGCTGTAAATGAGATTCTAGCTGAGACTTCAAGGAAGCTAGGGAAGCCAAGAGATGGAGGTGAGAAAGAAAAGAGTTCCAGGCATGAGGGCAGTGCATGAAAATGCCCAGAGTCCAGAGATGGAATGTTGTATGAAAAATAGCAAGATCAGTGCCATTGGAGAGGGCATGGGGTATAAGGTGTGAAAAGACCAAAAAAGGTGTTAAGGGATCAAACTAAGAGGGGCTTAAAAGTCAAATTGAGGATTTTATATTTGATCCTGGGGCAAAAGAAGTCCATTGACGTTTATTGAGTGGAGGTGGGGGAAGGGGGAAGGGGACAAAGTGATATGGTCAGAATTGTACTTTAGGAAAATCACTTTGATAACTAAGTAGAGAATGGACTAGAGTGGGGAGACACATGAATCAGGAAGACCAACCAATAGGGTATGAGAGTAGTGCAGGCAGGAGGTGAGGAGGGCCTGTTCCAGAATGGTGGTGGAGTCATAGGAAAGAAGGTAACATTGATGAGAGATGTTGAGAAAGTAAACAAAACAGGAAATTGCAATTGATTGGGTATGGAAGATAAAAGAAAGTGAGGGGTCAAGGAGGACACCTGAACTATTAATGACCAAGTATGGTCTCAAAGAAAGGATCTTTCCTTCTTCTTAGAGGACAATGGATATGAAATATCCAACATAATGTCAGATTGGTTGGTGTGTTGGCTGCTATTGCTGAGTTGTCAGTTTCCCCCTCTTTTATTATTTTCTATATGGGATAGCTCTCTGGGTGGAGAAAGGGAAGGGGATATATTATATAAAAATGATACATAAAAAATAAACAATTTTTTACAAATAAATTACACCAACAAAATGGGTCAAATTAAAGCAAGGCAAAAGCAGGTCTGTATAGCAAGATCACAAGCATTCTTATTTCACCAAAAATTGAAATATCTTTTGGAAAGAAAAGAAAGGAAGGAAAAGGAAGGAAGGAAGGAAGGAAGGAAGGAAGGGAAAGAGAGAGGGAAAAGGAAAGAAAGAAGGAAGGAATTAGGAAGGTAGTGGGAAGGAAGGAAGGAAGGAATTAGGAAGGAAGTGAGAAAGGAAAGAAGGGAGGATTTCTTAATTTTACCCAAACACCATGGATTTTCCTAATAGTCTGAATAAAAACTCCAAATCTTTCCACAGTTATTTTCAAACATGATTTTTTTGTTGTTAAAATATATATGACCAGAAATTCTGAGCAATTAGTTAAATGAGTGGTGATTACACATTATGTCTAAGTCATTACAGAGAGTCCTCAAGATCAATATAAGAGGGACAAAATCAGAGGTCTATTGTTAGTATTTGGGGATAAAATATAATCAGACCTATTCAAAAATAATAGATGAGAGGTTGGTTTAGCTGCTCTTCCTCTGTACAGTCATGTAGTGTAAATCACTGTTAATAATGAAGACAAACTTAACATTCTACACATACCTTTTCTGGGCACTCAAAGAATTGTGATAATACTTACACAAACTCTATGAATACAGCAACTGACCTCTGGACTGCTCCTCACATAAGACATTCTATCTCTTGATTCTGCAAATTTTCATAAATCTGCGCATGCCTAGAATTCTCTCTCTCTCTCCTCTGCCTTGGAAGGCACGTTCCATGCTTCCTTCAGGACTTTCTCAGCTCATCTAGACTTTTGTCTTGCCACTGGAATCCATTGACTCTGGAGGAGAAAGAGGCTGGTGACTTTGCATAGCCCTGCCTCACTTAAATCCAATTCATTTGCAAGACAAGACATCACCCTCCTGAAGTCCTCAGTCCTCTTTGAGAACAAAAGAGGAATAACCAAGAAAAAAACAAATTTCGCCTTCTAAAATAAGCTTTTCCTTCATCGACCTTAATGCTAGTTCCTTCTCCTTGCCCTAAGGCAAGAGGGTGGTGGATAGAACACTAGATCTGGCATCAAGAGCAAATTTGACCTCAGACACATTAACTGTGTTACTTTAGGAAATTTACTGTCTATTTTCCTTACTTTCTCCAACTATAAAATGGGGATTATAATAGTACCCATCTCCCAGGGTTTTGAGATATCTGTAAAACTCTTAGTACAGTGCCTGCCATAGAGTAAGCAATTAATATATGCTTTCTTTCTTTCCTTATTTCCTATTTGTCCTATTTAATGTGTATATATGGTTGTTTCCATGTTGCCTCTACCACTACCACAAGACTATAAACTCCTTGAGGGCACAGACCATTTATTACCTTTACATCTCCAGCACGTAGTGCAGCACATAGAGCATAGTAGGTATTTAATAAATTCTTCTTAACTAAATTTGTTTCTCAGAATACTGACATTAAAATGCATCTGCTGCAAGTATTTACTAAATACTTACTATGCAGAAATAGTGGAAACACGGTCCCTGAGCTCAAGGAACTAACATCCTAATGAGGGAGAGAATAGACATAAAACAATGTCTACACAATATATGTACCATGTTAACAGAACATAACCTTACTGGCATCATCCCTTAGCTCTTAGTGTCCCTGCTCTCCTCTTCAAATAAAGGATGGATGGATGCACTTCTGTTTACCTAAAGACACATACCCTCCCCTTCCTACACACACACACACACACACACACACACACACACACACAGGCACACACAGAGCTCTACAGATAATCTGCTATATCCTTGAGGGCAGAAACTGTTTGACATTCTGCAGAGTGCCTTGCACATAGTAAGCACTCAGGAAATGCTTATTGGATTTTTTTTTAATTCTATGAAACTGATTTTTTGATGGTTGCATAAATGATCAAAATCAAGTTACCTAGGAGACAATAAGAAGATCTGTTTCTCTGCAGCAATTTTTAATGGTATATGCTCAGTGAGTATCTGGGAGGAAATTGGCATTATAACAGTAGGGGATCTCGGAAAAGATGCAAGAGCTAATATATAAATATACATATATCTATATATACATATTATATATGTGTGTGTATATATATATATATATAAAATCAGCTGATTATATCATCATCAGATAGAAAAAATCTTGATTTTGCAAATAGTTATATAAAGTAAGAGTATTAACATTTTAAACTTGTGATTTTTCTTTTCTTTCATGGTCAATTTGGTAATTTAATCTTTGGAAATTAGGATGGTCAATCTTATTAAGACAATGATAACCAAGGTAAATACAATAGTAATTCATTGGTAATGTTTTAAGAAATATATTTGGTGGTTAGGTTTACATGGGCAATTATCCAGCTGATTGTATCCATAGAATAACTGTTTATGAACTATTCCGACTATTCAAGTAGGCAGCCAAATGGCACAATGGATAGGGTTCAGGGATTAGAGTCACAAAAACTTAAGTTCAAATCCTGCCTCAGATATTTGTGACACTGGACAAGTAATTGAACTTAGATTTGCCTTCATTTCCTCATCTGTAAAATGGGGATGATAATGGTACCTCTCTCCCAAAGTGGTTTTTAGGATAAAGTGAGATAATGTTTGCTAAAATAAATCTTAAAGCACTATATAAAAACTAGATATTATTATACTATTACAGGAAAAAATAGCCTTGAACCAGTTTTTATCTCTCTCCCCTTCTGAAAATTAACTTGTATTTACCTGGTTGTCTATTTATAATCTCCCCCCTTTCATGCTCTTCCCCTTCCCAATACAATGCAGAGCCTGTTTTGTTTCTGCCTCTATAGGTTCAGGACCCAGAATGGTACTTTGCATGCACTCATTCCTTAATGAAAGTTTATTGAATGTAATTGTCTGTTACACTTTGTATGGAGACATTTCCCAGTCCTACTGTAATGAACCAACAACACACATTGTGGTCTATTAAAAAAAAAAGCTATGATTCTGTCACCTTATAATATAGTTTTGACTCCTGGCCTGGACATTTTATTGGCTTTGAGATCAGAGGAATGTTATTTAGTCTCCCTCTGAGCCTCAGTTTCACTGAAATGGGGATGATATTTGTTCCATCCACCTCACGGATTTTTTTTTTTATTAGAACAAACTGTGATGATATAAATGTTATAGAGAAGTCCTGGTGAGGAAATTCTCTCAGTGTGGATCAGACCATTTCCTGCTCTGCAATTTATAGTCTTTGAGCTGCCTGGGACAAAGAGAGGTTAAGCAATTTGCCTAGCATTATACAGCCTATCTGTAGCAGGGCAGTGATAGGTCTTCCTGACTCTGAGACTGGCTCACCATCCACCATGCTGTGCAGCCAGTATTTTTATTATACACCATAAAAGTGTGAGTTGTTGCTATCAAAGTCCCAGTTCTGCCACTGCCTAGCTGCATGACAAATGGCTTACTTTTTCTAAGCTTTGGTTTTCTCATTTTTTTGCAGCTTTAAACTTCCATGGCTTTGCTTATTTGGTTTAAAGGAAATCTCATACAAGTCCAGTAATATAGTCAGCTTTTAATAACTAAACATTGCAAAGATGATTGACAACTTGAAATTCATCTAACACATTAAGGAAATCTGTATTTCCATGCTAGAGTGGTACCCCCACCCCCAAGAATGGCCCCTGGGAAGGGGGGAGAGAAAAGTCAGGGGCATAAGAAGGTAACAGCAAACATTTCCTTCCTTAAAATCTTAGTACTCAGCTAAAGAATGCAATCTGTGTCCTGGTACATTATACATCTTCAGACGCAATTGTGTCTCTGGCAAGTTTACTTGAATGTTGGCGACAACCTTCAGCAATTTCATTTGAAAATTTTATTGGTAATAAGAGTATAATTGAACTTGGATAATAAAGCATTAAGAAAAATTGCTGCTGGAGAGAGGTCTAGATTATCTTGCAGAAAGGTGAGGGTAGCTATAAAGCCAAATGCCCTCTCCCAGCCTGAGAACTTTATAATTGTAGCTTCTTTGTCTTAATTGTCAGAGTTCTTGAGAAAGAGTTAGAACTTCCCGAAGTTACCTTAGGTGACCAAAAGTACATTAGCTTCCTCTCAATCAGCTGCCCCAAAGTGAACTCTCTGTCATGAAATGCCCTCCTGTTATTATGACTTTCTACCAGCTTCTAGTTCTGTGTTCCCACTTATTTCCATCAAAGGCTACTGAAGGTTGAGATCTTGTCTCTATTTTCACAGAAAGCAAATAAAATTCCCTATATTTAGGCAAAAGGTCAGTATATAGTTGCTACTTACTGTTGGCTAATTTATATCTGTATAAAAAAGTACGTGGAGATGAAGAAGGAAGTTTTATCATTGAGAAAGCTTTATTAAAAGGAAATTCACGGAGAGGGGGGCATATCTTCAAGTGAGACAGAAGCAGGGAGTGCACCCTCATGGCTTGCTTACTCTGGCTTAAAGTCTCTAGCCTTTTAACTACACTCTAATAGTTTAGCAGCCCCTGAGGCTTTTAGGAAAGGACCATCCTCAAGTACCTGACTCTGAAAAATAATGGTCTTATTTGTGCCAGATTCATCCCCTCCTCCCACCTCTATTCCTCAGGGTCTGAAGAGAAGCAGGTTACCTCATTTGCTTCTTCCTCCTGTCCCACAGGTTTAGGACAATGAGGATTTATTTATACAACTGCCCTTATGGGCTGTGGCGAGGTTCCCACTCCAGCTTGCCTTCTCCTGACCAGTGATGCTGGTTTAGCAAATAGTAAGTAGAAGCTATCCTTGGAGTAGTGATAGAATATTGACTGAGTTTCATGTACAAACGTGTCTAAGATATCCTTTTTCAAAAACAGACCTACAATTTTAACAAACTTCCCCCAATATATGGTCTTTACGTCACATGCCAATCGTCGGACTTTTGAAACTTTGTGAGATGTACCAGGTATCCCCAAAGTTTTAGCTAAGGCTTTGAACTGCACTATGACTTTTGGGACACCCTACAAAATGTCCTAGATAACAGTCTAAATGATGTTGAAAAAACCTTTTTCTCCCCCCTTACTTTTACATACACCAGAGCTACTTCAGTGTTCTTGATGTTAGAAGTTTCTAACATAGTATGTGGATTTAGAAGAATGAAAATGGGTGAGACAGTTCTGAAGTATTTAATAAGCAAATACCTTGGCCCCCTTTCATTTTGGTACAAAACTGTAAACTCCATGAAACTTTGTAAAGGAAGAAGTAAAGCAAATATTGAGAGGAAAATAAAACTTAAGATACTTAAAAAAAAAAAAGGAAAATTCACGGAATTTCCAAATTAACCTACCTCTTATACTACTTACCTGTCTGTCCTTGGGCAAGTAACAACCTTTCTGTTTCAATGGATTCATCCTCAAAACTTGAGGGTTGGACTATATCTACAATGCTTTAATCTCATTTTAATGGAATTTTATCTCAAAGCTCTTTTATGAAAACATGACCCTTCATAGACACATGTAATAATATTCCATTCAAAAAAAAAGGGAAGAGGATTGACTCTATTATATGTGGCAAAACACTTTGACTTACAAGTTTATGGCTCCAGTGGTAAAAGGAACTTGAGGGACCATTTTTCTCAACAGATTCATCTTAAAAGCAAGGAAATTAGACTCAGGCTTAAGTGGCTTACACAAAATCATGCTGACATTAAATAGGTAGAATTTAGAAGCCAGGACCTCTGACTTCAACTGTTTCTATCCTGCTATGATGACCACAGCTGAACAAAATAAACAGTCATCATTACTATATGCCAAATACTGGAAATGACAAACCATTGTGGTATCTTTGCCGAGAAAACCCTAAATGGGATCACAGAGAGGCAAACATAACTGAAACAGCTCAACAAGAACAACATGTACCAAGTAACTATGATAAGGCCTTGGAATTAGGATAACAATAATAATAAATAACTTATTTACATTGAATTTTTAAAGTTTACAAAGTACTTTCTTCAAGAAAGAAAGTGATGTCAGCATTGTGTTACAGATGAGGAAACTGAGGCCTAGGTGTGTTAAGTGATTTTCCAAATTACATAGGTGTAATGGCAAGCAAAGAAGTACTTTGCTGCTTGTTTCAGCTATTCAAGTGTTTTTGAGCCTCACCTTCTATTGTATCAAATCTTTGTTGGAAACAGAATACATTGTGTTGCCCTTAATAGGCCTAAGGGAGTTTAGAGACCTTTCCTGCCCTTAATAGACCTAATGGCATCACATGGAGCCCATGGTGGGAGGATCTTGCTGAAAGAGTGGAACAGGAAGGGTCGAAAGGAAGGAGCAGAGCAGAGAAAAGCTCAAGCACTAGATGGAATCAGAGAGAACGTTTGTGATGTTGGTGCTTTCTCTGTTGTTCTGTGTTGATTTCTCAGACAGAAGGCCTGTTTGTTGTTCTGTGTTGACTTCTCAGACAGAAAGTGAATTGAGATGATAGTGCCAACAATGTGTGTAAATATTGTTTTAACTCTGTTCAGCTTAATGTGTGTAAATATTTTTGTAGCTCTGTTAAGCTTTGTCTTCCTAGAAACAGAAACTGGAAAGAGCTTGGAGTGGAGCAGTGAGCTGAGACACAGAACCAGAGCAGAGAGTTGCCTAAATGTGAGTCCAGGCCAGAGTCATGTGAATCCAGACAAGAACTGGGAGTAGTCAGCCTGTAGAAGAGGAGCTATGGGATTTGGAAGTCAGCCTCAAATTAAGATGAAAGAGGACTTTACTTGGTACTCTGTATTGACTGGTGGGATTGCGACTTACTGTGACCTAGGGGTAGGTGGAGTTCATATTTTCTGCTACCCCTTAAGGATGGTTGCCTTAAGGATGATTGGAAGCCAGCCTCAAGTCAAGACGAAAGAAGGCTTTACTTGGGCACTCTATATTAATTGATGAGATTGTGACTTACTGAATGATATATTTTGTTTAAAACTATGTGGCCACCTTAGTAATAAGTTGTTATGTTATATTGTTGTGAATGTTGTGCTTTAGTTTCTTGAATGTTTGGCTTCAGTTTATTGCTGAATAAATAGAGAGTTCACTATACCAAGTGATTAGATCCTTAAAGTTATTCACAGCAGCAGTCCCCAGGAGAGTTGCTTGTGATCGGCTTTACAACAGATAATGCACACATTGTCTAATATCAAGACACTTTCAGACACTTAGTAAGCATTTATTAAGCATCTATTGTATGCCCTGCACTATGTTAAGCAAAGGAGATACAAAGAAAGGTACAAGACATATTCTCTTCTTGAAGAGTTCATAATCTAATGGGACAGACAGCATGCAAACAGCTATGCACAAACAAAATGCAAGCAGGATAAATTGGACCCAGACTTTATTAACTCTGTTAGGATAGCAAGAAAAGTAATCGGGTACTGTTTCCCACTTCAGCAGACTTTTCCTTATTATACTTCTTTCAAAATGAAATCACCTAATATTTTTAGCTGTAATTATTGCTGATTCACATTTAATGTTACTAAAAGACAAATCTCCAAAATACAGATATGTAGAGTTGGAGCAAAATTTTTTTAAGTTAATTCGTTGTGTGCATCAAGATATAGTCTTGGACTAGGAATGCTTTTGATGACAAAATTAATCTTACACTTAAAGAATATTAGATGCAGAGGGGCCTCAAAGATCATCTGTCTCACCTGCTCATTTTTTAGCTGAGGAAGTGAAGCCCCAGAAAGGTGAATTTCTCTAAGGCTACCCAACCATTAACAGCCCCAAATATACAAAGCTTCATAGCTTGTGGATTCCCCAGAGCCTATTTTTGGTGAGGATGTGGGGGGAAATGAGAGAATGTTCTTTAGTCTCTTTCAATTCTGCAGCTATCCACAAAAAAGAATATAAACCAGAATAATGCACATATCATCTCTACTCAAGCAGTTCATTTTGACATGACAAGATGATGGAAAGCAATCTCTCTATACGTACATTTGAAAGACAAGCTTCCAGTCTCAGAGGAAGACTACTATTATATGACATCTCTGTCTTTCAGACATTCTTAGTCTCAGTCAAGGCAGGAAATATATTCCACTCCCTTGCAAATGATTAGGTATTAACTGTCCCTCATATCATAAGAATGAAAAAAATGGGCAATGCTTTCATTTAAAAAAATGTTGCCAGGATCATTTTTTGTAGTGGTCATAACATCTGCAGCCTGCTATAATCAAGTTCATAAAAATTCTTGCCATGCATTCTATCACCAAATAATCACTACTGAATAGAATGTTGAAATCCTTTAGCAAGAGTAAAGGAAAAATCAAATATGAGCCTGTGCTATGCTATGGGAGGAATTTTTTTTTTCCATTTTCAAAGTGAAATTTATATAAGTCAATGTGAAATTTAACACATTTATTAGAAAAGCACTGTGCCTGGCATTGTGCTAGGCTCTGGAGACACAAACTCAAAAGCAAATCATTGGCTGCCCTGAAGAAATTTGTGTTCTACTTGAGATGAGGAAGTGGTACTGGAGAAAGGATTATTAAAAAGTATTATTAAATATAGGGAGAAGAAGATCAGGAAAGGGCTCAGGTAATAAATAGCATCTGTGCCACGCCCAGAAAAAGCTAGGCATTCTATAAGGTGAAGAGGCAGAGGGGGTACATTCCAGACATGGGGATCATTTTTCCAAGTGCACCAAGATGGAAGGAAGAAGGAATGGCATGGATTGTGAATAGCTAGCAGAAACCCCTTTACTATTGTTGTTCATTTATTTTTGTTGTGTCTGATTCTTTGTGACCCCATTTGGGGTTTTCTTGGCAAAGATAAAGGAGTACTTTGCTATATCCTTCTCCAGCTCATTTTACAAATGAAGAAACTGAGGTAAATAAGGTTTAAGCGACTTGCCCAGGGTCATACATCTAGGAAGTGAGGCCAGATTTGACCTCAGATCTTCCTGACTCCAGACCTGGTGCTCAATCCACTGTGCCACCTACCAGCTTGACATACATATAAAAAAGGGAGTAATGCGGCATATATAGAGACATATTGTGGAGGTCTTACAAGGCCAGACTGAAGTTCTTCGTTTGGTTTTGGTTCTCAATCTTAATGGCAATAGTAAGGGATAGGAAGAGGAGAAGAAGGGGTAGGGAAATGGGAACAGTAGTAGCCACTGAAGCTTTCTGAATAGTGGGAATGATACAGTCAGATCTATGTTTCAGGGGTATCAATTTGGTATGGACTAGAAAGAGGAGTAGAAACAGAGAATGTAGGGCGGCTAGGTGGCGCAGTGAGTAGAGCGCCAGCCCTGGAGTCAGAAGGACCTGAGTTCGGATCCGGCCTCAGACACTTAACACACACAAACAAAAACCTAGCCGTGTGACCTTGGGCAAGTTACTTAACCCCAATTGCCCTCCAAAAAGCAAAAAAAAAAAAAAAAAGAAACAGAGAATGTAACCTAGCCCCATTCCCCCTCCCAGTAGAATATAAACCCCTTGAGGGCAAGGATTGTTTATCAATTTATCTTTCTTTCCCCATCACTTTGTACATTACTTTATGTTTTTCATTTGTATAACAGATTCTTGTTGGCTAAATCATGTAATACAAACTGTAACTAACACAATATATCGTGGCTTTTTTTCAATAATTCTGAAAGGAACCAACTCACGTAATAATGGAAATACTCTCCTTATTCCATTAAGGCACAGGAAATAATAAACCAGAGCCCTTTTACTCTTAGGTTTTTAGAAGCTCATGTTTTTGTCACTTGAGGGTATCCAATGACTTGGATAAACGCATCAATGGTATGTCATCAAATTTGCAGATGGTGCAAACTGGGAGAGATAGAGATAAATGTGGTCTTGTAGTTAGAAAAAACAACTTCCCAAGTATAGGGTAGGGTAGAGATGGTCAGCAGCTCTTCTGAAAATGATTGAGATGGTTTTAGGGGATTGTATGCTCCATATGAGCCAGCTAGAGATGTGGGTGTCAGAACAACTAATTTGATCTTGGACTGAAATAAGAAGGGCATAGCTTCTAGTAACAGAGAGGTGATAATCCCACTGTCCTCTGCTCACATCTGCACCCAACTACAGTATTGTGTTCAGTTCTGGATACTTTGGTGTAAGAAACACATTAATAAATTGGAGGTGGACTAGAATAAAGCCATTGTGGATACCTGTTTATTTTCCATTTGGTAAGCCTAGATAATTAAATTAAACTACTCAGATAATTCCAAGTCTATTTTCAAAGTTACAACAAGCACAACGTGGATCCTGGATGTTAGATTCAACAGAAATGAAAACAGATGATCTCAAGTGAAAATTTCTAAAGATGAAAGCTTATCTCAATGGGCATGAATTTTTTGTTACTTAAATCTAATATGTCAAAAGAAGATATCTGTTCTACCATGGTACTATGAACTGGGAACATTTTGTTCCCCTTAGAAGGTCAAGTGATGATGATCTTATCTCCTTTTTTACTCTCTGAACAAAAATCTGATAGGATATTGATGGAAGGTGGGGAACAGAGGATGGGGAAGTATACAGGAAAGTGGGGAAAGAAGTTAACAAAGTAATACCTGAAAATAAAATAAACAGAAGGGATGTACTGGATGCTTTCCTTAAAAAAAATTACCTGTTCCCTGTAACCAATGAGCAGGCTACAACAGTCTGGGTTGCTATCTTGACTCAGCCACAAGAGACCATCAGATGCAGAGACCTACTTATGCCAAAGTAGGAAAAAATGAAAAACAAATCAGGGAAAGAATATGGAGAGGCAGTGCTACATATTATTATCCCTGGTTTTCAATTAATGGAACTGAGGTTCAGAGAGATAAATTGCCTTAACCACAGTCATATACCTAGTAATTTTTCGCAGGTAGAATTTGAAGCCAGGTTTTACTGACTCCTAGTCCAGAACCGAAACCACTATACCATACTGCCTATAGAAGAAAATGAGAGCTTTGGCATAAGTGGTCTATTAAGATGAAAAACATTAGTTCCTTTTATTTTTCTTTGAATTCCTTTATGGAAAAGCAATAGTAGCAAGAGAACTCAAAAGCTTCTGATTCCCAAACCACTGTTCTTGCCACAGGCCATACAAATCACATACATAACACCAACATTGAGTTTGTTACAGTGGGAACAATTTTTAATAGTATGTGACCTATAAGGCATCATATTTTTACTTTGCTTTGTTTGCGCTGAAAGGCTCCTTAGTCTTCCTCTGAGTCTCACAGAGCTGATCTCTGCACAGAATTTCCTTTGAAGGCAGAGTCCTGTTCTGGGATAAACTCAAATGGGCATGAAACCAGCTTTATTCCAACAGGAAGCAGTGTTTCTTATGCTTTAAAAGAAAGACAAAATAAATCTTGGCATGCTGCCCCTTTTAGTTATGCATGTAAGAGATTTGCTAAACATAACAGAAAGCCTTTTTTTTTTTCTCTCCAAGTTGAGCTTTCCTTACAGAGAGGTTAGAAAAGAAATTGGCATGGAAAGATTTTCCTAATGCCAACCATTGCTTTAGCTTAAAAATCAAAGAAGTTTAAGTATCTTTTTTTCCTGTTGGACCCCTGAAACAACAATTTTCAAGTCAAATAAGCACCAGTTATTTTCCTATTTATAGAAGAAAAAATTGATTATAGGAAATCTGTTATTTTTCCTGTATTAATGATGAGTTTATATAGATCTGTCTATACTATCTCACCTGATCCACCTTGTAGGATCATGGAAGTATAGGACGTAGTTAGAAGTCATCATCTACCAGTCTAACCTTTCATCTTATACCTGAGGAAACTGGGGCCTAGAGAGATGTAGCAACTTGTCTAATTCAGATTTTCTGACTTCACATCTAATGCTCTTTCCACAACGACTCCCTTGTTCTAATGCTTCAGAACAATTTTCTTTAATTATTTCTTGTATTATAATATCAAGATTCTTTTTGAAGATGGCAGAGTAGAAGCAGCACGTCCACAGTGCTCTAGGCCACACCACTTCAAAATTATGTAAAAGGAGGACTCTGAAGAACCTCTGGAGCTCTAGCATCCACAGAATGACACAGAGAAGCTAAACTCCTGATGAGAACAGCCCGGCAGCCCTGCAGGGATCGGGCAGCACAGTGCTCTGGGAGCCTAGAGCGCAGCACTCTGGGAGACAAGCCCAGGCCTTCTTGATCCGTGGTTTTAGCCCCAGGGAGGCTGGTCCAGCAGTCTGCTGTATGGACCGCAGAACACCAGCAGCTATGGCTTTTCCAGGATTTCCAACGCAAAGTGAGAGATTAGTGCCCTATGGACTTTGGGACCAGTATTTCAGGAACGCATCAGCTTCTTCCCAGGGGGCTAGAAGTGGCTGAGGAAAAGTGGCACAGCTGCGATTTTGCAGCTTCAGTTGCAGCTTCAGCTCCTGGCCTGCAGACTGTAGAGGGATGCGGCAATCAGTCTTGGGGGTAATTGCTCTTGCTTTAACCTCCCTGGATCTGGATTGCAGTCTGAGGTGAAGGTCTTGGGATGTGTGCCCAGCTTGCCAGAGTATGGGGGGGCTTCAGGGAGGGCACCCAACTAATACCTCCAGCAGTTGAGGAGACCTCAATGTTTGGGACAGAAGCTCCCCTGTTTGGTGGCAGAGTCCTACTGTGGCAACAAGCCCAAAAGTCAAGTAATTAAGTAGCAACATGCCTAGGCAAAGGAAACAAAATAAAAAGAAAAATTCAACATTAGACTCCTATTTTGAAGGCAAAGAGGATCAAAGCATGGAACAGGAGGAGGACTGTGAGGTCAGAACTCCTGCACCAAAAGCCCCAAATGAAAATACAAGCAGGTTATAGGCCATAGCGGACCTTAAGAAGGATTTTAAAAACCAAATAAGAGAAGTGGAGGAAAAATTGGGAAGAGAAATGAGAAGGATGCAGGAAAAGTATGAAATGAGAATCAACAGCCTGACTGAGGAAAATAACATCTTAAAAAATAGACTAACTCAAGTGGCAAAAGAGGCTCAAAAAGGCAATGAGGAGAAGAATGCCTTAAAAAGCTGACTTTTCCAGATGGAAAAAGAATCTCAAAAGCTCACTGAGGGGATTCATTACTTCAGAATTAGACTGGAGCAAATGGAAGCTAGTGACTTTATGAGAAATCAAGATGCTGTTAAACAGATCCAAGCAATTGAAAGAATAGAAGGCAATGTGAAATATCTCATGGGAAAAACCACTGACCTAGAAAATAGATCCAGGAGAGATAATTTAAAAATCATTGGACTACCCAAAAGCCATGATCAAAGAAAGAACCTAGAAATCATCCTTCAAGAAATTCTCAAGGAAAATTGCCCTGATGTTTTAGAACCAGAGGGCGAAATAGAGGTTGAAAGAATCCAGAGATCACCTCCCGAAAAAGACCCCAGAAAGAAACCTCCCAGGAATATTATAGCCAGGTTCCAGAATTCCCAGATCAAGAAGAAAATACTACAAGCAGCCAGGAAGAAACAATTTCAATATTGTGGAAACACAATCAGAATAGCCCAGGACCTGGCAGCTTCTACACTGAGGGATCGAAGAGCATGGAATATCATATTCCAGAGAGCAATGGAGCTGGGATTAAAACCAAGAGTTACATACCCAGCAAAACTGAGTATTTTGTTTCAGGGAAAAATATGGTCATTCAGTGCAATAGAGGACTTTCAAGCATTCTTGAGGAAAAAAACAGAGTTCAATAGAAAATTTGACATTCAGACACAAGAAGCAAGAGATACTTGAGAAGATAAACAGGGAAAAGAAATCAAAAGGAACTTATCAAAGTTGAACTATTTACATTCCTACATGGAAAAACAATAAGAGTGACTGATTAAACCTTTCTCAGTATGAAAATAATTGAAGAAGGGTATATGGGCATATGAATACATATTTGAATGTGTGTATATATGTTTACAGGTATATATGGATTGAGGGCACAGGTTGAATTTGGTGGGAAGGGATGATACTTAAGGGGTGAAGTTAAGAGGTGAGAGAGGAATGTGGCAAGAGGAGATGGGTAGAGACAGGGTAGGGTAAACTCTGTCATGTAGAAGAGGCAAGGGGAAGTGGTTGCAGGGAAGGGGAAGAACAGGAAGACAAAAAGTCAAAACCTTATTCTCATTGAATTTGGCTCAGGGAGAGAATGACATACATACTAAATGGGATATCTCACCCTGAAGAAGAGTAAGGGGGAGGGGGATGAGAACAGGGAGGATGTAGGGGAGGGCATATTGGGGGGAGGGGAGGTTGAGGCACCCACTTTTGAAGAGAGACAGAATCAAAGTAGGGAATGGACCAGATGGGGGGTGGGATGGGTAGGAGGGAAATATAGTCAGTCTTTTACAATATATCTACTATAGTAATGTTTTGCATAGTTATACATGTACAACATATACTGAATTGCTTATCTTCTCAGAGGGAGTGGGTGACAAGGGACGAAGGGAATGGATCTGGGATTCAAAGTTTTAAAATTAAATGTTTCAAATACACATAAATACCATTATTAATACTATTTTGCATATAATTGAGAGATAAGATGTGCAGGTATTAGGGCACAGAGATTCACTTTGCCCTAATGGAAAAGTCAAAGGAGGTATGGGAGAAGATATGGGAGAGAGCAGACTGGATGTTGGAATATCCTGTGGGACTGCTATTCTGGGGTGGTGGGTAGGGAAAAAAAGGGGGAAAAATTGTAACTCAAAATCTGGTCGGAAATGAATGATGTAAACCAGAAGTTAATAAAGTATTTGGAAAAAAAAGATTATTTTTTATGATCATATCTTTCAGTTAGTCCAATTATTTTTGTTTCCTCTTCTTGATCTATTCTCCAGATTAGTTGTTTTTCTTATAAGATGTTTCACTTTCTCTTCTATTTTTTATTTTAATTGTATTTTTAATTTTCATTTTATTTATTTAATTTTTAATTTTCATTTTCTTTACCCTTTATTTTATTTACTTGTTCATATTATTTTATTTAATTCACTTCATTTTTTTATTTTTCATTAGTTCTTGATCTCTTATAATTTCACTAGTGTTGCCTTGCCCAATTCTAATTTTCAAGGTGTCATTTTCTTCTTCGAGATTGGATCTCCTTTTTTAATTGGTTGACTTTCCTTTCATAATATTGTTTTCCTTGATTTATTCTTTTTTTTTTTTTTTTTAGTTTTTCCTCTATCACTTTCATTTGCTTCTTAAAGTCTTTCTTAAGATCTTCTATTAATTCTTTTTGGGCAGGTAACCATTTGACATTACTCTTTGGGGCAAAAGCGGTTTTCTTTACTTGAATATCCCCTACTGAAGACACACCCTAGTCTTCTCTGTTCCCATAATAGCTTTCTATGGTTGGATTCTTTCTCCCTTGCCTGTATTAGGAAAAAGAAGACTGTATGGGTAGGAAGTGGCTATATTATGAAGGGTTTTGAATGTCAAACATGTTTTGTATTTGACTGGATGACATAGGGAGATCTTGGAGTTTATGGAGAAGAGGTAGGGTGACATGTATGTTTTTAAATCAAGGAAGGTTTTCAGAGACTCTCCAGCCCACCAAAGGGCCTAGGGGCAGGGAAGATCTTTAAATTTGCATTTCCATTACATTAGGTCCCAAGATCTTTTATGCCCATAGCATAGAGGATACATTTGAATTAGCACTAAACTTCTCTTAGGTCACATTTTCAAGGTACATAACTAAAGTTACCAAAGTGGCCACCACTGGGCCTTACACACAAAATATATTGCATTATCAAATCAATTCAAAACAACAGTCCAAATAAAGTGCTCATGGGAGGAGAGAGTTGTCCTTCCCCTCCCACTGCTCTAGCCCCTGCTTCCAAGTCCAGAGCGGGGCCTGGGCAACAAAACCAACTTGGGGTCCTTGGGGGTACATGGCACTTCACCCCACCCACCATAGTCACAAGTCCATCCTCCCCCTGGGTCCCAACCTGTGGGATGCAGCAAGGAAACACATTCAGTGCCCCTGCTTTGCCACATAGTCCTTATCTTGTCCTATGGCTAAATTCCAAACTCTTGGGTTCCTTCTCCTCCAGCAGAAGGCAGCAGCTCCTGGCTTCTCCACAGGTCTCCATGCAGGCAGCTCACTATTCCTGCTCTCAGCTCAGTGAAGTCAGCATGTAGGCTGTTCTTCTCTCCTGCTCCATGGCTCCACAGAGTCACAGCTACCACAACTAGGAAATAAACAATTATTCCAGCCACCATACTTTCCTTTTACTCTGCAGATCCCATCCTCATTACCATTTGTAGCAGCAAGCACTCCAAAATCCCCAGGGTGGCTGCCAACACAGGTTCTTAGATCTGCTTTTCTAAAGGAAAGCAACTCAAAATGGGTTAACAAGCTTACTTTAATCAATCAAACATATATCATTTACCCAGGGGGAAAAGGTCAGCACCCCAAACTTCAAAGTATGCTGACAGAACTTACAAGACAGAGAAACAAACAGATCAAGCAGACAGGCTTCCAAACTGTCTGGTCATTATATCAATACTAAATCACAGTTACCAGAGAGGGAAGCATCAACATCTGGGTTTTCAAAGCCAGGGGCTCAATGCCTGCCCAGATTATCATCTGGTCAAATCACACAACACTTCTCAAAGTGAACCCCAAAGCAAAGCCTCACATCAGGGATTATATAGCCTTCTCCTGGCTCAGAGAATGTCACAACCCTCTTGACCCACTGCCCAATCACACAGCATCAAGGTGTGGTCATTCCTGAAAACCAAGCCTCCTGCCACAGGTTCCATGTGACCACATTCAGCCTCTTAGGGGGAAGAGTATATTTTCAAATCAAGGAAGGTTCTCAGAGTCTCTTAAGCTTATCAAAGGGTCTAGGGTCAGGGAAGATCTTTAAATTTGCATTTCCATTATAACATCCAGAATGCCAGTGTCACTGGATCTAAAATTATGTATTAGGAAAAAGAATACTGGATAGGTAGAAAGTGGCTATATTATGAAGGGTTTTGAATGACAAACATGTTTTTTATTTGACTGGATGACATAGGGAGATCTTGGAGTTTATGGAAAAGGGGTAAGGTGACATGTGCAGAACTGCACTTTAGAAAAGTCATTTTAGTGACTAAACAGAAGAATAATTGGAGTGGGGAGAGACATGAGGAAGGTAGACCCAACAACAGACTCTTGCAATAGTCCAGGCATGACGCAATGAGACCTTGCACTAGAGAGGTGGCAGTGTCAGAGGAGAGAAGGAGACTTATGTGAGAGATAATATTCAAATTTACAGGGTGTCCCAAAAGCTTTATTGCAGATTAAAATGCACTGATTCTCAGGATACCTGGTATCTCTACATAAAGGGCTTTCCAGTGTCAGTTATTATGTAACTTTCTTCAGAACATTGAAACAGGCCAACATTTTGTTATTTTGTTTTTCTTTTCCCACAGCATCTAGCACAGTACTTCACAAATAATAAATGTTTAACAAGTGTTGGATGGACTATAGAATTGAGATTGAAGGGGGCGGAGCCAAGATGGCGGAGTAGAAACAGCTCATCCAAGCCACTCTGCCCCCAGATTCACCCCAAACTATGTAAAAGGGGACTCTGAACAACTTCTGGAGCCCCAGCACCCACAGAACGACACAGAGAACCTAACCTCCTGCTGAGGACAGCCCAGCCTCCCTGCAGGAAGGACCAGCACAGCACTCTGGGAGCCAGCAGCACGCAGTGTGCAGAGCGCAGGGAGCAGAGCCGAGTGGAGCCCAGGTCCCTGTGAGCCGAGGTTTTAGCCCCAGGGTGGCAGGGCCAGCAGCCAGCTGGAGAGACCCCAGAACACCAGCAGCTGTGGCGACTCCAAAATTACCAACATAGACATGCCTAGGACAAAGTAAGAGGTTAGTGCCCTATGGACTTTGGGTCCAGCATTTGGGGAATGCGTCGGCTTCCTCCCCTGGGGGCTAGAAGCAACTGAGGAGACACACCATTTGGTAGTTTTCAGAGGCAGCTCCAGCTCCTGGCCTGTGAACTGTAGGGAGATCTAGCGATCAGTCTTGGGGGGTAATCGCTCTTGCTATAACCTCCCTGGATCTGGATTGTGATCTGGGGGGGAGGTCGTGGGTGGGTTTCCAGCTTGCCAGAAACGGAAGTTACCCTCCCACACGTTCGGGATGAAAATTCCTCTATCTGGCCTTAAAGCCACAGTGTGGCAACAAGCCCAAAAGTCAAGTAATTAAGTGGCAACATGCCAAGGCAAAGGAAACAGAAAAATGCAACCCTAGACTCCTATTTTGGGGGCATAGAGCGGGAAAAGGACTGTGAGGTCAGAAGTCCTGCTCCAAAAGCACCAGGGGAAAACATGAGCGGGTTGCAGGCCATAGAGGACCTTAAAAAGGACTTTAAAAATCAAATAAGAGAAGTGGAGAAAAAATTGGAAAGAGAAATGAGAAGGATGCAGGAAAAGTATGAAATGAGGGTCAACAGCCTGACTGAGGAAAACAACACCTTAAAAAATAGACTAACTTAAATGGCAAAGGAGGCCCAAAAGGGCAATGAGGAGAAGAATGCCTTAAAAAGTCAAATTTGCCAGATGGAAAAAGAATCTCAGAAGTTCACTGAGGAGATTCATTCCTTCAGAGTTAGACTGGAGCAAATGGAAGCTAATGACTTTATGAGAAATCAAGATGCTGTTAAACAGATTCAAACAAATGAAAGAATAGAAGGCAATGTGAAATATCTCATGGGAAAAACCACTGACCTGGAAAATAGATCCAGGAGAGACAATTTAAAAATCATTGGACTACCTGAAAGCCATGATCAAAGAAAGAACCTAGAAATCACCCTTCAAGAAATTCTCAAGAAAAATTGCCCTGATGTTTTAGATCCAGAGGGCAAAATAGAGGTTGAAAGAATCCACAGATCACCTCCTGAAAAAGATCCCCAAAAGAAAACTCCCAGGAATATTATAGCCAGGTTCCAGAATCCCCATATCAAGGAGAAAATACTACAAGCAGCCAGGAAGAAACAATTTCAATATTGTGGAAACACAATCAGAATAGCACGGGACCTGGCAGCTTCTACACTGAGGGATCGAAGGACATGGAATATGATATTCCAGAGGGCAAAAGAACTGGGACTGAACCCAAGGGTCACCTACCCAGCAAAACTGAGTATTTTGTTTCAGGGGAAAATATGGTCATTCAGTGGAATAGAGGACTTTCAAGCATTCTTGAGAAAAAACCAGAATTGAATAGAAAATTTGACATCCAGACACAAGAAGCAAGAGATGCCTGAGAAGGTAATCAGGAAAAAGAAATCAAAAGGAACTTATCAAAGTTGAACTATTTACATTCCTATATGGAAAAGCAATAACTGTGACTGATGATATCTTTCTCACTATGAAAATAATGGAAGAAGGGGGCGTGGTCATATGAATACATATGTGAATGTGTGTGTATATGGTTACAGTTATATATGGATAGAGGGCATAGGTTGAATTTGTTGGGAAGGGAGAATACTCAAGGGATGAAATTATGAGGTGAGAGAGGAAAGTGGCAAAAGGAGATGGGGAGAGACAGGGTAGGGTAAACTATCCCATGTAGAAGAAGCAAGGGGAAGTGGTTGCAAAGGAGGGGGAGAATAAGGAAGGCTAAAAAGGAAAAACCACATTCACATTGAATTTGGTTCAGGGAGAAAATGACATACATACTAAATGGGATATTTCAACCTGCAGCAGGATAGAGGGAAGGAGGATGAGAGGAGGGATGATGGATGGGAGGGCATCCTTGGGGTGAGGGGAGGTTGGAAGTACCCACTATAGAAGAGGGACAGGATCATGTAGGGAATCGACCAGGTGGGGGTGGGATGAGTGGGAGGGAATTATAACCAGCCTTGTACAATATATCTACTATGACAATGTTTTGCATAGCTAGACATGTACAACATATACTGAATTACTTATCTCCCAAGAGGGAATGGGTGACAAGGGAGGAAGGAAATGGATCTGAATTTCGAGGTCTTAACATTAAATGTTTCAAATATATATAAATACTATTATTAATACTCTTTTGCTTGTAATAGGGAGATAAGATGTGCAGGCATTGGGACACAAAGATTTACCTTCCTCTAATGGAAAAGTCGATGGGGGTATGGGAGAAGGTATGGGAGAGAGCAGATTGGAGGAAGTGATATCTTGTGGGACTGCTATTCTGGGAGGTTGGGTAGGGGAATAACGGGGGGAAAATGATTGTAACTCAAAATCTGGCGGAAATGAATGATGTAAAACAGAAGTTAATAAAGCATTTGTTTAAAAAAATAATTGAGATTGAAAAATATCATCATATAAAAGTATGTCAGAGTATTTGGAGACAATCACATCTATTCCAGCTATAGGGAGAGATTAAGCTTTTTGCTATACATCTAACAAACCTTTCTAGTTTCATGTTAGTACAAAATTCATGCAAGTGACTCACCCTATGGGGTTGAGAGTGAAAATAGTTTTATTGGAAAGGCATTTTCTCACTTCTGTCATAGGTCTGCTTAAACAATTGCTACAATTCATTTCATAGTGCCTGATTTCTGGTTTCTATTATTCTTATTTTTAAGTATATGAGGATATGTTTCCTTCTTAAAATTTTATGACTACAAGTACTATCTTTCCTCTGGGGAATGAAAGTAAATTAATATTTATTTCATTAGTATGGCATGTACACTTACAAATTTACATTTATAAGTAGCAATATTTACAATTTAGGTCTATCTTTTCTTGTAAGGATCCTGGAATATTGGAAGTTTATCCAATACAGAATCTTAGTATTTATTTGGAGAATTCCAAGAAGAAAAAAGCCATAAGTACCCCCCATAATATCTTTAACCCCTACTTGAGAGAACAGCCTTATGACCATACTCCTGAACCTGGCCAATCACTTTAAGATGCAGAATTCCTGAGGAAGAACAATGTTCATCTTATATTAATATGCCTACTATTCCTTTGACTTCTGTTGTTTTAATTCTTAATTACTTTCTTTTGCTTTCACCTCTGAAACTGGTCAAGGACTCCCTCTATTTCTCTAATTACAACTTCATAGGTAAGTGCTCATCTGGACCCAAACAGCTCATAGATAAATAAGATCCTCCATAAGCTACTTGGTAGTAAATTTTGAGTAAAGAAACTTACTTTTGTCTCTGAAACATACTCTTATAGTCTCATTTACATTTTCTAGTCTCTATGATAAATTTGGGCCAATTTTAGTCAAAACTTACTTTCATTTAAAAGGGAAATAATAGATAACACATTGTTCTTCACCAATCACCACCCTGTAAGCCTTGAAAAGGTGAGAGCATCTCTAACACATCACAGATATAATGCTTCCTCTATAAAAGGGGAAACTGAGGAACTGTCTCACTCTCACCCTAATATAGATACATATTTATAGGAACACATCATCTTATCCACCCTCACTTCTTCATTCCATCTGACCAGAAAGAGTATAATCTATTAAATCTCTTTTGGAAGGGTTGGCTAGGTGGCACAGTGAGTAGAGTGCCGGCCCTGGAGTCAGAAGGACCTGAGTTTGGATCCCGCCTCAGACACTTTACACATACAAACAAAAAAACATAGCCATGTGACCTTGGGCAAGTTACTTAACCCCAATTGCCCTCCAAAAAAAGCAAAAAAAAAAAATCTCTTTTGGAGATATCAGTCCTGTAGGTAGGGTCTTTCTCTTTTCTCTCTTCTAGTGAAGAAGCTAGGTTACCATAAAATTGATCGTTTAGAAAGGCATTTTCCTCCAGATGTAGGAATTAAAATGAGTAGGAGAAATTGATCAAGTTTTCTCATTTTTTTCATTTTAAAACTCTTTAAACTCACACAAATACTCTTCATTCCCATTGTTGCAGAGAGTGGCCCAAACCTTACTGCTACAGAGAAAGAGTAAAGTATGTATAACCCATTGCATCTTTCTGACACACCAGATTAAATTCAGGTAACTTATTTTTTTAACTAAATCACATTTGCTAATTCCATTTCCATGTGTCATCCCTTTTGACTACCCCAGGACTTATGGTTCTGTTACAATCTACCACCTATTCAAACTCACATCTATGAACTCCTATTTCCATTGCACCTCACCAAATCACCCCAGGAGGCACATCATTTAAAAGGGGAAACAAAGGCTTAGTTAAAAGGAAAGAAAGGTCTATCAATGATATCAAACAGACAGCAACATTCTTGGGCACCCAGACCACATAGCTTCCCTAGTCAGACAGAGAGAGAACACTAATCTGTTCCCCACTGAATCATCACCTGTCACGTGTACCCTATCGAGATCAAGGTCCAGTTAGTCAACTCACTGCTGTGTATAGTCATTATAGGACAGCGCCTAAAGCAGAAACTTTCTTAGTTACTTCTCATTCCACTTAATCCAGATGTCTGGGGAGTAAATGCAGTAAGTGTTGGTACCTCTCGTGTGTCTATCTAGAATGGGTAGCCCAGCAAGCTCCACATGGATGCATGGATATATCTCTGTTATTGGTTCTCGTCCCATTCCATTGGACCAGGTCATCTTCTCTGCCCCTTGTCTAATCCTCCCAGATCAATCTGATATTTGTACTCTTTAACCTCCAAACCCCCTTTAACTTCTCTGCTCTGGAAAACATGTCTACATTACAGATCAAGCATAGCCTTCTTGGAGACATCAGTCTGTGACTTTATTCCACAAACAAACTATTTTGATCCCAGAGATTGTGAGAGATAAAATCTTTCACTGCGGCCTCTCCCCCTGCACATACATCAATAAGTATTATATATGACAAATCCCTCTCAAAATCCAAGTTTGAAATTGCTGGCTACGGAGTCAATGGAAAACAAAACAAAATAAAAATTACAAATGAAAGTCAATAATTCATAAATGTAGCGGTAGGATAGCATTTTCCACTTAATCCTCAATTGGGTTACTGACCGATCTAAACTTTTTGAAACAATGACACTGAAGTTTAAGATAAAATGACATGACAAAAATGCTGACATTTTAACTGAAGGAAAAAAATACTGATCTTTTCTCTTTGTAGGACAAGCAGAAATCACAAGAAGTGTCTGTACATGTAGAATTAATATTTCCCTCCAGAGAAATAGTTTGTATTTTAGTTATAGATTCAGTGATCTTGAAATGTGAACATGTCACAAGCAAATGTTATACATCATCTAACACTCATCACAGATCCTCTATCTATCTCACAGTGGCAGGTTAAAGGAAATGGGTTTTTATTGGTATTCCATTCAAAGCCTCTGAACTTTAATGGTGGCTCCTAATACATCTGCCAGCCTACCTACTCCCTAAGAAGCCTCCATTTCCAAGATAATGCCATTTCTGATGTGAACCACTGTCAAATGATCTTCCCTGGGGTTCTTTTCTAATCTTTCATTTTAATCTCATGTTGGTCCTTCATTTCAATAGAATGCAAATATAATATGGCAAAGATCAAAAACATGCAGATGGGCAGAGTTAGAGTTCTTTCTCAACTAAGGTTCAAGGAACCTTCCATATGCAGGCAGGGATAAAAATGAGAAACCTCACTTGTGATCAAACCATGGGAGAAGGATCCCAATTATGAAGGAAAAGAATAAAGGCTCTCTGTAAATAGACAGTAAAGGGTACCCAGGGATGTACTTCTGTTCAGTGATCCAGACAGGAGCAGGCTAATGACTGCTGAATTGAGAGTTTTTTTTTTAAGCAGAAGGGGAGAATCAAAGACTGATGACTGTGTGAGAATAGTGCAGAATAGGGCAGAAGAGAGGAAAGAGAAGAGAGGAAAAGATGCTGTCCCACAGGGAAAGGAAGGAGGTACAGAGAGAATTCAGATATTAATCACATTAAAATGCCTCACAATTCCCTTCCAACTCTGAGGTTCTATGAGTCTATGGGGAGGAGCAAGGAGAGGAAAAACCTGTGTAGGATAGGAAAGAGGCATGTGGCTTTAATCTGGCTTGATCAATGTCTATAGTCTGACTTCTGACTTCATTCATTATTCAACCTAAACTTCTCTCTCCAAAGTCATTGATGATTTCTTAATTTACAAATCCAATTTACAAATACAATTTTATCAGTCCTCATCCTTCTTGACCTCTGTAGATTTTGACACTGTTGATCTTCTTTGCCTTAATACTCTCTTCTCTCTGGGTTTTCCTAATAGTGTTCCCTCTTGTTCCTTCTACTGTTTATTTGATCCTAGTCATCCTTAATTATTCTTTCTTAGTCTCTTGCTGGATCTTTAGTCAGGTTGTACATATCAACTATGGATAGATCCCAAGGTTCTCTTCTTCCTAAATACTATTTCAATTGTTGATATTATCAGCTACCATGGGTTCCATTATTGTCTTTATTCAACTAATCCTGATATCTATTTATCTAGTCCTAGCTTCTTTCCTGACCTCCAGTCTTACATCTCTAACTGCCTTGCAGCCATCTGACATCTCCAACTGTCTTTTAAACATTAAACAGTTGGAATCAGTCTATTAGAAGAGAATTCCTTGGTTACCGAAGCTATGTGGGTAGTCTCTAAAAGCATTTATTTCTCATTTGAAGATATCTGTTGAAGGCACAACTCTCAGAATGGATCCTCAGAAAAGGTTCAAGCTACTCTGTGGGTATACACTTAAATGGGCACCAATAGCATTCTATTTACTCTTCAACCAAAAGATGTAAGTCAAGTCAATGGCAACAGGGTTCCAACCACCAGCATCTTGACAATCACTCCTGCACTTTTCATGCTGTTGCAATTGAGGAAGTACTAAAAATAATGGCCATGGAATACTTCACTACAAAATTGCAGCTAAGGATGCTGCAAATTCATTCAGTTACAGAAAACTTGGTCCAAAAAACACACAAACTCCAATAATCAATTAGTTTTTATTCAGTGAATACCTGGTGTCTCAAGCTATATTTATTCTATATAATGCAGATTTCTACATGAGTCTGCCTTTTTAACTTGCAGTTTTGACTTTATTGTATTTTTCACATAATAAGAGAGATGGCAATAAGACCATTTAGCTAACGAAACAAAGCAAGAAGAAAAATGACATGTCAAAATTAAAATGCAGCATAATGTAAAATAAGAGATAGAGGATTGATAAACCATTTGCCCCTTCCTCTAGCCCAGGCCAGCTCCAATCACTAGAGGCCAAATCTGGGCTAACAGGAGGGTATTAGTTCCCACCAGCCAAATCTAAAGCAACTGAGAAGCTGTCTTAAATTACAGACATAAAAATGTTCATTGAATTAGTTGAATCCAGGTCAGTCTAAAATACTCAGGGAAAGCCTGAGGCTTCCTTTAAGAGGACTAGAATGCTTAGGATGTTTTTAGAGGTTTTTGGACTAGAGATAACCTAGATAATACATCTTAGAACTAGAAGAGACCTTAGCAACCATCTAGTCCAACTCCTTCACTGTCTAGATTAATTAAATAATTAATTGTAATTAACAAAATTAAGGGCCAGAGAAGATAAGTGATTTCTCCAAGGTCATATAAGTAGTGTATGACAAATTGGGATTCAGACTCAGGTCCTCTGACTCCACAATAAAAGCCTTGCTTCCACTGAATCAAAACTTCTTCCTTGTATTGCTTTAAGCTAAAATAGTCTCTTTAAGTCCACTCCAATCAAGAGTGTGCCACTCCTACCCACCTCTACCCCCCAAAAAAAGACTAATTCAGCTCCAAGGACCAAGAGATAGAACATGGAATGTCAAGCAGATGAACATTTTTTACTTCTGGTCATGTGGCATGCCATGAAATACCACACTGACAAGAGAGGTAAAGTATCAGGTAGCCAGAAGTCTATTAATGGCATCCAATTCCTATTTCATACTTCTCCAGATACATATGAAACTGGTGTGCTTTGAGCAGTGGTCTAATAAATCCTGCCTTATAAC
The DNA here is from genome assembly GCA_011680675.1 of Gymnobelideus leadbeateri. Taxonomy (NCBI): domain Eukaryota; kingdom Metazoa; phylum Chordata; class Mammalia; order Diprotodontia; family Petauridae; genus Gymnobelideus; species Gymnobelideus leadbeateri. The sequence continues at coordinate 819,077 of WOXC01011326.1, read as the reverse complement.
ATTAAACAATTCGACTAAGGGATAAAGAAATCTATTTAAGTTGAATGTAAATATGGAATGGAATAAATCTTGCTGAGTACAGTTGCTGCAGAAGGAATGATGCTTTTGTCACATCCAATGTCTCCCTTTATCATTTTCCTTGAACATGAAAAAAGTAAAGTCTCATAATGAATATTGTTAGAAAGGAATGTTTCTATGCTTTAGAATTGATTTTGATGATGAAAACAACTAAGGGGGAAAAAAAGGAAAAATAAAAAACATGTGTGAGCAGCACCTGATGAAGCAGTAAAGGAAAATTCCTATAGGCAAATAATCTAAGCTTAACTTCCAAATTCTATGGAAGGAAAAAAAGAAGTTTCATAGTATACATCAACTTTTCCACTAATTGGGCCCAGGGCACTTCCAAAGACAAGGTTGTTTCATTCAACCACTTTTTTCCTTTTCTGACACCATCTATAAGTTATTTTTTGTTTCTACAGCCTCCTCCAGCCATCTTCATTCCCACTCCCCCTCTAAATCCTCCTGGTCTCTTTCTCCATCCCTCTATCAAAAACATTTCTTGGACCTTGCATTTACAGTAGGTGTCAATGATTGACAATGGCTTAAAGTGTGAATCCCCACCATTGACAGTGGGCAGGGGGGAGGGGGGAGGAGGCGAGGGGGAATTTTCCTTGGTACAATTTTATTGGAACAATTATTAAAACTCTACATTGTGACAGGGAAGTTCAATGATTTAGGCTTCAGCTAACAAGGAGGGAGGAGTTTAGGATTTAGAGGGCACTATGACTTTTCTAGCAAATTAATTGTGTCTAGTATACAATGCAATGCAATGTAATACTCTACATTAGTTTATATCTTCTCTACCTATGTAGGAATGCATCATCATTTCTCCTTGCTTGGGTTTCTGGCCTTCTCCCTTTATTTATCCTGAATGCCTGCATTTCTAGCACATGGGTTTAATTAGTTTGTTAAAGAACAAAACTGGTTTTCTTAAAGTTTTTGGAGAACTCAAAATACTTGTTTTTCACGAAGAAATAAATTTGACTTAAGGGTTTAAAAAAATAATAAGATTTTGGTGGAAGCTTCCAGTCTGCCTCCCAGTTCCACCCTCACTTCTAAGTTTCAACTTTTCCGGTGGTTTCTTGGTACTGAACCATGCAAATTACATGGATTTGGTGGATATCAGGAGCAATTCCATTGGATCATGAGCTTGAAGAGTCCCAGAGGTCATATCGTCCAGCCCATTCTTTTTTTTCACAACTAAAGAAATTTATTCCTGTGGAGATTAAATGACCTTCCACAGATCTTATAAGAGGTATCAGAAGTAGGATTAGAACTTGATTCCTCTGAATTCACAGACAGAATTATTCTACTATATTATAGATGGGAAAGGCAATAAGCATTTATATGGTGTATACTATGTACCAAACATTTACAAATATTATCTCATTTGATACTTATAATGACCTTGAGAAGTAAGTGCAATTATTATCCCCATTTTATTATTAAGGAAACTGAAGCAAACAAAGGCTAAGTGACTTGCTTGCCAAGGACACAGAGCTAATAAGTGTCTGAGGCCCAATGAGTGCTTCAGGTTTTCAAAGTGTTAGTGAAGGAGGAAACTATAACTGGCATAGTCAAGGTTTGTTCTAAGTCAAGGTTTGATGAGACTTGTTAAATGCAAACAATTTGAAAACTAAGAAGCAAAGTTAAATATCCTTTTTTTTTTTTTTGGTAACCTAGGCAGGACCTGAAGCATTGCTTGACAACCTGACTCTTCCTCTCCACCAGAAAGGTACAGATTTCAAGGAACAGAGACAACATCACACTTGCCTTAATCTAAATGCAGAGTTTATTTATAAGTAAAATAGGTGGGACACATAAAAGAATATAAGAAAATCTGTACTTTTCAACACCATTCCTAGGTCACAATATTAATGTTGCTTTGGGAAACTAAGTCACACACACAACTAATCCTGGAAATACGTCCCACACAGCCATAGACTGATACTAGAGATTCTGAAAATATTAAAAAGTACAATGATATACTGAGATCAACATAAGAAATTGCACTTTTTTGCAGATACATCAATGTAAAGAAGATCCTGTTAGTGGGGATGTAAGTGGAGGAATGGGTCTTATCTTGGAACAAGTCAACAGTCAATAAAGTCCAAGAGGGTGATGGGGTTCCTGGAAGCCAGGTACTAGAAATGACACAGTTCATTTCAAAAGTCTTTAGATATAAGGATATTCAGCCAAAGAATAAGTCAGACCAGTAATGAATAAAGCAATAATACTTTTATTATATAATATTGTCATATAAACAAAATTATCTGACATATGTTGATACTCCCAGACATAGGAGTATAAGGAAGCAAAGGCAAGGGAAGAGGGACCCAGGGCACAGTATTCAACTGAGTCTCAGTCATCTGAGGGAGATTATAAGGATCTTTAGGCCATTGCAGGAAGAGGATGGGGAAGTCAAGAGGCTGCCCTGTTTTTATTGACCTGTTAGACTGGTAGTGTTGGGAACACTAATAAGGTTGCTTGCATAAGAATACGTTCATTCTTCATCTACTCTTCACTCTCAGGACTTCTTCTTCCATACCACTGCCCAGGTTACCCATTCCACTTTCTTTTCAGCTTCATTTTATGTGCTGTCTTCCCCTACTAGAATGTAAGCTCCTTGAGGGCAAGGACTAGTTTTTTCTTCTTTCTTTTTTTTCTGCTTGTATTTGTATTTCTAGTGCTTAGCATAATGCTGGGCAAAAATGTTTGTTGCCTTGATTTGATCTGAATACCACTTGTAAGGCAGGCATATTTACTGGGGGGGGGAGGGATATGGAGGACATGAAGGGAGTAGATAGGTTTCATTGTTCTGAATGGGAGGATTTCAGATAATCTCCACTATGCATGAACATACACTAATTGCTTATTCAGGCCAAATGTCTAACTAGAGGAAGCCTCCTTACTTTTCCCTACTATGCTCATTCAACTGGTAAATTATTTGCATACAGATGATGAACTTTGCAACAAACAAACTGAGTAACCTTATACTCCTATGTCTGGGAGTATCAACATATATCAGATAATTTTGTTTATATGACAATATTATATAATAAAAGTATTATTGCTTTATTCATTACTGGTCTGATTGGTAATATCATTCTTTTTTATTTTTATAATCAGGCTAATTATAATTTAGATTTTATATTTAGTTGAATTCTTACAACTCTGTTTTTCTTCCCCCAATTGCCTATGGACTCATTCAAGTGAAATCCATTGGCAGGCGCTGTGATAATGTTTTATGTTTATCAGCAATTGGTCTCCAGACCAATTCAGTAAAATTCCAGAGATGTAGGTGTAAACTGTAATAAGAAATAATAAACTCTCAAGTGGCTTAGACTGTGATTTGGCAGGAAGAAAATATCTTGAAATTATGATTATTTCCCAAAGGAAAATTTGTTCTTTGTTAACAGGAACATAGCCAAAACTTCAATCTCTTGCAGATTCTTCTACTCCTTCAAGAAAATGTAGATATTTAACTTTCTGGAAATGAAATATCATTTCCATATGATCCATTTTAGCCAACTTGTCTTATAATAGTCACACATTGTACCATAACAAACTTCTAGGTATTTTTAATGTCTATATAGTTTGGTAGAATTGCCTAAAAATGTTGGTTACTCTTGCTATGGTTAAAATTCTTTACATTGTACTAGTCATAAAATCAGACTCTACAGAAATCTATTTGGTGATAAAATTCAATCAACTCAGTAATTAATATTTTGGGTATCTTTTGTTAATTCAGCCTAATTCTAATAAATGTCTACCATTATACAAAACAAGGCATTGTCCAGAGTGCTTTGATAAAATCTTTCTGGTAAATGAATACCATTCTGGTCAGACACAGAAAATATAACATTATCTATGAGAACATTCAATTCAATTGAATCCAATAACACTTATTAAGTGCATAGTAAATGTATACACAAATGAATAATGGGTCCTGCCTTAGAGAAACTCATATTTGGAAACTGTATCTTTGAAATTTTTCATGACTCACATTTACTAGTAAAAATATTTTCTTACACAGAAAATTTTCAAAGGAAGAATTCAAATTATCAACAACCATATAAAAATGTTCAGAATCATTAATAATTAGAGAAATGCAAATTAAAGTCACTCTGAGGTTCTACCTCATATCCATCAAATTGGCAAAGATGACCAAAGGAACAAAAGGCTAGATGTTGGGAAAGCTATGGGAAAACAGAATGGAAAAGGAACTGAAGAGGGAAGGGTGATAAGGAGGGGGGGGAGGGTAAGTGGTTCTGCCAGGGATACCTCCCTGGCATCCAGTCTGGAAAGAATTCACCAGGCTCAAGCAAACTTTGAAGCCGAAATTGTAAAGTTTATTGTAACACTGTAGAGAACAGCAGGCTAGATTCTTATGGAACCTGCAAAGGCTGCAGGCATAGTTTTAAGGTGTCAATTATGCTAACTAGGTGAGTAAGGGTGGGATCAGGGAGGAGTTAAGGAGTGGTCAGTGTTCAAAGGACCATACACTTTTAATATCAACTGCGCAGGTGTATTGCCCATGATTCACTGGGAAATAGCTCAAGCTAGGCTAACTGGAGGTGTGGTTTTAGGCCTGACAGGTCACTAAAGAGTGCCCAGTCTGCCTCCCACCAAGGTCATCAGAGACAGTGTGGGTATATAATTGACTAAGGAGTTACCCTATAGATAAGGTATTGAAGAATTTATGGTGGGGCTGGCCACTCATAACTAAGGGAGATAACATTTACATAACTTATTGTTTCAAGCAGAGATAAACAGGTCATGAGTTGTTGCTGGGCAGAGTGCTGGAAGGGGGAAGGGGCAGAGTCAATGCTCTGAGGCTGGGGGGGTGGAAATGTGATCTTACAGACTGCTTTTACAAATTGATTTTACAGACATAAATCCCAAAGCACTCTATTTACAAACTGATGTTACAGATTGATACTACAGACATATATACATCACAAGGACCCCATCAGAACCAGATGTACAAAATTATTTATAGCAATTCATTTCTTACTAGCACATCAAAACTGGAAACTAAGGGAGCACTCAGCATTCATCAGTTTTGGAATGGCTAAAAAGTTATGGCATATAGTTGAGATAGCATTTTGGCGCATTGGATAGAGAGTTCTGAGATTAGAGTCAGGAAGAACTGAGTTCAAATCCAGCCTCAGAAATTTCCAACTATATGACTGGGCATCACTTAGCACAGTTATCTGGCACATGGTAGCTACTATATAAATGCTTCTCCTGGCTTTGTTCCCTGGTATATGAAGGCAATGGAATGGTATTATAGCATAAGAAATGATGAAATGAGCAGTTTCCAAAACTGGAAAGATCCATAAGAACTAATACAGAGTAAATAGAAGTAGAAGAACAATTTGCACAATGACCACATGATAAAGAACAACTTTGAAAGATTTTAGAACTTTAATCTTTAGGGTGCCAAATCACAAGTTCAGATGACTAAAGATGAAACAGGCCACACACATCTCCTACCACAGAGATAATGGTATTTAAACTCAGAATAAGATAAACATTTTGACATGCCTATTTTGGGAATTCATTTTTACCAGATTATGTATATTTATTATAAGAGTTTTCTCTTTCCTATGTTTGTTTATTGTTCAATTGGAGGAGAAAGCAGTAGAAGGACAGATGATAAATGCTTGTAAAAATAAATGAATAATAATATTTCCTCACCTTGCAAGATTCATAAAAGGATGTTAGGTAATTGCTGTCCTCTTAAATTCTCTAGTCATATTTAATATGCTATTTACAAATATAATATTCTGCCTCTATAGATTTAACACAGAGCATCATAGCTAGAGATCTGGCCTTAACCATTGTCTCTTGTCTTGCCTCTTAAACATACTGAATATGTAAACTTAGGTGAACAAGAAAGAAAGAAAAAGTCACTGCAAAAGCAGGGTAGTCTGGATAATGGAGCCTTCTAATGAACTGAGAATGCTTTATTTCCAACTCTTCTCTGCAAAAAGCATTCCTTTAAGTCATTGCATTCAGGAATACACAGTGTACAATGAACATAATTTTCCCTTTGTTGTTGAAGATATTCACAATCCTTCAGGGTCATAATTTAATTTAATCCATTACAACTAGCATTAATTAAATATTTTACTTGGAGCAAAATCACTTCAGGCGTCTCTGATCATCATCATTGTATGTGCAGGTGTAAATAAAATGGGGGCCAAGTGAACACTCTGCACTCAAAATCCATCTCTACTCATCTCTCAGTTTTTCACTTAAACTGCTATTTTTGTAGAAATTTCCTTGACCAATCCAAATATTCTTCCTATCAACATTACTCTACCTCATTCAAGTGCATTTCATGCCTCATCAAGGTTTTTTATTTATTGGTTGATAAGACCTTTTTAAGGTATCAGAGCTCCTTATCACTTACTTTAAGTGGGATAGATGACTTGATTGATTTACTCACTATCCCAATCATGCACATGATTTCTATATAGAGTATATGGAAGATAATCTCACAGAAGAAAACATAAGGATTTGGAGTGAACAGGAAAGGCCTCCTAAAGAAGGTGGGATATGAGTTCAATCTTTAAGGGAGTCAGGAAAACTAAGAGGCAGAGGGAAAGAGGGAAGGAGAAGAGACAGACATTGCAAAACCAAAAAAATGGGGTATTTTTATGTGAGACAAAGAAAACCATTGTGGTTAGATGGTAGAGATTTTAAAGGGTAGTTAATGTAAGACTGGAAAAAGTAGGAACAAACTAGGTTGTAAAAAGTTTTAGATGTCTAAGACAGGACTTTGTATTTGGTACTAGGGAGTCATTGGTCTATTTTGAGTAGGAGTTGCCATGTCATGTGCTTTAGAAAAAATCACTTTGACAGTTAAGTGAAAAGTGTAGTCCTTTCTAAATCTCTGACTCTATGTTAATATATTGATCATCACTATGCCCATACCTCAAGGATCTGTGATTTTGTTGGGCATGAGAATTATCTCCATAATTCACAAGAAGCCCTCTATTGTATAGTTAACTAGTATTAAGGTAGCACCTGAGGTTCAGGAAAGTTATCACCCTGTCAGTAAGTGTCAGAATCAGGACCTGAACCCAGATCTTTCTTATTCTGGGTCTAGCACTCTATCCACTATGTCAGGCTGTCTTGTTTATTTTTATCATGGTCACAGTTAACAGTTGAAATGACAAAGAGTATCCTCCTAATTTAGTTTGCTCATAGTTTGGGGTTCGTAATTTCATACTGTGAGTTTCATGATACAATATTCTGAATGGATGTAGCTGCTTGGAATCTCACTGCTTTTTTCAAATGCTGTCTCAGTATACAGTTCTTTTCCAAGAACCATTTCACAATTATGCCTTTTATGACTTGGTGCTATAATACTGTGTGGAAGTTCAATACTAAGTGTTCTTTGCTGTCTCATCTTTAAAAATGTCATCTTTGATGCTAGAAGGGTTAATGTTCCAAACTACAAATGTTTGCAATAATGGTAAGCTTATCTTCATGGTGACATCTCATTTCTTTAATATCCAGAATGCAAATTTTCTGAATTTGTTACTGTGAAAGATAAATGTACAACTTCTTTTCCCCTATAATAAATAATTAGGTTGGATGCCTTCCTGGAGATCTTATAGGGATATAAAAGAGAGTCTGACTCAAAGGTTCCAGGTAAAACCTGCTTGGAATCAAGGACAAGAATTCAGATTTATGGGAGAGGTCTCTTCCTGTCTAGGGAAATGATGACAATAATAACAATGGGTGTTTATATAGTCTTTTCAGATTTACAAAAGTTCTTTATATTGAGTATGTCATTGGATCTTCCAAATAAGTCCTTGAGATAAGTAAGGCTTGTATTATCATCCCCATTTCACAGATGAGAAAACAGACTCATCTCTGAGCTCATCTCTTATAAAATAAGTCCTAGTAAGACTGAGACCTGGAAGGGTTCTTAAAGATACCTCTTCCAGTTCCTTCATTTTATAATATAGGAGTGGAATATGGAATTGGGGAAAGGGGGAAGTCCAAGAGACTTGCTCAAGTTCATACAAGAAGGAAATGCTAGAACTAGGATTCATGTGCTCTGGGTCCAAATGCAATGCTCTTTATATTATACCACTAATTTTGAGGATGCCTTTCTCTCTCAAATGTGGCTTATGTAAAACTCAAATGCAACCTATAATAAATATTGTTTATCAGTGCATAACTATGTACTTTCTTCCCTTTTCAGTGACAACATTTTATTAGTATGACTGCTATCAATCACAATAGTAAATTATGTTCTAATTACAGCTTAGAGGAAAGAAGAAAGATACAACAGTTATTCACCTTACTATCAATCTAGGTCATGTTCTCCATCCTTGATCATGAACATAAAAAGGTCAAGAAGAGGTAGGAGATAGATCTGGTGGACTAACAATGATAAGACCCCTTGGGTAATTACAAACAAACAGTGCAGAGTGCCTATAGAATAGAACCAAAGATTCTGTAGACTCATGAAAACTTTGGAGAAGGATATGTGAAAGGAACAAGAAAGACTACATCAAATTCCCATATTAATTTTCCTCTTTGCCCTTTTGCTACTGAAATTGCTAGAGGGGTGGCAATTTGTAACAAAACATGACACATATTTTGCTAGTCCAGTTCCAGACCCATGGTATTGAGCAGCATTCTATTTAAAGTATGAGCTCTAAACTTAAATTAGCTCTTCACCTGATAGAGAATAAAACTTTTTTGGAGGGCAATTGGGGTTAAGTGACTTGCCCAAAACATCACAAAGCTAGTTTTGTGTGTGTGTGTTAAGTGTCTGAGGCCAGATCCAAACCCAGGTCCTCCTGACTCCAGGGCTGGTGTTCTATTCACAAGAATAAAACATATTGATTAAAGGGTACTCTAAGGGTAAAGGGCTAAGATGAAGGTATGATTTAATGAATAAATGAACATGCTTTTACCTAATACAATGTGTCAGGCACTGTGCTAGGTGGAAGACATACAAATTCAAAATTGTGATAGTAACTATCCTTGAGCACCTTACATTCTAAAAGCAGGATACACATAAGGATTAACAGAAAATGGGCTTACTATGTTGTTATACCCTGAGGTGAATATTGCCACTGGCCTTTCTTCATAAGGGGAAGGAGAATAACTAGTGTTAATTCTTACCCCAGATCTTGCCATCAACTCCAGGAATTATATGCACTATGCACACCTTTGGAAATATAACATATTTTAAGAAGTTTGGGCTCAGAGAAGGAAATATTGGTCTGAAAATTGCAAATGGAACCATAGGCAAACAATTGTCACACCCTTTCCAGTAAAAATGGAAGATTACTTGTTGGGTATATTATACTGGTGGTTCATTTTCTATATGAGTTAGACTAGATTACAACTGATATCAATCAGTCAATAAATATTAAGCATCTGTCTTTTGCCTGGAACTGTGCTAAGTGATGGGGACATGAAAAGAGGCAAAATACAGTCTCTGCCCTTAAGGTAACTCACAGTCTAATGGTCCTTTCTAACTCTCCAATTCTATGATTTTGAATTGTCACATACATAGAACACATTGGCAGTGAAGGGAATACTTGGGGCAAACACGTGGGATTGTTCTTTTGAATGCTAATGCCAAAGTGTTCCCTAATTCCATCTCCATACTTCATAATATATGGAGTATAGATGTCTTTGCACTTCAGTTATCATATCACTTCAGTTACCATCTGTTACCTGCCCTTTCTTTGCTTTCTTCAACTTTTGGGAAGGGAAAATCAGTTGATCAATGTTTTCCCAAATCCCCTTTAACCATCTTTCTATATACTAAATGTAGACGTTGGCAGACTTGTTTTCTAAATTTCTTCCCACTTTTCAATTCTATGACCTCTTAATTTCTCCTCCAATAGAAAGTATTGTGTGCATTTTGGTTTTGCTCTGTCTAGTTATTTTCATAAGAGAAAAATTAAATATAGCAAATGGAAAATTTGCCTTTTTCTAGAGATTTCCCCACAGAGAAGCCAAAAAACTAGTATAAAAATAATATTTAATAGGAAAAATCTTCAGCTTATAAACTGGTTTACCAAGATGTGTTGCATGAAATTAGAAGCCCTACTTTACAAGTTTTCAAGGTCTACTTTATACTTAGGTAGGGGTACCAAGAAGATGATGCTAGATTGTAACTCCCTTAAGGATTAGAGAATATATATATATATATGTATATATATATATACATACACACATACACATATGTATATGTATGTATGCATGTGTGTATATATGTATAGACATATATGCATATACATACATGCATATATTCACACATGGATGTATGTGTTTGTATATGGATATGTACATATAGACACATGCATGCTTATACCTATACATGTATGTGTATGTCTGTGTGTATTATATGCACATGAGTATATACATGTCTATATACATATGCATGTATGTGTATATAAAATTGTTTGCTGCCCTTGAAAGGCAGTACAATGATTGCTGGGAAAAAGCATACAGGAATTTAGAGGCAGAAGAATTGGATTCATCTTCTGGCTGTGGACATAGTACCTATATGAACTTTGGCAAATTGTTTAATCCTTGGGTACTGAATATTCCCATTTGTAAAATGTGAAAGATAAAGTAGTTTCCAAGGTTCTTCTCAGTCCTAAAATCCCATGATAAAATTAATTCCAAAACACTGCCTTAGAAATATTAGGATTTATAGGAACTTATTAAATAGTCTGTATAAAGACTTATTTTGAATGCATGTTGAAAATATTTGACCCTTCCAATTTTTGTCATGTTGACAAAAATTTTATTACTCTGCCTTTGTTCCTTTGGGTTAAGTCCTTGCTGGATAGTTAAATTGCAGATACACATAATAATAATAAAACATCAGCAGTGTTTAATACCTTAGCTTGAATGAGTTTCAAAAAGAACCATGTAATAATGGGATGAACTACCTGAATATACAGTCTACAAATATCCAAGCAAAGACTGGATGATTATGTGCTGGGTACATTATAGATGAGATTCTTGTACAGAGATCTCCAGTTAGACAGGATAGCCTCTAAGCAGAACAGTAATTAGAAATGTTTGCACCCAGGACATCTTTACTGAACCCAAAGAAGGAACAAGAGTGTTTACCTAGGGATTAGGCTGAGACAGTCCTGGTAAGGGAGGAGAGACCCAGATTTATCAATGCAAAACCAGTACCTGGATAATCCTTCCCAAGTCTCCTAGGGGGATGATAAATAATCAAAGAGTTTAAGGTGCTTTCCCAAGCCCCTAGACCCACAGGAGGCTTTGACATGGGTTAAAGGCAAACTTTTCAAGTATCGGGAAAGAGAGGACAACAGACTGTAAAAGTCCAAGCCAACATGGTGTTAGGGAGGATAACTCATTTTTAGGGCTCAAGGGGTGACTTGTTTGTTCCTAGTGATTAAGCAAAATTTTTATGAGATCTATAGTTATAGAAATACATTATAAGGGCAGGTTTCAGAAGAATAAAGACATCCTAGTCTGGAGCTACATCTTGAGTTATATTTTAAACTGTAAAAGACCCTTCTGAGATGCCAAGAGAACTTTGGAGTATTCCTCCTGATGCACGAGTCCCTGAAGCATTTGCTGGTTACTAGAGAAGATAAAAATGCCTGCCTTATCTCTTTGCCAAACTGCCCACTGGAGCCACCCTCCCCTCCCTGCATTCCTCCCAATTCCCTCTTCTTTTTTCCCCTTCATTATATTTACCCACTTCATACTATTGACTGGTAGGCACCTGACTAAGGAGGAATTGGAGCTAATCATGCACCACCCCTGTCCCTTCTCCCTTTAATCAGGTAGAGATCATCTAAGCTATCCTGGGGACTGGAAGACTGGACACCAGAGCTCCCAATGAGATTAGTAAATGGGAAACTTTGGGTTCTAAGGAAGAGCCAGAAAAGAACTAGTATGGGAAATTAAAGAGCAAGAGAGATAAATAATCCTTTTTTATCATCTTCTCCAAAATAAATGTTGAGTTATAGTGTATTAATATAACCAGCTATTACTGACTTTATATTTTTAGTACTAAAACTGATGTACCCTAATGAGACTCAAAAAAAATTACACATGACTAAGTCCAAAGAATACTGGGCTCTTGATCTTCTAAGGCATAAAAAATAAATATTTTCCCTGTTTATTGAAACTTTTCCAAAAATTCAGTTAAAATCTCAACTGCAGTTCAAGGGGTTTTGTTTCTAACTTGAGGAAGAAGCTGTCACAATTGAATGCATGGGCACCTTCATTTAGAATCTCATGTGCATTCCACCAATGTCAGTGTATGGGCACTAATTATACTGGAAAATGCTTACCTTGTCTATCAAGAAAGAGCACTCATGTGGAACAGGATAGAACTTCATTTTTTATGTGAATTCTGAATCATGATTCAAAAATCCATGCACATGCGCACCCCCCCACACACACACACAGAGTAAATTTTCTGACCTTCAAATGAAGGTGCTTCAATATTTTACATTCCATAAAGCACTAGAGGGAGAGTCAGGCTATGGTTCTCTGAGGCCTTCATCATTTGCTGGTGTTTTATGGGAAAATTTGTTTCAATTTCTGAACCACAGAGTTGGAACAGCATGACCAAAAGCTAGGAGCCATATTTTCTTTGTATTGGGGAAATTTGGATTGATAATCTTCTTACGTACAATATATAACAGAATGATAAGAAATGTTCTTCCACATTATAAAACTTCCACCACCTTACTTCCATTATTATTATTAATTATTATTATTATGCCACCTAACTAACTTCCTAATTCCTTCAGGGTGTTCTCCAGAAAAATCTATAAGCTTTTGGATATGCAAGAATTGCAAACCTCCTCTTTTTCTGAAATACTGACTAATTGTTTTTGTCACCCTTGTACTTAGTCCTTTTCCAGGTTCTTCCTAAAAGTTTTCCTTAGACTTTAAGGAGGGAAAAGGAGAGGGGGGAAGAGAGGGGGAAAGAGAGAGAGACAGAGAGAGAGAGACAGATACAGAGAGAGACAGAAAGAGACAGAGACAAGGAAAGAGATAGAGACAGAAAGAGACAGAGAGACAGAGAGAAGAGAGAGACAAAGACAGAGACAGAGAGAGAGACAGAAAGAGAGAGAGAGAGAGAGAGAGAGAGAGAGAGAGAGAGAGAGAGAGAGAGAAAGAGAGAGAGAGAGAATGGAGTGGTAAAAAATTGTTCCCACTCCTGGGAGAGGAACAAAGCCATTGACCTACTGACCATGGGTCAGGTAGTCTCATTTTTGTATATTAAGTGTGGAATCAAATGTTAAAAATTATGGTGTCAATCACAGAATATTCTTCCTAGTATAGGTATACTTTTTCCTTCTTCTATATGAAGTAGGAATATCAGACCATCTGTATCTTAAACACAGTCTGGACCCTTCATCAAAGACCAACAACCAAGGCTTTTTTTCATGAGAAAGTCTCTCAAGCAGATTTCTGTCCCTTAGCAGAGTATCAGGGCTCTACAAGGAAATCTTGTTTCCCCAAGGCACACAAATTTGATTCAATTCCATTAAAAAAGTATGCTCAATCTATGTCCAAGAACTTAGTATGTGTGAATCATTGTGCCAAGAACAGACTATACAAATAGATAAGTGAGACAGTCCCAACTCTGAAGTCCCATCCTATTAGGGAAGACAGCACATATGGAAGGATTCAGTGGCAAGTCAGATAGAAAAGTCCCATGATCCTCAGGATGCAATGGCAAAACAGATGTTAAGATTTCTTAAATATTATCCATTTCTTATATTGAACTATTTGACAATGCCAAGAAATTCAGTTAACAAAAACTTTCTTTTCTGGTTCTTCAGTAGCTCTGTTAGCAGACTGCATCCTCACAGGGGTTGCTTCTGTGGAGGAAGAGAAGGAAGATGAGGAAGAGGCAGAGGAGGAGGAAAATGAATACTGAGAGCTTGGGAGAAACATCATCTCCCCAGATAAAGGAACCTCCAAGGACAGAAAGAGTGTTGGGGAGGTGTCAATAGGAAAAATTTGAGCTGTGCTTTATTTCCCTCCTCAATGGCAAAAACAGAATGAGCTGGACTGGTTCTTTTAGGAAGGAAGGAAGGAAGGAAGGAAGGAAGGAAGGAAGGAAGGAAGGAAGGAGAGGAGAGGAGAGGAGAGAAGGAAGCATTGATTAAGCACTCTACCTGTGCCAGACACAGAACTAAGTGCTTTACAAAATATTATCTCATTTGAGCTCACACAACCCTAGGGGGTAGGTGCTATTATTATTCCTATTTTACAGTTGAGAAAACTGAGGCAGACAGAGGTTGTCACTTGTCCAGGGTCAAATGGCTGAGATCAAATTTGAATTCAGATATTCCCAGACTCCATACGCAGTGCACTATGCACTGTACCACCTAACTGCTCAATTTTTTTTTCATTTTGGAGGGCAATTGGGGTTAAGTAACTTGCCCAAGGTCACACGGCTAGGTTTTGTTTGTGTGTGCATTAAGTGTCTGAAGCCGGATCTGAACTCAGGTCCTTCTGACTCCAGGGCCAACACTCTACTCACTGCGCCACCTAGCTGCCCCAACTGTTCAATTTTTTAAGGGGGTGGAGAGGTGGGGGAGGGGAATGGGAGAGGGGTACAACAGGTAGGAAGCAGAAATTTCTAATTGCCTTTCTTCTCACTAAGGAATAATTACAGGGAGACTTTCATGCAAAATTGAAGGAGGTCACCACTATCTTAGAGATTACTAACTGAAGAGAAATGTGTTTTCCTTACTTTGTATAACAAAATAAAGTCAAAATGGATACACAATTTAGACATAAAGTCTGATACTATAAACAAATTAGGAGATCAAGGAATAACTTACCTGTCAGATTTATGGAGAATAGAGGAATTTATGGCCAAACAAGAGTTGGAGAACATTATAAAATGCAAAGTGGATAATGTTGATTACATACAATTGAAAAGTTTTTGCACAAACAAAGCCAATGCAACCAAGATTAGGAGGGAAGCAGAAAACTGGGAAAGAATTTTTACAACTAGTGTCTTTGATAAAGGCCTCATTTCTAAAATAGAGAGAGAACTGAGTCAAATTTATAAGAATACAATTCATTTCCCATTTGATAAATGGTCAAAGGATATGAACAGGCAGTTTTAAGGGGAAGAAATTAAAGCTATCTATACTCATGAAAAGATGCTCTAAATCATTACTGATTAGAGAAATGCAAATCAAAACAACTCTTAGGTCCCATATCTCACCTGTCAGATTGATTAACATGATGAAACAGTCAGGAGAATCTCAGTTCAAATTAGGCTTCAGACACTTGACATTTACTAGTTGTGTGAACTTGGGCAAGTCACTTAACCCCAACTGCCCTGCCTTCCCTCTTCCAAAAAAAAAAAAAAAAAAAAAAAAAAAGAATCTATATGTAGAGCCTATATCAGATTACATGCCCTCTTGGGGAGGAGGGATGGGAGAGAGGTGGAGAAAATGCTATCTTATAGAAGTGAATGTGGAAATCTAAAAATAAATTAATTTGTTTTGAAAAGAGAGAAATGCATTTTCCTACAGAAGATCTCACTTTCTGTGACTCTGAGGCTTGCATACTTACCCCAATTCTTTTCTGCTAAGGGATGTTATTGATTGACTGTGTACTCTAAGCAAGCCTCAAAAGCTATAAAAATCTAAGTCTCTACCTTAAGTGGTAAAAAAAAAAAAAAAAACTGCTATGAGCCTGAGAGGTCTTCCTTGGCATACTAATAAATAAATCTTTTTTTTTTCTTTTCAATTTGCTACTCACTTTTTTACCCCCCACTCCCAACCCCAGTCTTACAGATCTTATGTGGGTAAGAGTCTTCCTGGTTCTCATGGAACCCAGATTGGGAGACTCCCATAATAATTCCCAGAATGATATCTAAGGACATTGGGCTAAAAGCTTAATTACTATTCCCAAAAGCTCTTTGGAATCAGAGTTCTGAGTTGCTCCTATCGGGTGCTTAATGAATATTTGTTGAATTGAATTTTAAAAAGAGAAAAGTGAGGCAGAGAGGGTGTGGGGTTTGTAAATTCACTTAACAACTCTGTGAAAGACAAAACAGCCCAATGAACCAGGTCTGTGTCTGCCAACATCAATGCAACCAGCTGAAAAGTGAAATCAGCTATGTATATTGTCAATAGAAGACAAAAAAAATCTGATTTAATTGGCTTTCACTCAAATGGCTGTCTTGTGCATTGCTTCTAAGTAGAACACCTTACCCCATCCCCAACCCAGCCATCTGACCACCCTGCCTTCTATTTCTTCCACAGCCACATTTGAAGTAGGAAAGTCTATTTCTAAAGAGCCATATTCCATAGAAATTGAAAGTTCTCATACCAATTAGTTTGTACCCTGAAGCCTCTGAGTCCTTTTAATATCCTGGTACATTTCTCCCTCCATGCATTGTTACCCAGATGATGAGTGGAGCAATAGACTTCCCCACAGCTCCCAGAAATCTGTGGGATATTTGGTTCTCTTCTAATTCATCAGCATCAGGATGCTTTATTTGGCCCTAAAATGAATGGCAACTTATTAAACCTAACAAAATAGATCTTTGCGTATGCAGAGTAGAACATGCTGTCTGCCTGCAGAACAGTGGGTTGTCATTGTTACAGCACAGAGAGGTGCTTTCACTAGGGTAACTAAGGCATTGCACCAATCCCAGCCACCCAGCCAAAACTGTCAATCCTTGGAAAAAGAAATTCTAAAGGACTCTTTTTCTAAAGCTAAAAAGTAATTATTCTTTTCTCTTTTTTTGGTGGTAACCAATGATGTTAGTAGACTGAGTTCACATGATGTAGTTTTAGTCATTGAACCCAAGGGTAGTTTTAAGAAGAAAGCATCTCATGCTTCTATTCAAATAGCTTGTCTACACACAACAGAAAATTGTACTTTTTTAAGAAAGGAATCATGTCCAACCTCACTGCCTAAAAGATTTTGTACATTTCATTTTCCCATGAGCAGTTTGGAAAATGCTTTGTTTATAATTAATTATTTTCCTTAGACTAGGATATGAATATCCTTCAAAAACATTTATGAAAATGCCTGGTTGCTTAAAAAAGGGAAAATACATTCCCATTTTATTTCTTTGTATTAATGAGAATCACACATAGTTTTGTTAATGATGAGAATTATACGTATATAATGCTTTGAATTTTAAAAAATATGTATGCCATCTCATTTTTTCTTAAGTCTGTGAGATAAAGCAGATATTATTAGACCCATTTAACAGATGAGGAAACTGAAGCTGAGAAATATTGAGAGATTCACCAAATTACTCAATAATATCTCATAGTTATTAAGAATATTCTGGAAAGTGGGAATAGTCAGTGAAAAAGAAGTGTCTGAAGATGGATTGTCATGTTTCGTCAGTTTCTGCAAACCTCCCAGCTTCTGGTAGGGTCCCAGTAAAAGGACCCCAACTGGAAATATATACACTCTGAGTATCTACCCCTGAGACCATTGAAGTGACTGTTTCCTCTCAGTGAAAAAATAATTCATCAACTCTTGACCATCATCTTAAAACAGTGTGGCATAGTAGTCGAAGTGATAGCCTTGGAATCAGAAAGAACTGAGTTAGAATGTCACCTCAGGTACCCACTAACTGTGTGACCCTGGATAGATCACCAGCCACTTAGTCTCAGCTGCTTCAACTGTGAAGTAATATCAAAAATAATATATTTTATCATAATGATAATAGTTATTATTATTATTATTAAGCAGCTAGGTGGTACTATAGATAGAGTACTGGAACTGGAGTCAGGAACACCTGAGTTCAAATCCAACCTCAGACACTTGCTGTCTATGTGATGCTGAACAAGTCTCTTTGCCTTATTTTCCTCATCTATAAAATGGGAATAATAATAGCACCTAACTCCCATGGTTATCATGACGGGGGAAAGTGAGAATGATATTTCTAAAATGCTTTGCAAACCTTTGTGTGTTTTATAAATGCTAGCTACTATTATCTGGCTATCTAATAATAGCAATAGATGACATTTATAAAGAGCTTAAGTTTTGCAAAGCTCTTTGATTATATTATCTCACTTGATCCTCACAAAAACCCTATGAGGTATATGTGCTATTATCATCCACATTTCATAGCTGAGGAAACAATCAGAGAAAGTTTCAGTAACTCACCCAAGGTCACACAGCTAAGTGTCTAAGGCAGGATTTGAAAGGGGGTGTTGTTTGTTGTTGTTGTTGTTCAGTCATGTCCAACTCTGTCTGTCTTTGTGACTACATTTGGGGTTTTCTTGGCAATGATACTGGAGTGGTTTGCCATTTCCTTTTCTAGCTTATTTTGAAGATGAGGAAGCTGAGGCAAACAGGGTTAAGTGGTTTGCACAGGCACACAGCTAATAAGTGTCTGAGACCAGATTTGAACTCAGGAGGATGAGTCTTCCTGACTTTGGACCTGGCATTCTATCCACTGTACCACCTAGCTGCCTGCAAAAAGGGAGGATTAATAGTACCTAACTCACAGGATAACTGGAAGGATCAAATGAGATAATATACATAAAGCATTCTGCAAATTTTAAAGCATTTTGTCCGTTATAATTATGTCAACTGTTTTGGTACCGAGCTTCAAATTTACATCAGCTCGTCTTTGGCTAAGAGGGACCCAGTCAGCCCATCCAGGGGCAAATCCATGAAACTTTTTCTAGGTTCATAGGCTCTGCCTTTGAACATAGAATGGGAAGTCATCTCCACACCACAATAAGGTATTGAAGTAGCACTTTAGTAGAGGTTATTTCTTTTTAATTAAATACATTAAACATCCAGATAAGCAGCAAAGCATTCTGTTCATCCTACAGATGTTAGAAAGCAATTCAATAGGTAGAACTTCCAGAGGAGAAATATCCTGATGGCTATCTGGGATTTTTTAATCTTTAAATTTGAGGTTACAATTTTGAACACATAAGCTTGGTCTGACATGACCTGGCAGTTGCACATCTTGTGCTGTAACCACAGCAACCAATCACTGCACACAATCGTAAAACAAGCTGCCTTCTCTATACAGCCCCATGTGTTTATTGACCTGAAGCCTATGATGGTTAAGACCATCTGGACAGAGACTGTAGATGTGATTCCTTTATGACTTAAAGATTGCTTGCTTTGGGTGAGGCTAAGTAGATGAGAGAAATAGTGCAAAATTCTAAAAGAAATTAGCATTTCAACAGCACAAACTTAAATCTATTCATTATTCTATAACTTTTGGGCATAGGACACCAAGTGCTGAACTTGGAGTCAAGACCTGAGTTTGAGTCCTGCTTCTGACACTCACTAGAGTTAGACCTTTTCACTGTGCTCTTTCTCACGCCTGGAATCCTCACCTTTCTCATCTCCATTTCCTGTCCT
Organism: Gymnobelideus leadbeateri; assembly: GCA_011680675.1. NCBI lineage: Eukaryota > Metazoa > Chordata > Mammalia > Diprotodontia > Petauridae > Gymnobelideus > Gymnobelideus leadbeateri. Next base: position 799,631 of record WOXC01011326.1, on the reverse strand, counting down.
CCCAGGATTTCTTTCATTTGAAGTTCAAATCCCCTTCCCCAAGAAGCCTTTTCTCGCACCTCTATCATGCCATCCCTCTGAAATTAGCTTCCAATTGCATATATCGAATCTCCCATTAGAATGTAAGCTCCTTGAGGATAGGGACCATGTCTTTGCCTTTTTATATCCCCAACACTTAGCATAGTGCCTAGAGTATAGTAAGAACTTAATAAATATTGTTTGACTGAATGGGTGACCTTCATCTGCCTTAACCTGTCCCAGCCTCACTTTCCTTACTTGTAAAAATGGGGATAATAACAACATCTCCTTCACAGGGTTGTTCTAAGGCTCAAATTATATAACATGTATAAAGAGTTTTGCAAGTCTTAAAGTGCTAAAAATGTGAATTATTGTTATTACTTATTATCTCTTCCAGCAGCCCAGCCCCACCTCTTCCCTGAATACTCTAATACTTTTCTCAGAGAGGTAAGTTGCAGGCTAGATGCATTTTTCTCTTTCAAGTGGATGCCCAAGGCCAAGCCACAGTAGAGGTGTCACCTTCTGTCTGCTATCATTGTATATTACCCATTCTACACATCCCTTCTCAGTGGTTTATGTCCTTGAGATTTGTTTTGCTTCAATTGAAGGAGTTCACAGTGTGCTGGGACTGTATATTACTCTAAAAACAAAGTATGAATGGTGTTTGGGCTTTTAATCACTGAGGCAGATGAGAAATTTGAGCAACTTTACTTAAATTCAATTTATATGAATCCTATTTCAGAGACAGTACATGTCTAAAAGAGGAAAACAACAACAACACACACACACACATCTAAAATTGATGTATTTTGGCCACAGATTCCCTGACACTTTGGGAAAATACTATGCTGCTTTCTCTGCAAAATAAAAACAAGATTAATATGCCACCATCTGTTTGAGATGGCTGGATTTGAAGCCATAAAGATCTGGGGTCAAATTCGATCTTGTTTCTTACTATAGCTCTGTGACCCAGGAAGTCACTCTAACCTCACTCGCCCTCAGTTTCCTCATCTAAAAAATAGGAATAACAATACATGGTAGTACCATCTTCAATGGGTTGTTGTGAGGCCCAGATGGGCTAATGAATATAAAGGGCCTCATAACTTAAAAGTATTTTATGTAAGTTATTATTAATAGCTGGAGTATATAGAGACCTTTGAGGAAATTTTTGAGCAATTTTTTCCAGATGATTTTGTATGATCAACTTTACTGAGTCATTTATCCATTAATGAATCAATGTATGATTTTTTTCATTTCAGTTCATTTCCACTGATAACAGTCTCTGTACCCAATTTGGTGAGTGCTTTCATTATCTTAATGTGTCTGGAGAAGGGAACATTAACAAGAAGCTATGAACCTTTAGAAAAAAATTTGCCAGTCTCAGACACACAAAGGAAGACACACCTCAAGAAAGACAGTAATTTGGGGAAAATAAATGAATGTAGTACTACCCATCTATCTGTCCATATTTTTAAAAATTATTATTTAAACAAACTAGATATAGATATGTATGTATGTGTGTATGTATGTATGTATGTATGTATGTATGTATGTATGTATGTATAGAACTCTACAGAAAAAGTCCTGATTTCTGGTGGAGTCAAATGTAAAGTGGGTAGCTGGGTGACCAGGCTAGAGCACTGGGCCTAAAGTCAGGACACCTGAATTCCAATCCAGCCTCAGATATTTGTTAGCTCTGTGACATTGGGCAAGTCACTTAACCCTGTTTGCCTCAATTTCCTCATCTGTAAAATGAACTGGAAAAGGAAATGGCAAACCATTCAAAGTACCTTTGCCAAAAAATACCCAAATGAGATCACAAAGAATTAGACACAACTGAAATGGATGAACAACAGCAACAAATATGAAATGGACTGATTAGGGCCCTGGACTGGGAGTCAAGATACCTAGGATCACCCCCATTGCCTGTGTGACCTTAGGCAAGTCACTTCCCATCTGAATGTATTTCTTCATATGTAAAATGGAGTCCAAAGTGGTCTCTAACATCCCCACCACACTGAAAATCTTATTTCTCTATAATGATCATGATGTGACTTAGAAGTTAGGGAATTTCAAGGCAATTCCTATAAAGAAAGGGCAGTAGATGGTACTTCTCCCTTATGTCTCCACTCACCATCACTAGAACTTCCCAAAACAAAATACTCCTTTTTGGCCATCACTCCCTCTTTATGCATTGAGGGCAGGGATTGTTTTTTTATAGTCTTCATATTCCCAGTACTTAGTATAATACTTGACACAGAGCACTTTATAAATGGTCTTTAATTTATCTATTTCTTCCTCAGGCATGGCTGAAATGTACTAGCATAATACTGACCAACAATCTTAATTTCAGCTCTTATATAACTTTATTAAATTATAGCACATTTTGAAAGATGTCTGATTTCTACTTAAAAGCAACATAATGTAAAAGCTAGAGTAACATTGGTAATAATGGAACATCTAAGAGGTTCATGATGTCTGAGAGTTAGAAAACATTGTATCCAACCTCTTTATTTTTACAGATGAGGAAACTGGGGCACAAAGAGGTTAAGTGATTTGTTGAATATCACACAGAAAATGTCAAAATATGAATCAGAACACTCAGATCCTATTAGCCTAAATCCACCATTCTTCCCATAGGACCTGGCTGCTCCCAAGCAAATACTTGTATCAATAACCTTACTGTTATCAAATCATGCTTAACTAAGCCTTTATCTTACCTAATTTATGGAGCTGCCTAAAGATTTTAGTTTTCCCCAAAGCTGCCTTGACTTGTCCATTTGAACTATCTGGTATTTGTGAGCTGTCTCCTGATATTGTTCCAATGACCATGAAGGCAGCTGAAGCATGATTGTGGAGCACTTGGAGTTTGGTCAGAAATCAAAGATGCCAAAGTCACTGCATTGCAGGCCATAGACAGTCATTCTGACTTTTGTCATGCCACTGGACTTCAATGACTCTGGAAGAAAGAAGGAGGCTGACAACTTTGTACAGCTCTGTCTCACTTGAATCCAATTCAGAAGCAAGTTAAGACTTGTCATGGATGTCATTGGTCCTCTTCAAAAACAAAGGATAACAGGGGCAGCTAGGTGGTACAGTGAGTAGAGCGTCAGCCCTGGAGTCAGAAGGACCTGAGTTCAGATCTGGCCTCAGACACTTAATGCATACAAAAACAAAAACCTAGCCGTGTGACCTTGGGCAAGTTACTTAACCCCAACTGCCCTCCAAAAAGCAAAAAAAAAAAAAAAAAAACAAAGGATAACAACAATGAATAGCCCCACTTTTCCATGAGCTCTCTAAGTGTGCATCTCTCTCTGCCACAAAATGGCTGGTTTTAATTTCTCCCAAGGCCAACAAAAACTAGACCACATTCTGATCTCTAAGTGCCTGCATTGTAGCTGTCTTGGGATTCAGCAAAGAGATTGCCCCCAAATGGAGAGACATTTTTAATCTGCAACTTGAATTAGAGATGAAAGTATATTATCAGAGGGGTTTGGTCCTATTTTATAATGTGATCTCTGCTACTAGAAGATAGTGTGGGTAAATTTGGAATCAGAACACTTGGTTTGCAATCTTGGCTCTCTACAGCCTGAGTGACATTCAGGGGGATCTTTGGGGGACTCAGTTTCCTCAATTATAAAATTAAAAGATCTGACTAAATGAAGTCCTTCTTAAATGCCATCAAAACTAATAGAAAGTAGACCTGGACTAGACTGGCAAAAACAAAATTTAAGTCTAATCTTGTCTCTCCAACTAGCTATGAGTCCTTGGATAAGACTTTTCTAGGTCTGTTTCTTCATCTGTAAAATGAAAATGAGAACTTTAACCTATGCCATGGGCAACAGGAGGAACAATTATGTGATAAGATGATGGTTTGGTGTAGAAATCTCTTTTCTTCACCCAGCAAAATGATCTTTAGCCTGGGAAAAAATTAATAGGGTAAATGGGGAATTGAAATCTAAGACAAGTATAGAGAGAAGAGATAATCAGAGAGGAACTGGCCACCCTCAGTGATTTCAAGTCACCAGGTTTGTATGAATTACAGCCTAAGGTGCAGAAGGAAATTGTGGGTGTAATTGCTGAACTGCCGTCAGTAATTTTTAAGAAAATGAAGAAAAAGGAAAGATGCCACAGGACTACAAAGAGATACATGTCTTACTTTTCAAAGTACTAAGAAAAGAGTTTCTTCAAATACTAGGGTATCTGTTCTTAGAAAAACTATAGAATATATATTCCTTTATTTTTAATTCTTATCATTTCCAAATGTGTCCCTCCCATTTTCTCTGCCTATTATAGATAGACAGATAGATAGATAGATAGATAGATAGATAGATAGATAGATAGATAGATAGATGAAAGAAGAAAAAGGCAATTCACTGCATCTGGCAGTATATATAATGTTCTACATCCATACTCTGCTCTACCTAACCAATGAAAAGAGGTAGTTACATTTTCTTATCTCTTTTTGAAAGACAAGATTGATCATTGTGATTGTGCAACACTCATTTTTTTTCTTTTTGTTATTTAGTTATTGTTATTTCTCGCTATATTGTTGTAGTCATTGTATATATTGTTTTCCTAGTTCTCTTTACTTTATTCTGCATCAGTTAATACAGGATTTTGCATGCTTCTCTGAAATCTCAATATTCATAATTTCTTAAGTTACAATATTATTCAATTCCATTGCTTTTGCATCATAAAATTGTGTTCATTCCCTAAGTTATGGACCACAGCAGTTAGGTGATAAAACAGATGGAGTACCCAGCCCAGAGTCAGGAAGACTCATCTTCCTGGGTTCAAATCTCACCTCAGACACTTACTAGTTGTGTCACACTGGGTAAGTTACTTAATTCTATATGCCTCAGTTCCTCATCTATAAAAAGAGATGGAGAAGAAAATGGCAAATCAATCAATGATCTTTGCCAAGAAAACCCCCAATGGGGTCACAAAGAGTTGGAGACAACTGAAACAACTAAACAATAGTTGATGGACCTAAAATATCTTCTTGAAAATATGGTTTTTGAACATTTAGAATGAGAAATCCATGAGCCACTATGGGTTGAAGGAAAACAAACAAACAAATAAAAAGACAACCTAATTTTCTTTTTTAAAAGTGTCCATCAAAGATGTGTGTATAAAATTATATGCAATATGTGTATATATACATTTTACATATATTCACATACACACACATACATATATGCACATGTGTGTGCACATGCATACAATACACATACATGTACATATACACACGTGTACATGTACACATACCTACATATACATATAAATTCAAGGGGCATTTGGTCCTATCTTATAACGTGATCTCTGTTGCTAGGAGATAGAATAGGTAGACTTGGAGATATATAGATGAATGTGACTAGAAAATGGCAACCAGGATAATGGGAAGCTCTTGAAACCATGCTACATGATTCCAATTAAAGAAACTTTGTGATGATTTTAGCATGGAGAAGAGAAGGTTGAGGAGGAACAGGAAAAAAGGAGGTGGAAGGGAGGAGAGACATGATTCCTGTTTTCAACAAATTAATCTCTGATAGAAGAGATAGAAAAAATCAATGAAAGTTGCATGGAGGTCAGGGAAGTTAAGAATTTCAGTTCATCACACATTAGTTACACATACATATATGTATGTATGTGTATATATGTACATATGTGTTTGTATATATATGCATATATATACATGAAAAGAAGTGAACCAGTTGTTTATCAAGGAGAGACAACTGATAACCCAAGAGCTGTACTGATAGAGAATAATAAAAATAAAGTTATAGACTCTATCATGTTGCGTGGCTCTTCTATGGAAGATTTATAGAAGACAGATAAGAATGAAAGAGGATGAGAAGACTTAGAGAGAATTGCTATTTTTCTCCAATGGAGAAAGTGCCCACACCACTGAGATCACAGATCCATCTACAAAACTAGATTGATACATCAAAGAGTATAAAATGGATATAGTACCTTCAGATGCAGCAAAGGACAGCAGGACATTTTAAGTTCTCCATTTGGATTAAAGGAAATCTTTGAACAATGTTTGGATGACAGAGGAGTGACTAAGCAACATGATAAGGACACGAGGCTATTATCGCACAGCAAGCTCAATATGAAACAACAGCATGAGAAGGTTTAACCATCAAAGTGGTTCCAATTTTAGGCTTCAGTAATAAGTCAAGTATCCAGAGTAAGGGAGGAACTGCTGTACTCTGCTTTGGTCAGAGCACATCTTGAGTGCTGTTCTAAATTCGGGGAGCCACATTTTGATAATGATACCTTATAAGCTGAACATGACTAGAAAATGGCAACCAGGATAATGGAGAGCCCTTGAAACCATGCCACATGATTACCAATTAAAGAAACTTTGTGATGTTTTTAGCATGGAGAAGAGAAGATTAGGGAGGAACAGGAGAATAGGAGGTGAAAGCCAGGAGAGACATAATCTCTCTTTTCAGTGAAGTGATCTCTCACCGAAGCACCTAGAATAAATTAATAAAAGTTGCATGGAGTTCAGGGAAGTTATGGATTTTAGCTCAACATGCACTAATGATTTTAACAGAGAATGAATTAACTAAAGAAATGTTAAGTTCTCCATCAATGGAGGAGGCTAAATGACCACTTGTTGATGATACTGTATAGAGCTTTCCAGCCTTCTTCAAATTGGACTAGATAATCTCTCAGGTTTCTCCAGCTCTAAAATGTTATATTTAACTGTCTCCTCTATGCCTCAGTTTCTATAATGATATAATAGGGATAAGAATGCATGCTGCACTGGCAAGCTCCTGTTGCTGTTGTTCAGTCATCTCTGCGTCTGTCTCTGTGACCCCATTTGGGGTTTTCTAGGCAGAGGTACTGGAGTGGTTTACCATTTCCCTCTCCAGCTCATTTTACATATGGGGAAACTGAGGCAAATGGGGTTAAGTGATATGTCCCAAGTCACACAGCTATTAAGTATTTAAGACCTGGCTTGAATTGCCATCTATTGCACCATCTAGCTGCCCTGTTTGTGTGGGGTTCTTTTTCAAATAATAAATATTTAATAAATGATGACTAAATTCACTGAACATTTACTGAGCATTATTATGTATCGTAAAGGATAAAAAGATGAACAAGAACTATCACCACCACCACCACCACCACCACCACAAAGAAAGTTGTATTCTATTCCTAGAGATAAGCTGTGTGCCAGAAATAGTTAGAAAACAAGGCTGAGTACAATAAGTGCTCAGAAGTAAAATAAAAATGATTGCTATGGTATCATAGAGGAAAATATTATTTTGATGTGGGGAAATGAAAAACAGTTTCTTGTAGTTTCCTTTTCAAGGAAGGAAGGTATGCTTCTGTGTTCTCTTAGTCTTTAAGAATGCATAGAATAGGGACGGCTAGGTGGTGCAGTGAGTAAGAGTGCCGGTCCTGGAGTCAGGAAGACCAGGGATCAGTTCCTGCCTCAGTTACTTAGCACCCACACATAAATAACTAGCCATGTAACCTTGAGCAAGTTACTTAACCCCAATTGCTTTAAAAAAAATGCATAGAATTTTGACCAGCAAAGATCTGTGAAGGTATGGCATGTAGATGGAAGGTACAATGTAAACAGAGGCAGAGAGTTTGTAAGATACAACTAGAATTTGTAAATGGAAATAGTCACCGAGAAGAGTGGAATACTCTTAAGTAGAGGCACCAATTGTATAAGTATTTATTGAGAATTTTATCTGCAAAGGGAAAGAGAAATATATAATAGCTAACAGGAAAAACCTTAAATTTGGAAAGACATAGGAAATGTGTAGAACATAGACCTAGAAGGCTCTGCAAAGGAGTGCAGAAGCAATTATGTCTTATACGTCTGGATTTTCTCCCTTTTTGCTCATTGTATTATTTTAAGAGATATTTAAGTGGTTTTGTGACAAGAAGCAATGAAATGAATGATATTTTAAGCCAAATAATGAATGCAGTACTTTTCTGAAGGCCTCTGAAATATTTTGGAAAAAAAAAACACTTTAAGGAGCATAACAAAATGAGCCTTTAGATGGAAATTCAAGAACAAGTTGAAAGAAAAAAAGATGAACAGAAATATGTGGACGTAAACATGAACACCTCCCTTTTGAACATAAAATGAACAGTTTCCTGTCTCCCTGGAAACTCTCAGACTCCTTCTTTTGAATTTGAATTTGGTCAATTCTAGAACCTGTTTTGACACAGGTAATATTGGTTTGAAATTCTTCCTCTCGGTGGCCTGCCCCTACCCCACTACCAAGTGTGGCCAGTGACTGCATGCTGTCCACCAGGTGGCTAGGATTACTCATTATGGTAAACTCCCTGGGCAAATCCTCCAAAGACAGCACCAAATTCTCTGGACATGTTTTTCCTTATGGTACAACCTTCCACCACCACCACTTGTTCCCCATTCTTCAATATTTTCATCAAACTATCTGCTTTTGTACCTGATAAACTAATGAATAGTAAAGTTATGATGCTATAATAGTATGTGATCATTTAGTGGTATATATTCAATCTGAAAAGAATGCCATCATGCATAGATAGCCTCAAAAGCAAGAAGAAAAATCAAGTATTGCCTCTGACACTGTAACCCTAGGTAAGTCACTTAGCCCCCTTGGTGATGCAGGAAACTCTCTAAGACAAGTTTCGTATCAGTTGCTGCTGATCTCACTTGATGGGGGTTTCCTCAGTAATGATAGCTAGCAGGCAATTCACTACAGCAATGGGAAGAGAGAAAGAGAGAGACAGAGAGAGAGAGAGGCAGAGAGAGAGAGAGAGACAGAGAGAGAGAGACAGAGAGAGAGACAGAGAGAGAGAGAGAAAGGAAGGAAGTGAGGAAGGAAGGAAGGAAGGAAGGAAGGAAGGAAGGAAGGAAGGGAGAGAGGGAGGGAGGGAGGAGGGAAGGGAGGGAGGAAAAATGGGAGGAAGAAAAGGAAGGAGAGAGGGAAGGAAAATAGAAGAAAGTAAGGAGGAAGGGAAGGAGGGAAGAAGGGAAAAAGGAGGGAAAGGAAAGCAATATTTTTTGGCAAGGAGGTGGAAGTCAAGGCAATTGGAGTTAAGAGACTTGCCCAAGGTCACACAGCTAATTAAGTGTCAACTGTCTGAGGCTTGATTTGAACTCAGATCCATCCTGATTCCAGGATCAGCATTCTATTCACTGCACCACCTAGCTGTCCAGGAAGGTAATAGCTTAAGCTAAACAATGACAGACTTACCTTTTTGGAAGGAAAGAGGAAAAGAAAGAAGGAGGGGAATACTGGTAGATAATAGGCTGGAAACAACCTCAGAGCCTATATACCCCAACCCCTTCATGTTACAAATGAAGAAACTGAGTCCCAAGAATTATAATAGATATTCATTATCTAGGAAGGTGACATGACTTGTCCCAGGTCACACAGACAAGTGTCTGAAGCAGGATTTGAAACTAGGGCCCCAGAATGCCCTTTCCATTGTACTCTACTGCCTCTATGTCACACACACACACACACACACACACACACACACACACACACAACTTCTGCCAGATCCAGGTTTTTTCAGGATAATCAAAACATAGTGAATAAACATTTATTAAGCACCAACAATGTGCCAGGCACTGTGCCTGCCTTTAAGGAGCTTACAATGAAAGGGAGGAAGACAAAGCATATAAGAAAGCTGAAAATGATATGGGGCAGAGAAGGGAAATAGATGATCTGAAGAAAGTGATTTGTAAACTGTCCAATGCTATATAAGCATATTGATTATTATTGTAACTGGGAGTGGGAAGATCAACAGATACTTCTCCACACCACATTCCCTTATGTCCAGAACTTCATGTTCATTATTTCTTTTCCTCTCTCCCTCCATTGCACATATTTCCTCCACTTAAGGATTTCACTATTGCCAATTTCCATCCCTCTTACAATCTTGGGAAATGAATTGTAATGGGTATTAATGAGAATGTGTTTTCACTTCCAAGAAACATATTTGTATTTTAACAGAAACTTCCAAAGAGAAGTTACCTCCTCTGCCTCAGCCTGGCATAGAGGTGACTTTTCTCCAGTGCCTTGTCAGCAGAACATGAGCTCTGGTAGTTTCTTCCAAGTTGGAAAGGCTTCAATTATGCAATGGTCCATATGCCTGTTTTCCAAGAGTCAGCTTCCCTCATTTCAAAAAGGCTCATCAGTAAATGGTCTGCAGGGTAATGAATTTGAGGAGATCACATCAACTAGTAATGGAGTACATGTGATCTTTATTGTCAGGAGGAAAATCCAGGCCAATGAAATCAGGAATTTCCAACATATTAAAACATCACTAACTGACTCTGGTGTGTATCCAAAGAGATAACTCTAATGATGGACATCAATTAATCATTCAATAAGTATTAATTAAATGCAACTACATGCTTGGTACTATGCTAGACTCTGGGAATAATAGAGAAAAGTGAAGCATTTCCTGCCCCCAAGGAGCTTACATTCTAAATGGGAAAGTCAAATATATGTATGAATAGGAATATTGGCAATAGATAGAAAAGAGAGAAGGTGATAGGAGAGAAAGCATTCAAATCTGAAAGTCTAGAGGCTCAGGAAAGGATCCATATAGAAGATGGAGTTTGAGACAAATCTTGAAGGGAACTAGGGTTTCTAAGAGGCAGAAGAAAAGAGGAAATGTCAACCAAGCATGGGAGATTTTGGAAATCAGGACAGGTCACTGTTCAAAGGCCATATCCATATCCCTATACTCACTATCCAGCTAGCCAGCTATTTGTAATTTTTGTCTCCTGTAAGCCTCTGCTCCTAACTCTCTCAGTGTTTGATCTCACACGTGTCAAATATAAAAATCCCTGGTAACTGAGGACAGAAAACTGCTTTATTTTCCAAGTTCTTCCTTTGCTCTAGACTACCCAAACCTGTTCACCCAACCTGCCCTGCCCTGCTTCTGTGGCCTTACTAAAATAAGAGATGGGACAGAATCTTAGCTGTCTTCTAACTTGTAAACTCATTCTACAGATGAGGAAATTGAGGTCTAGAAAGGATAAGAGGCATATCCAGTGATCACACAAATAGTAAGTGTCAGAGCTCAGGTTATTTTACTCCAAATTCAGTATTCTTTTCACTCCACTATGCTCCCCTGTTTACTATTGTCCTGGCCCTGGGGTTTTTCATGTTGCTGTTCTCTAAAATCTTTATGTATCCTTGATTTCTGTGACTTCTTTGACCTCTGATTTATTGCTGCCTTTACCCTTGTATTTTGTGTGTGTCTTGCTTCCCTAATTTCCACATACTACAAAGTTCATTTGGTCTATCATCCATCATGAGAACCATGAGAGTCATCTACCTTTGGTCAGTGATTCATTATTAATGAGAGAGAGAGAGAGGGAGGAGAGAGAAAGAGAGAGAGTGTGTGTGTGTGTGTGTAAGGAAACAAGCTTTTATAAAATACCTACTATATACCAGACACTTTACAAAGATTAGGGAAATAAGCATTTGTTAAACACCTACTATGTGCCAGGCACTATATAAGCATTATCTCATTTGATTTTCACAACTAACCTGAAAGGTAGTGGTATTATTATCCACATTTTTAAAACTTAAGAAACTGAGGCAAACAGAAGTTGTGCCTAGGATCATACAGCTTCCAATTGTCAGGGGCAGGATTTGAACTCAGATCTTCCTGACTCCAAGCCCAGAATTCTATCCACTGTGTACCTTGAAATTTTGTTAAGAACTGGAATGAAACCACAAAGGGTAGTGAAACCCTTGAGACCTAGGTTCTAATCTCTATTCTTTAGTAAGCTATTTAAGCCCTTTGGCCCAGGTTTCCTCATCTATAAAACAAAGGAATTGGATAAAATGGTCCCTGAGATCCCTGACAGTTCTAGTATTCTGTGTTCTAATATCACTTTTCACTGTCCAAGGTTTCTACACTTCTCACAGTTTTCTCCAGTTCAACACAATCTTCTCAGAACTCCTGAAATTCCACTTTTGAGGCAGCCGTCTGCTCTATTCACATTTATTCTGGAGACTAAGTTTTATTTTATAGAGAATACAAATCGGTCCATACCTAGACTTCATCTACACCCTGGACTACATGAGGAACTCACTGAGATGATCCGTCATTAGGACTTGAACAATGCTTTGTATAAGAATTAGAGAGATCAATAAATGCTGAAAGCAGCATTTTCTACTTTAAAACTTACAGGAGAAAATTATGTATGTTGAACTGGAAATTGGAGCATGAGGAAATATGATTAGGAATATATCCAGAATCCAAAGGTCCCAAGCCTTTCCACTGGCAGAGTTAGTATACAACCAGAATCTAGAAAGGTCAGGGTACACAGGACCCAGTTACAGTCACCAACCAGAACTTGGATGGGAGGGTGAGGTTCCTAAGCACTAACATGCAGATAAGCAAATACATAAATATATTGAAAAATAAAGTAATTTCAGGAACAGAATACTAATAATTGGAGGACTCCTTATATAGAAGAGAGAACTTGGCTTTCCCTTGAAGTGCCATGGGATTCTATTAGGTGGAGGTAAGGAGGGAGAGAATTCCAGGAATAGGGCAAATCAACACAGTACAAAGGCACATAGACAAAATATTGTGAGGGTAAATGTCTTGCCCAGAGTCACAAAGCTAGTGTGTGGTGTTTGAAATAACTGTGGGGAATCCAGGTAAAGAAGGTCAAAGGGCAATTGGGGAAGCAGGAGCAAAACTCTGTGAAGAGAGAAGGGAACAAAATATATACATTTGAGAACCATCTGAATAGAGATGGTACTCGAACCCATGAAAGCCAATGAGATCACTAAAGAAGAGTAGAAAAAGAGTAGAAAAAAGGACAAAGAATAAAGCCCTTTAGTACACCCAAGTATAGGGGCATAGCCATGGATACTGATCTAAAATAAGAACATGGCCATGCATGACTTATGGCCAAGGTCTCCTGGCTCACCCTGGGGGAGGACTCTGCCAATTTGCTCTAAGAGAAGAGGAAGAACCAAAGAGAAAATTTTCAGAGTGTGACAACACACCTGACCCACAAGCTAAGTGCACCTATTCAAAGGAAACTGCAAAGTGCTCAGTTAGAAAGAGCCCAAGTAGAAAGCAGTGTCATGAAATGCCAGGGAGAAGAAAGTATCCTGGTGAGGGTGAGAGATGGTTAGCAGCATCAAGCAATGCAGAGATGTTAAAAAAAAGGATAAAGACTAAGATCATATTACTTAGCACTTAAGAGATCACTGATAACGGTTAGAACAAGTGTTCTTTTTAAAATTTTTATTTATTTTATTTTTAATTTACGGCATAAAACAAGCATTTCCATAACGTGGTATGATTGAAAAAATGATTGCACTTTGACAGTGGGATTAATGGCAGAAAAAAAAACAAAGAGTTGGACTTTAAAAGGAGGGTCAATTCTTCCTTCCTCCAAGACTGGAGCAAAAAAGGAAAGAATTGAGGATGTGTTTCAGGGAATATGAGTTACAGAATTGGGGAGAAGGGTGGTCTCTTTTTACTGTAAAGCAGGAATGAGACTCTCTACTAAAAAGGTTGGGGAGGGACTATTTCAGATGTTCCCATGTGGGAAGAGAAAATATTTGGAAGAGTGGAAGACTCAATTAGTAGAGTAAGATTCCTGGGCAGAAGTGGAGACGATTGAGATTAAGCAACACAGATTCATAGTGGGCTCAAGTGAACATGGTTGTGTGGTTTCCTTCCATTGTAGTCCAAATAGAAAAAGGCAGATAATGGGGGTAATTAAGGGTTGTGCTTGTCAAGGGATGAGAGTAATAAGAAAAGAGAGCAAGAGATTAGACAGTCAAAAATGTAAATGTTTAGTTATGGGATCAAGATTGTGGAGGGAGGAAAGTGAGACTGTAGCAGTCTGTAGAGGGAGAAAGATGAGACTGGAAGTCATAATAAGGATAAAATTCAAGAACAGGTAAAGGAGGAACTAAACAGAGGGAGAAATGGAAATTTTTTTTTAAACTATAATCTGAAAGGAAAAGTCTCAAAGTTCTGACTCATGGAAGTAAAACATGTCTGGTCAATGGTGAAATAACACTAATAGTTGTCATACATTCATTAAATTCTGAAAAGCACTTTAGGCATATTATCTTGGTTTGTTCTCACAACAGCTTTGGGAGATACAGCCTATTACTATCCTCTTATACAACTGAGGAAGCTGAGGCTTAGAGAAATGAGTTGACTTGCCCAGAACCACAGAGGTAGTAAATGCCTGAACTGAAATTCAAATCCAGGTCTGTGAGACTCAGATCCAGAACTCTATCCTCAATACAAAGCTGCTTCTCATATAAGATAAAGGCTACAGCAATACCTCATTGTGGCTGAGGCAAAATAAAGGTGAAGGCTGTAGGAATTGAATGAGAGCAGAGATACTATTAAATATTTATCAACTAACTCCTTCCCCAAAAAAAACAGTACCCAAGGTATGCTTTTTAAGTTTAATCTCCATTATTTACTTTTCCTCCATAACATTCTAAAGGTTGTATAATCAGTGGTCAGTCAAATTCTGATTTGTATATTTACTGATGTCCAAGAAGTAAATGCTCATACTGAAAATTTAACAATCATCTTTCCTGATATAAGCAAATTCCAATACCCTCATCCTATGGGAGCCAATTGGAAATGAGCATATAAAGCAAAAATTAAGATTTCCTTTGTGCAACAGAACAAATCACATTATAAAAATATTTCCATGAAACTTGAAGTTTCTTGATCTATTGTGGGCTAGAAAATACCACCATTTATGAAGACAGGCCTTAGCTAACACTGGATTTTGTGGGAGTTTTTCCACTTGTCATTAAATAGATCCATACTAAAACATGCATTGTTACAAGGGAAAGAAAAAGAGGTGGAAGAGGCTAGAGGAAAGTGGCTCATATAGTGGAACCCCCATGAAAGACAAACTCCATTCTTAGGGTCTTCAGAATGAGTCCTGAAATAATGTCACTGCTTTACAATATTTAATGCTCTCATTTCCCCTCCCCTTCTTGTTTGCTCCCCAACAACCTCTCACTGTTCTACACACCAACACTTTGAAAAGTGTCAGTAGGACATCCCCAAAAGTCCACCAAATTTAATTGGAGGGAGACATTAAAGCAATGAATCACTTCTAACCTCTAAACAAGGGAAGGAATAGGGAGATGCCATTTCTAAAATGTATAATTTAAGTATGCAAGGTGAAATTCCTCTCAAATACTTTATGTAACTGCTGTACTTTATGTAACTACTTTACTTTATGTAACAATGGGTCTCAAAGGAATGAAAAATGGAATATCAATTTTGCCCCTTTTCTTGTTGTCCTTTC
This sequence comes from Gymnobelideus leadbeateri, assembly GCA_011680675.1. Classification (NCBI taxonomy): domain Eukaryota; kingdom Metazoa; phylum Chordata; class Mammalia; order Diprotodontia; family Petauridae; genus Gymnobelideus; species Gymnobelideus leadbeateri. Next base: position 784,300 of record WOXC01011326.1, on the reverse strand, counting down.
AATTTTAGTTACCAAGTAGCAGATGCTAGCATTGTGATTCAGGTATGTTTTATTTACTCTGAAATGCCCTGAGGCAACAGGCAGGCTATGGGAAGATTTATCTTTGCCTCAAAACTCTGTAATCAGACTCCTAATCTGCTTCTGCAACATTGGAATAAAAACAAGGGGAATGACAGGGTAAATAAGGCCTTTTTTTTTGTTTTATTGTGATAACATTCAACAAAACAGCCATGTATATTGCAATTTAACAGTTTTTATTTTAAAAAATAGTTTATCTTTGTAATGAAAAAATAAAGTTACTTTCAGAAAATGTTTGTTTTTTTTTAACTTCTTTAAAATGGAGTTTGTATTTGCTAGAGAGGAACTTGAGATGGAAAATGGCCACTTGTGTTAGGAAAAATAGCTTAAGGAAACATACATGATTGATCTACAAGGCAAAAAAAAATCACTATTGTATGAACAGGGTCCATTTCTTTTTTTTTTTTTTTTGCTTTTTTGGAGGGGGAAGGCAGGGCAATTGGGGTTAAGTGACTTGCCCAAGGTCACATGGCTAGTAAGTGTTAACTCTAGTTACTAGTAACTAGTGTTACTAGTGTCTGAGATCAGCTTTGAACTCAGGTCTCCCTGACTCCAGAGCTGGTGCTCTATTCACTACACCATGTAGCCGCCGCCCCATGGTCCATTTCTATGGAGCAGAATTTTCACTGAAATGAGAGATAATGGGAAATCTCAGACTAAGACCTTTCACCTCCCTGGTTTTATCCCTCTTTGCCTTACTTAGTTCATGATCTCAAAGGAAAGATACAAAGTGTTGTACTTGATCCATCCAGCTATGGAGTTTGCTGATGGTATATAAACTGATTTATATATACTCATCCAAAGAAGGCACAACAGGCATATTCTGCTTTCCAGCAACCCATTGGTCACTCAGCTTTGCTTCAAAGAAGTGAAAACCTCACATATAACTGCTTTCCAGATGTGTTCTGATCTCCATATGGCCCATGGCTACAAAAAGGCTATGGAGTTTTAGATTGAAACAAAGAGATCCTTTTATGATGTAAGAATCTATAGTTAGAAGATTTTGGGTGGCTAGGTGGCACAGTGAGTAGAGCGTCGGCCCTGGAGTCAGAAGGACCTGAGTTCAGATCCGGCCTCAGACACTTATCACACACAAACAAAAACCTAGTCGTGTGACCTTGGGCAAATTACTTAACCCCAATTGCCCTCCAAAAAAAAAGAAAGAAAGAAGACTTCAAGTACCTTTGTATACTCCAATGAATAGGTCAGGAAATTCAGGGGCTTAATGTCATCACGGGATACATACAGTTGCCTGTACATTGGAAATTCCATATATACCCCTTCCACCAGGTGAAGTGACCTGATCTAAGCAGTGGGCATCACTACTACACGTCAATTTAGAATTCATGGCCCTTCTATATTATTTGTCTTTGAGATTCTTTTGAGTTGTTAAGAGTTAACATGTGACCATCAGAGAAATAGGACTTTCAATCAGAATCAATTTCCTCTCATTGTAGATAAAATTCTGATAAGCTTGATTTATCTGCTTTTATAGTTCATCTGAAGGAGGCAGCTAGGTGGTACAGTGGACAGAGCACTGGGCCTGGAGTCAGGAATTCCTGAGTTTAAATCTGGCCTCAGACATTTGCTAGCTGGGTGTCCCTGGGCAAGACACTTAACATTTGTTTGCCTTGATCCACTGGAGAAGGAAATGGCAAACCACTTCAGTATCTTTGCCAAAAATACTCTACGGGCAGTATGGTCCACGACTGAATGACTGAACAGCAACAAATCCCATCTGAGGTTATATAGCAACAAATAATCAGAGGGGAGAGGAGCTACTGGCAGAGATTTGTTAATAAGGAAAAAGTGACACCTAATAGCAAAGAAGGACTTTTTTTAAAGAAAACCCGTAAAAGCCTAGCAGTCTGAAGCTGCTTTTCATAAGAGGAAAGAGCTCTACTGGATAGAGCTGGATATGAGCAGTAACTCACACTCAAAATAATGACCTTAAATCACCCAGAAAAGGTAAATTGTGTTCATAATGTACTGGTTAAGAAGGTAAGGAAGTGTGTAATGTATTTTTAAAAGATTTCCATTAAAAATACCTAGTTTTTTTTAACAAAAAAGTTTTGGCATTTCCCTTGTAACCTTGATTATTATAAAAATTCACTTATGAGAACTGCCATTACTATGGGTGTATATGTAAATATGTATACATGTATACTATATGTGTGTGTGTGTATACATTTATATGTATGTATACAATTTATCTCCTGAGTAGGATTGCATTGGTTCCTAACATAGGCAATACCACCCCCTGGGGGACACTGATAGGATCCAGGGTGGAACAATAGCAACCTAAGGTGCAATTGAGGAGCATTGAATAAAAATAAGGGGGTAGTGGAAACATAAGGAAAGAAGGGAAGAGAAGAAAATTTTGAAAAACCATTCATACAAGTTTCATCTGTTGTATAACAGAGTTAAAGTTATAGTAATTACATTATTTTCCAAATAAACAAACAAAATGCACATAACTGACCAGTGGTCAAGTCCACCAACAGGACTTAATAAGCAAGCATCGGTAGGTATATTTGTCAGGAACTCCAGCATGTATTGGAAGGAATATGTGAGAGTAATGACTTGTTTACAATATGATACTAAATGGTTACATGATACAGTATTGCATCATGAAAATTTCAATTCAGGAAAAAACCTACAATTTACAATAAATTATTAAATTTAAGATGCATCATTATTTTTTTAATTATATTTTTTTTAAATGACTAACATTTCAAAAAGTCATTAAGGGTTTAAAGAAAGTAGATTTCTAGGAGGGTTCTGAGTAACTTTTTTTTTTTTTAAGCAATTGGGGTTAAGTAACTTGCTCAAGGTTACATGGCTAGTCATTATTTATGTGTGGGTGCTCATTTTCTGAGGTCGGATTTGATCTGGGGTCATCCCAACTCCGAGGCCGGCGCTCTTACTCACTGCGCCACCTAGCCGCCCCTTTTAGGGCAATTGGGGTTAAGTAACTTGCCTAAGGTCACACGGCTAGGTTTTTGTTTGTGTGGGTTAAGTGTCTGAGGCCGATCCGAACTCAGGTCCTTCTGACTCCAGGGCTGGCGCTCTTACTCACTGTGCCACCTAGCCGCCCCCTGAGTAACTTTTTAAAAGCAAGTAGTAGACTAAACAAATTTAGGAACCTCTGATTTAGAGGAATTCCATTTTTCCTGCTGGTAGCATGGAATATAATTCCATAATATATAGCATGATTCCATAATAATCATTCTCTAAGATAACCAGAATAATCAAAACAAAGTTTTTGGTTAACTTAAATAGTACTTGATGAAACTAGGTATCATGTGTATCCAAAAGTGAACTTGATAGGTCATTTTTCATGCTTTATAATAGATGTTCTTCTTTTAAAGTGCTAAACAGAAAAAAAAAAACTTTAGGATCCAAGGGATGGCAAAAATTGTTTAATTTTTTCACTTTCTATTTGCAAAACCATCATCAAAACTTACTTTCCCAGATGGAAAAGTTGCCCATTATCCTATAAATATGAATAGCCAACATTCATATAGTGCTTTAATTTTTGTAAAGTAGTCTAGAAATATCTCCTTTTATTCTCACAACACTCCTGGTAGATACATGGGTTCTCTTATTATCTTTATTTTACTGATGATGAAATTGAGACAGAAGCTTAGTGACATGACCAGATTCACACATCAGTTAAATGTTTGAGGCAGGTCTAACATTCTATCTGCTTTGCTGCCTACTTGTTAGGGTTCTTTGGCCTTTTTCATTGATGCTTTTCATATACTATACCTTCCAGTCACCATTAGTAAAGGATCTTGTCACTGTTGATAAATAGTATTCAGAGTGTCAGGCAAATGCTACCTTCTCCACTGAATCATCTCAGGTCACTCCAGCTATATATTTCTTGAATCTATTGCATCAAAAAATTTAGATTTGAAGTTGTTGTCATAGGTCATATAAAAATTAATTTTGCAAATTAGGATCCTGAAGGGCAGAATAATAATAATCCAAAGTCACACAAAGAAAAGCGTCTCTCAAATTCCCCAAGAAAACAAATGAAAATTGAAGAATGGATAAGAAAACAAAACCCAACCATTTGTTATAGAAAGGGAAAACAGTCAAAAAGTACATAGGTATATAGAAAATGAAAATGAGGTAGTAGAATAAAACATATATTTTAGCTATACTAAATAACATGATTTCAGATAAGGTAGCAACAACAATGTAATGCCAAAAGATATAAGCAGATGCTTAATATATGTGTCTGTGCTTAAATGTACCATAGACAAAGACAAAGTATCATTATTAAATAAATACAAAGCCACTGGCATAGCATCTAAGTTCTTAAAGAAACAGTCAGCTGAATTGAGAAAATACATTTTAGTAACATAATACTTATGGAAGATTTAATATTTTATAAGGTGAACAAGATGGAAAAATATATAGAGGGGAAGAAATGAATGAAAAATGAAATTTGAAATACAGTGATTTCTGAAAGGGAAAGTCAAACAATAGCTATTTATGAGCAAAAACAGTGTCTTTAAAAATTATTAATTTGCTAGGTCATAAAGAAATCAATAAAAAGATAAAAAGATGAAAATAATAAGCAAATGCTTTACACATTATAATGTAATAAAATCACAATCGTTAATGAACATATGAACAAAAATATAGATTTAAATGAAGATTAAGTTCCTGTGTTTATTGGCTTTGCTTAACTGGTTTTATCTGTTAGAAGGGAGGTATCATTTGAAAGAAGTGTGTATCAGCAAATGCCTGCGATGTAAAATAACAATTTCTTGAATAATAACTAGCTCAATGAACAAATTATAGAAACAATAAGTAATAATTGAGAATGTAATGAGCCAACAAACTAAAATTTGGAGAATGAAGTATTTTTCAGAGCGAAATTCATATCTCTGAAATTACATTTTAACAAATGCTAAAAAGTAAAGATCATACTATTAAATCATGAAAAAATACACAAATTAAGTGCCTCTAACAAAAAAAAAAGCCTTCACCAAAATATAGTGTTCATTCATAATAAAGAAATCTTTAAAAAACATGGGCATATCATGCCTCTTCTTCAATATAACAAAGAAGCATGTATGTAAAATTAAAAGTTAAAGTTATTTGGAGTAGAAAAAGTAGAAACTTTCCAACTAAAACAGAGATAAAATAAGCGCATTCACCCCATTTTTAATACTATAAAAAATAAAGGTACAAATATCAGTTGGTCAACAATAATTTATTAAGCACCTACTATATGCCAGGCACTGTGTAATAAGAAAATACATACATCCACCAAAAGAACCTCTCTACTGGTTTGGTTGGCACTGTCAACAACCAGCTGCTTCTGAATACTTTCTATTCCCTTGGCTTCTATGACACTGTTCTTGCCTAGTTCTACTATTTGTCTGATTCCTCCTTCTTAATCTCCTTTCATCAACCAACCAATAATCAATCAATAAATAAAAGCACCTACTATGTGTCAGATTATCTTCAGGAACATACCATTACCTAAATGTAAGTATGCCCTAAAACTTTGTTTGAGACTAGGAGCTTTTAACTTTTTGTCTGTCATGGACTCTTTTAACAATAAAGACTATGAACTCCTCCAAATAATGTTTTTAAGCGAATAAAATAAAATATGAAAGATTACAGAGGAAACCACTTTTGTAAAAAAGATTAATTTTTTTCCCCATCCAAGTTCATGGACTCCCTGAAATCCATCCATAGAACTCCTGTTGTATACCAACCATCCTTTCCTCTTTTCACTTGAGAGTAGTTGTATCAGAATATTTGAGTGAAAAGAGAAAGGGTTAAAAAGAAAAAAAGAAAAGAGAGAGGGATGTGAAAAGGTGTGAGGAGTGAAAAGGTGAGGGCTGAAATGAGAAGACTTCCTTCAACAAAGTTCTAAACTCTTATGCTATTGAAATTCCCAGTCCTGTTGTGTGTTTTATTCCATTGCCAGGAGGGAACTAGTAGAATTTCCCTGTTAACTTTGGGACAAGCCCCATTTTTGCTCATTACCTACTTTTCACTAAATATGCTTTATATTCCAATGTTTATTAGAATCTTGTTACTTATAAGTGGAGGACTGAATATTCCTATAGAAAGTAGGTCAAATTCACTTGCTCCCAGAAAGACTTCTGGATGGGAAAAGATGAGCCATGAGATGTCTCCAACATTGTGATCTGATCCTGGAAAATTCAGAACTGTTTTTCTTTGCTGAGATAGAACATAGATTACATACAAATGATTACCAAATGTATATATTCAGTTCTCATCTCTCTCCTGAATTTCACTCCCACATCTTCATGTGCCTGCTCTACCTCTTTTTCTGGAGTCCTAATCATGTCTCAAATTTATCATACCCAAAAGAGAACTTATTATCTTCTCCTAAAGTCCAACTATTCTCCCAATCTCCCTATTTTAATCTTTCTATCTTTCCCATAAAAATAATTGAAAGGGCTTTGTAAAATATTTTGCTCAAATCTAAGTAAACTCCCAAATTTCCCTGATCTAACAATCTAGTAACCATGTCCCCAAAAAAGGAAATATGTTTACTTTCACAGTGTTTTTGATGAAGCCATGCTGGCTCTTAGTGGTTAAACCTTTATTATATATTTACTAATGATCTCTTCAATAAAACATTCTTTAATTTTTTCTAAGAATCAAGTTATGCTAAGTTGTTTTTACTGGGAAGACTATTTTCTTCCTCCTTTTTTGAACCTTAAGATATTTATTTTCCAGATGTCCATCACCTCTCTTATTTTCTATTACCTTTCAAATATGTGACTATATAGTTGCATCTACCAGTTCTTTCAGAATTCCACATTTTAATCCCTTGGCCTTGGTAATTCGGTTTTAGGGAAGGCAGCTAAGTGCTCACTTGCTATTTCTTACTTAACCTAGTTTTAAGTGACTAATGAATATAAAAAGTGAGATGTACAAATTTGAAAAACAACACAGGCCCTGCCTTCAAGGGGTTTGTAACCCAATAAGGGTGATGCATTGTAACATACTGTAGACTATGACATGGGCAAAGAGGAAAAAAAAATATGTTCTAGGAAAATGTTTAAGAGTGATTACTTTTATAAATAATCTGGGAAAGCTTCATCAGTAAAAGGTGGCACCTTAGCTGAAAGAATAAATTCTTAACTGGGGAGAGGAGGAAGATAAGCAAGAGCTCTGAAGCAGGAGACCTAAGAAGCAAGGAGGCCCATGATGTATGGGTATGTCATAGCCATAGTATGAAAATTGGTACGAGCTACTCAGAAGGTATATGACCTTGAGCATTTCACTTTATGTAGGTCCATTTTGTCACCTATGGAATGGAGAAATTGGACTAGATTATTTATAAGGGGCCTTCCAACTTTAATCTCTGATTTAGTGGTTTGGTTTGTCTGGAACATAGAATGAACGGAGGAACAAAATATGAAATAAACTCAGAAAGGTAGCTCAGAGGCAGGTGAAAAGTTATCTTTATTTTTTATGAGCACCAGCATCTACATGAAGCCTTTCTTGATATCCTCCCTCCAAAACTACCTTATATTTAACTACTTTGTATATGTTAGTATTTGTTCACTTTCTGTTTATTCTGTACATAAATATATGCATATACACACATGCAAATTTAGTAAATTTTGACAACTAAGTGATATAAAACAAAAATTTTAAGTAGGTGAAAATTGCCAGAAGATAGATTGATTTTGAAGAGAATAATAGTAAGCTTTTCTCACTTCCCTAAATCCAAATCACAGAGATAATATTGATAGGGGATTCCAAATGGACTAAGGCAGATGTGATGGCCTTTGAGGTCTCCTCCTAATTCTGAGATTCTGTGATACAATGTAAATGTGAACTGAGATGTTGAGAAGAATACTAAAGTAGGTTGTGGGAGCTGAATGAGGTTTTTACATACTAATTTATTTTTTTTTTTACCTGAGAGATGTGATCTCCTTGCCACCCAGGAAGGATGGTGGTCCCAGGAGAGGAATGTGCAGTCCTTTAAAATAAAATATAATAGGAAGGTGGGAAGAATAGAGAATGAAGTGAATAAGATTGAAGTCTGATTGAAATGTGTTAAAATTTAAGAACAGCTGAAAATAGTTGAAAAGACAGCCATGAAATGCTTGAAGTGGGCTGTGTGCCTGAGAAAGAAGAGGGTTCAGTTCAGGCTTTGCGGAGGGACAGAGAGGACAGTGTCAAAAGGTTGTCTCTAAGACAGAAGTTAAATGTTTGCAAAGAGAGCAGAAACTGAAGCATGGACCTGGGAAATGGAAAGAAAAGGATGTTATATTTTCAGGAGTCAAGGGAATGTAGAGAAAGAAAAATCTTGTGTCTGGGATTGGTAGTGGAACTATCTCCCTCTTTACATCTGTAAAATCCTTGAAAGAATAGCTTACTTTCCCTGATTCCCTTATCTCTCCAAGTACTTGATCCTTGACCCTTACTTACCAGGCCCTTTCTTACCAATCCAATCAAGTTACTGTAAACAGTCTGGCCCTTGAGCTCTTCAGTATTTCACACTGAAACTTAAATTCAACAAAAGTTTATTATCTGTGTCATGCTAGACACTGGGAACACAGAAGGGAAACAACATATTGAAATGGAAATAAATGCCTTCCCCTCAAGGAACTTATAGTCTAAAGAGAATCAGCCTTGCATAAATAAATATGATTCCAGGCAGAGATCATTTTCAGCTTTGACAGTCAGGGAAGACTTCATGGAGGAAGTGGCCCCTGTGCTGAGCTTTGAGGTAAGGATTCCCATAAGCACCAAAGAAGTAGGAAAAGGATGATAAAGAAAAGGAGATAATGTGAAGAAAGGCACAGAGACAAAAGGAGGTATAATAACAATGTGGGATAGTGAGTCTCTCATTTGTCTGGAATGTAAAAAAAAAAGTAATAAAGTGAGAAAAGGTTGGAAATGTAGCTTGGAGCCATATTGTGGAGGCCTTGAATGCCAGTGTAGCACATGCTCTACTTCAATTTGCACTGACAGGTTGAATTCACAGAGCAAGCTATTTTATCTCCCCTCAAGGTTCTGGGGGGTAACCCTGATCAGATGGGAGATGCTTGTCTAACGCTGTAAGGAAAGGGAAGGGAACAATTATTTGTAAAATGCCTACTGCATGCCAGGAACTATTCTAAGAGATTTACAAATAGTGTCTTATTTGATAATATTTAACTCATGAGTCCCTGCTTTCCTCCATTGGTTATCAATGGCCTAAATTAGTCAACTAGACTTTGCTTTTAGAAATTGTTATTTTACTAAAATTATATAATTAAGTATAGTGGATACAAAATATGTCCCCAGAGGTCTATGATGTACTCTTCTACTAGGGTATATACATAAAAACACATGTACATATATATATATATATATATATATATATATATTATATATAATATATATATAATATATATATATATTATATATATAATGTGTGTGTACACATATATATGCATGGTGTGCCCTCATCAGAGAAGGCAGAATTGAAGGAATTTAAAGGAAATGCATGATGCTCAGATTTTGAGAATTCACCCCAAAGGTTCATATGGACTATTTGTGCCTGACCTGTGGTAGAGACTTCCAAGCTTATATTGGTCTAATCACCCACTGTCAGAAACACTATAACTAGATTCTAGTTATAGCAATGTCATTTTTGTCTTCTTTGAGAACAAAGGATGACAACCAACCAGTATGCAAGATTAGAGCATAAGTGTCAAAGGCATAACTCACAGCTCCTGCTATTGGAGATCTTTTCTTCTCTTCTTGGGGATCCTCATGAAGTTCCTATGTATGATGTAGCTTCCAGATTTTTTGGAGAGTCTTAAAGCTGTCTTTCCACAGTAATACTGAGCTTGTCCTCAGTTCCTAGTGTAGACTCTGCTACCTGCAGCTGCCCTCCCAGGGATACTGCTAATATGCCAATGAAAAGTTCAAATCTTCTGATCTTCCAAATATCATGAGTGTCTTCCTCTGACCAAGGTAAGTGGAAGAGGTATCAAAGGTTGAGGACTAGTTGGGAGTGTGAAGTGTTTTCCTGTCTTACTCTCCAAGTGATTCCTTCTCAAAACCTGAACATTCTCTCCATTGCCAGACATTTGACCAGTCCTTAAGATCTAAAATGGAAGGCCATAGTATACAAAGCCCACACCATGTGACTAATTCTCAACCAAACTGACCATATTTACTGTGCAAGGGCACTTTTATCTATCCATGGTCCTCATGAACCTCTAAATTGTTCTAGGATTTTTAGCATGTAAACCTTCTGGCTGATTGCATATAGGTATTGTCAGCTGATTGAGGCAATTACTCTTAACTGGGGCAGGGTGGTTGATACAATGATTCAATGGATGCCCCTCTTCCCGTTTACATCAAGAAGTGTAGTATTATATTTAAATGGGAAATTTGAATCAGCTCACAACAGGGAGACACAGACATTTTTGAAAACAGGAGAGATGTGATGACAGAGATAATACTGAGAAGATTGTTTTGGCAGTGTTATGAAGAAAAGCAAGACTGGGAATAGAGAAAAGTTAGGAAGTTTTCAGGCATAACGTCATGAGAACCTCAATTAGGGTGAGAACATTGAGAATGGAAATAGATGTTAACAATATATTTCTCCATATATGTAATCTATCTGTCTATCTATCTATCTATCTATCTATAATAGCTATCTCTGTCTACCTATTTATTTATCTGTTTGTCTGTTTGTATGCTTGTTTATTCAATTAGGCAGCATTTACATTTCTCCTTTCTACCTCTACCCTTTGGAAAAAAAAGAGTTACTAAAATCTTGTTGACACACATCTGTCAAGAATGGAATGACCTATGAGAGGTGATCTTACTCTAATTTCAGTCACCTAATCAACTTAGAGAATAGAAATATAAGTAAGTGAAGATATACATCACTGATATCTAAAATGTCATATGTCAATATTTAATATCTTATTTTTCAATAATGTTCCCTTTTGTGAAAATGTTTTATTATTGAACTGTAGTGATATTGCTTTGATAGGATTGCAAATTGCCAGTAGCTACCACTGTAGCATCATTTTCCTCTGGCTGGGTACACAGCCTTCCAAACCAATGATCTCCCTCCAAAAGTGATAATGAAGGCTTCACAGAATCACTAAAGAATTGAACAGTTAATTATATGTATTTACTTATATCAAGGGGGTATATTTAAACAAAGACAAAAAAAAACATTTGAGAAAAACTCACAGAACATTGAAATGAAGAAGTTTCTTTAGCCAAGAAGTTTCCTTAGCATTTAACTCAGTGCTGAAAGGGCCTTTGGATTGATCCAAATTTTAAAGGGTTCAGAAAACACTGTATCAATGTAATAGGACCATACCTTGCCTGCCCAACAATACAGGGTATTTTCATCTGACATTGTTCACACTCCATCACTGAAATCCTTTCCCCGTGCTTTTATCGTGAATAAAGTGAAGTGACCCTATAGGTCCAAAGGCTGAGCCAGTAAAATATATACTCTAGAACACTCTATCAAATGAAAAAGGCATCAAATACTGGATAATGGATGCATACACTCTCAGGGCTAATTAGTTATGGAGAAACTCATCACTAGCAGGTTGACCACTAAAGTGATTCATCATTAATGAATTATAGTTGTCGATGAATAAAATACAAAATGACCTTCAGTCCTTTTAACTCACCTTCTATGTCTAAAGTTAAAGTGATGAATTTCTTTAAAAAGATAAAATATAAAGGTCACAAACAATGCTAATAACTAGTTTTAAGAATGTGTACAGACACAAATTTAACAGTTGGCACTTAATGGGAAATCTTTGTCCAATTACCAAATTGACTCATTGCTAGAAGAACTTAGCCACATTTATATTGACCTTTTTCTCTAAATAAAGCAAGAAGAAAGAAAGAAGTTTAAATTAAAGGAAAAAGAGTTAACAGTTCCTCCTTGGAGAAAAGGGTAAAGAAGCTGACAAGATTTGTTCATATACTAAAAATACATGAAAGTCATCAGTTTGAAGGGCCATTGGTAATATGTACTATAGTATATATATGTATATATATATATTACATAAAAACATTACATAAAATATACTACATAAAGCACAAATTAAATATAAATATAATAGGATCTTAGTAAGGAATAGAATGAACCTAAGAAGGGCTGGAAACAATGTAGATATCTGGATTCTGGCAAATTTAATCAATCAGTGGAAAGTGGAAATGGCAAAGGAGATTCCCATACAATGTGCTCTATGAAAACTTGAAAAGGGGGAATTATCAAAAGCTTCATGAAAGAATTGGATGGCACCTGAAGTAAAGTGTCAAGGAATCATTCATTTAGCTTGTTCTTGTTTTGCTAATGTAAATGATATATTTTCTAATTAACTCTTGAATAAAATATAATATTGTCAGAAGTCCATCAAATATTTGTAGTTTACTTTTATTTAAATTGTAATTCACTTTCAAAAATTCTGTCATGCCTAGAATCCTCTCCCTCCTCATGCCTGCCTCCTGACTTTATGGTTTCCCTCAAATCGCAGCTAAAGTATGACCTTCTATAGAAAACTTTTTCCCAGTCCCTTCTTTCTTTTGGTCACCTCCAATTAATACTGTCTGTATCTTCTTTGTACATAGTTCTTGTAGCAGCAAGCACCCTAGCATACCCAGGGTGGCTGCTAACATGGGTTCTTAGATCTGCTTTTCTAAAGGAAAGCAACTCAAAATCGGTTAACAATTTTGCTTTAATCAAACATATGTCATTTACCTAGTTCAGGGGAAAAAGGTCGGCACCTGAACTTCAGAGAATACAAACAGAGGTTACAAGCATACAACAAATACAGAGAAATAGATCAGCAGACAGGTTTCCAGCTGTCTGACCATTACATCCATACCTAGTCAGTTACCAGAGAGGGAAGCACCAACATCTGGGTTTTCAAAGGGGGAGGGGCAAGCCTCAACAGCTGCCCAGAATCTCCTCTGGTCAAATCATGTAACTCTTCTCAAAGTGAGCCCCAAAACAAAATCTCACATCAGGTTATAAATAGCCTTCTCCTGGCCCAAAGAATGTCACAACCCTCTTGACCCACTGCTCAATCACAAAGTATCAAGGTGTGGACATTCCTGAAAAACAAGCCTCCTGACACAGGTGACCACATTCAGCCTATTAGGGGGCAGAGTATATTTTCAAATCAAGGAAGGTTCTCAGAGGCACTTAAGCCTATCAAAGGGCCTATGGGAAGGGAAGATCTTAAATTCCCATTCCCATAACAGTTGTCTCCTCTGTTATAGTGTGAACTCCTGGAGAAGTGGGAGTTTCTTGGCCTTTCTTTGAATCTAGCACTAGCACAGTGCCTGAAACATAGCAGACACTTAATATTATTTGAGTAAAAGCTTTATTTAGCCACCACAAGTTATCCCTCAGTTTTTATGACAATAGGATTTTTTTTTCATTGTCACCTTAGCCAAAATAGTCCTACCAGGATAGAATCATTTTTCATAAGAATCACAAATTGGATAGTTACTTAGATTGTTTTTTTTTTACCTTGCCCATTTCTTAAGTCTGAATATTTGTTATAATGCTAAACTTTTCTTTGCCCTGGGAGTTGCTAGACATGAACCCATAGAATAATTAGGGTGGGAATGCCAAAGTAGTTTGCCACCCAAATGGTTACATAAATACAATCCAACAATAAACAGAAGTGATTACTTTCTATGTTAAATTGTAATGGCATCTATAATCTCTGGATGTTAAAACATTCCCTTTTTTAAAATGTAAAGGGGTTGAGTATGTGTGTTGTGTGGGTTTGGTATCTTTACATGGGTCTCTCTAGTTGATGTGTAAGAGAGATACAAATAGATATCTATAATATCTTCTGCCTACTCATCAAGGGAAATTGATTCCTGTCAGGAGAGGAAGGAAAAGATTGGGGGCAGAGGCTGATTACTCTGTTTTTCTCAAAGAGAAAGAGGTTATTGGATTAAAATGTATTTATATACCTCCCTATATATTGTCAGTTGAAGGGAAATGCTTTTTAGGTTTATGCTGAACTTCTGATCACTACTCTTTAATGAAAGAGTGCCCCACTCCCAAATGCCAGTTCTACAAAGAACCTACTTATCAATAGCAAATAAATCTATTCATTCAAATAGATAGGAAAACAGAAGGTATACATATATGATGACAATACAGAGTGAGGAAAGAAAGAAACAAAGAGAGACAGAGACAGAGCCACAGAGAGAAACAGAGAAAGATAGAGAGACACACACAGAGAGAAACAGAGACAGAGAAACAGACAGAAAGAGAGAAAGAAAAGATAGAGACAGAGACAAAGATAGGGAGGAAGGGGGAAGGGGAGAGAGAGAAAAAATGTGTGTGTGTGTGTGTGTGTGTGAGTGTGTGTGTGTGTGTGTGTGTGTGTGTATGTAGATGTCACTGATGTAGAAATTCCCCAAAATCTTTAGTGGTACCAGGTTAGCATGGGGATATGATCTATAAGCAACATTTTTCTACATGTTGACTTCTTCCCAGAGTCTTTCTCTCCCTTCAGGAAAATCTCCCTAAAGGGAATTCTATGTGGAATCATGTGTCTTCTCTCAAAGCTAGAAGCCAGTAGATCAGGATCTGTCTTCTCTTAAGCTCTTGTCAACTTTACTTCTCAGGAAGGCAAAGAGCACTAAGTGATCAATCACCACCAATAAAGAGTCTAATGCAATGGACTTTAAGGCAAAGGTTATATTCAATTCAACAAATTTAATTTAATTCATTGAACATTTATTAAGCACCTACTCTGTGCCAAGTACTATGGTAAGTGCTAGGGATACAAATAAGGAAAAGAAAGAGAGTCCCTGCACTCAAGGAGTTTACAATCTAATTGGTGAAAACAATACATAAAAAGAAGCAGGAAAGAGAAGGGAAACACCAGGGGATATCTCATTCTTTAGAGCTGAAACCAGGCAGAACAGCAAAGGCAACATGGAGTGTGTGGAGAAGTCAGTTCCTGCCCTCTATAAAGGAAGGTTTTGGGAGGAATTTGGTTCTCTACCCTCCAGTCCTTTTCTAACCCCTCCCATGACTTTCATTTTTATCATTGAGGATTGCCTTCTAGAATAATGAAAATTCCCTAAATTTAACTCAATTTTGATTTTAGAAACAAAAATGTGCTTTTCTCTGTTTTTCTCTGAACTATAATAAAAGAAAGCAATACTTTGTAATGAAAAAAATACATCTTATGACAATGGCCCCAGTTTTCAAATTTTATGCTGGTCAATGTCACTTGATACTGTCACTGTCTTTTTTTTTTTAAAGCAATTGGGGTTAAATAACTTGCTCAAGGTTACAGGGCTAGTCATTATTTATGTGTGGGTGCTCATTTTCTGAGGCCGGATTCGATCTCGGGTCATCCCAACTCCGAGGCCTGCGCCAGCTAGCCACCCCAGTTCCTTATTTTTTATCAAAAAAAAATGGAGAAAACTTGGAGAAACTCCAGAAAGTTATAGACAAGATTTAAGATTTGCAAAATAAGACCTATAGTCTAACAAATAGCTGAGTGTGTACCCAGGACTAAGCTAAAACTTCCATGCATCACCTAAAAGTGTACATATATTCCAATTAAGATGAAAGAGCAACTGAAAAGTAGGAGGTAACAAGAAATTCCACCAGGAAAACTACCAGAAATACTGAAGAAAGAAGAAGGAGAAAGAGGGCCCAATGCAATGAATAAATTGTATAGATTAAAGAAAGTAAAGAGACAGCTCTAGCAAGAACAATACTGCATCAACAACCACTAAATCCCTTAAACGTGCTTCGAATTTCAATAGGAAATAAAAAGGAACATCTTGCATCTATAAAAATGGAAATAAGGCTGTTGAAGGATATAAACATTAGAAAAGACAGTGCAAAATCTTAATGAAGCAATTGTCTCACAGGATGAAAGATTTAGGACTGGAAGTGACCATAGGGATCCTCAAGTCTAAACCCCTCATCCATCATTCTTCAAATGACAAAACTGAAGTTATCATGAAGAGTATAGAGTTGTCAGTTAAGTGACTTACCCAAGTTCACACAGGTAATAATAAGGCAGCAGTATCATGTGAATCTGGGGCTTTGGAGGTCAAAACCAATATTCTTTCACTGTTCCAGGTTGGCTTTAAGAAGTAGACTAATTCAGATTGAGGAAGGAGAAAGAAAGGAAACAAGCATTTATTAAGTAATTATTAGGGCCCCTAAGTGCAGCAGTGGAAAGAGTATCAGGCCTGAAGTAAGGAATATCTAAGTTCAAATCCAGTGTCAGGCATTTACTAGCTATGTGACCTTGGGTAAGTCATTTCACCCAGTTTGTCTCAGTTTGCTCATCTATTAAATGAACTAGAGAAGGAATCAACAAAACCATTCCAATATTTTTGCAAAGAATACACCAAAAGACTCTCAAAGAATCAGACAAGATTGAAAACAACTAAAAAATATACTTACTTTTTTCTAGGCACTATGCTAACTAGAGGGTGCAAATACAAGTAAAGAACAAAACAATTCCTACCCTTAAGGAGCTTATGTTATATATTTAAATAAGTTTTTATTGATATCTTTTGTTCCTCACTTTGTGCCAAGTTTGACAAATGTTCTTCCCTCTCACCCTCCCAGAGAGCCATCCCACATAAAAAAATAAATAAATAAATAAATAAATGTTGAGGAAGAAAATCAGCACAACTGATCAATATGTTGAAAAAGTCTGAAAACATATGCAAACCTGTGGACCTCTCACCTCCACAAAGAAGTAGTTTGGGGTTTCTTCCTATATCTCCTCACTTGAGTCTCATTTTATATTTATAATTTTGTTACATTTACTTTTGGTTTTGGTTGTGGTGTGTGTGTGTGTGTGTGTGTTTGTGTGTAGTTATTCTTTCCAATTACATTGTTATAGTCTACTTCGGACAGCACAGTTGGTGGGCTAGCAAGCGGTGAGAATAATGAGAGACGGGTTGTAATCAATAGTCTGTTTATTACAGGACCATTTCATACAGAGCCAAAGATGCAAGGAGCTCACAGAGTTTTTAGGCCCCCCAAGACAATGTAGACACCCCAAAAGAATGTAGACAATGTAGAAAGATCCTACCTCAAGGGAATGCAGATAATGTAGAAGGAGCTGTCCTTAATTCTGTTTACTATTTACCCTTCCTTAAGGGTAGTTATTTATTAGGGTAGAATTCTAGGACCAGATCCTGAGGCATAAACAAAAAGGAATACACGCCCTGTTGGTTATCTGCCCAATAACCTTTGAAGGTAACTGTATAGGACAGGGGAGCAAGGTCAAGGGACCCCAAAACATTCCCTTCATAATACATCCTCTTGCTTGTCTGCCCTGTAGCCTTTCAGACAATAATATATAGGAGGGAAACATTTCATTGGCAAAGCCCAAGAGACTTCTGAAAGTTCTCTACAATAGTCATTGTATATATTGTTTTCTTGGCTTTGTTTGCTTTTCTCTGTATCAATTCAAATAGATCTTTGCATGTTTCTCTATATTCATCACATAGATCATTTCTTACAGCACTGTAATATTCCATTACAATTATGTAACACAATTTGATTAACCACTCCTCAGTTAATGGGCACCTACTTTATTTTTAATTCTTAGCTATCATAAAAAAAAAGTTGTTATAAATATTTTGGACTATATGGAGACTTTCTTCTCATTGATGGTGTCTTGGGATGTAAGCCTAATAAGAAAGTTTCTGGTTCAGAGGATATGGACATTTTAGTCAATTTATTTATAGAATTCCAAATCACTTTTCAAAATATTTGTACTATTTCTCAGCTCCACTAACAATGCATAATTTACATGTTAATGGGGGAAGACAATACATATAAAGGAACTGAAAAACAAGGTGAGGGGAATAAGCATAGGGGTATAGTTTTAAATCCAGAAGGGGTATGAAGGTTGATCAATATGAATGCCTTCACAAAATTAAGGCCCCAGGAGGAACTCTCCACCTACTACAAGAATCTTCCTTATGGCATTCCTGACCTCTGTTTGAACACTTTCAGTTTTGGGAAAGAGACTACTTCATGAGTCAGGCTGCTCCATTAGCTCTAATTATTAGGGCTAATGTTCTTCATATTTGGGGAAAATACATGTCCTTGAAAAATCTACCTATTTTTTCTAGTTCTGACTGCACACATCTAACCCCTATTTAATATGGCTTACTTATATAGTAATTAATACTTCAAAGATTCAAGGATGGCCAGAAGTGATACAAGGACACTTTCAAGGTCTCTCTTAAGAACTGTGGAATTGATTGTGTGACATTGGAGACAGTGGCACAGGACCACCCTGCAAGGTATGCTCTCATCAAAGAAGGTGCTGTGCTATATAAACAAAGCAGAATTGAAGTAGCTCAAAAGAAAAACAAGATGCACAAATTTAGAGAGTCCACCCCAAATGTTCATATGAACTATTTGTGCCCAACCTGTGGTAGAACATTCCAAGCTCACATTGGTCTGATCAGCCACAGTCGAATGCACTGTAACTTGACTCTAACATAGAGCTGTCATTTTGGTTCTCTTTGGGAATGAAGAATAATAACCAACCAACCAACCAACTTCAAGAATCAGTAATTTCTTAAGTGCAAGAAACCACTACCATCCCAACTATCACATCATAGCTTTCCTGAAACTTAATAGTTAGTCAAAAAGCATTTATTAAGTGCTTACTATATACTGGATGCCTACTCTTTGAAAACTGCTGTGACAAAATAATTCATTGCCCTGTGGTCAACCTCATGAGGAGATTCTCAGAATTTAGCTAAGCAGGTACTCAGATTAACAGAAATTACTCTTCACTAGCTTGCTAGGACTGACCTGTTAGTGATTATATCCCACTACTATAGCCCCTGAAAGGTCATCTCAAGCCAAATCAGACATCAGAGAAAGACTTTATTGAAAGTTACAGATAGCATCCTTTCAGCTATTTGAAGAGACTTCTTAATTGCCATTGTCTTCCCTTTTCCAAGACAAATAACCCAGCTCTTTCACTATTCTCATGTGAAATGATTTGCAATTACCTTCCTTCTTTCTCTCCTTTAGACATCAATCAATCAATTGACAAGTATTTATTAAATGTTTACCATGTTCTAGGTACTGGATTAGGCACTAGGAATGAAAAAAAAATCCCTACTCACATGTCACTCTTAAACTGCAGCTTATTGTTGATTAAAATGAAGCCTTTTTTACTTGAACTGCAAAAACTTTGAACTCAAAACAGGCTTACTTACTTCCTCACTCAATCCCTCCTTCCCTCCTTCCTTCCTTTCTTCCTTATTTCTTTTTTTTTTAATTCCTAAAAATGTTTTGGTCTCCCTATCTCTTCCAATCTGGAAATACAGAGATAAACTGGATAGACTGGATCTCACTACTATTTAGCACAGGAGTTTTGTCCTACTCTGTTTCTGACCTTGGGCAGTTTGTCTATCACAGTTCAGATGTCTGGAGTCCAAGTGATGTATAAACTTCAGCCTCCCTTGCCTTTTTTCCTAGAGCTCAAAAATAGTTTCTCCCCAACCCCTTTCCTTTGGCTCTGCCCCTCAGTCTGTCTACCTTTCTTTCTCTTTCCCATTGCCTCTTTCTACCTCTTCTTTTTATGTGTTGTCTCCTACTCCTACCTCCATTCAATGTATACTACTTGAGGGCAGGAAATATCTTCTTTATAATAAACACTTAATAAAATATTTATCTATTGCTATTATCCATCTGTCTATTTAATAATTTCTTTTAAATTTTTGGTCTTACGTCCTTCAGAGCTTCTAGAATTATTTACCTACTCTCTTCTGGCAGTCTCCTTCCTTCCCCCATGAGTCAGCAGGAATGGATGGCAGTCCAATCCCCAGGTTCAGTTAAGATGATTTAAATTCAGTCCTGACTACTTCCCAAGGTCTAGTTCTGCTTGTGAGGCTGTGATGAGTCTTTTACTTCAGGAAAGAAATTCATCATCTGAGAGTTAGTTGAGAATTCAAAGGACCGGTGTTAGCATAATAATGGATTCTGGATGGGCAATGAAATCTGTATATGTTCAGAATGTGGGTCCACTGCTGTCAACTCCCAAAAGTGTTTTTGTCTTATATGATGGCTTCAAACCTCTTAGGGTAATTAAAAATTAAAGTCAGCTGTAACAACAATGTATTTAAGAGGCATTTCCGAAACCCCAAAAATCAATTTCTTGCCACTTTCCACCATTGAATCTTTTTATGTGAAAAACATTATTAGTACTAAATATGTACATTTGCTATGTACAGTGTTTCTTCTTAGAAACATTTAAGAAAATTTTCAACTTGGTGGCAAAAATGAATTTTTACACTAGGTATTAGAAGCAAACCAATGATTGCATTTGAGAAAAGGACAGGAAAAGAGGCTCTGTACAATTTGATATAATTACCTTGAAGAAGATTAAGGTGATTACAAGGGAAATTAGAAATTATGCAACATAATCTGACTCAGAATGCATTTGTTGATTAAGTTCTGATTTTGGAAGAGGCAAAGAGAGTAATTTTTACATTGACATTAAATACAATCCTAAAATAAATCATGCCCATTACTGTCACAGACTGTTGTCCTGATTAAAAGATTTAATGCTTTAAATAGCCTGCCTAGAAAATGTTTGCCATTAGAGTGAAGAAACTGAAAACACAGAACTATAAAAAAGCTGACTCTCATTAGGAGTCAGATTATTTACATAACAAAAACCAAACAACCACTTTACTGAGAAATAATTTGTAATAATCCTGAAAGGCAAAAATGGCATAGTGCCTGCCTTGGGGATAGGAGGCCTGAATTCAAATACTGTCTCTGATACATTTTAGCTGTATAACTTAAGTGACAAGTCACTTAACCTCAGAAGCCCCCTCACCAATGTATGTATGTGTGTCTATATCTATATATCTACATATATAGATATATAGAGAGAGATATACACATCATATATATGCATACATGTGCATGTATGTTTATATATACATATGCTTATATGTGCATTTGTACATATATAGCTATATTTATGTGTGCGTGTGTGTATGTATATATAGATAGACATCGCTAGAGATAACTAGAGAGATAGATAGCTATGGCTATATGTGTGTGTGTGTATATTCATATATAAAACTAAAGATAGAGGTAGAGAGATAAAGAGATGGATATATATCTAGATAGAGATAAAGAGATATAGATATAGATAGTTAGGTGGTACAGTGGATAGAGTGCTGGACCTATAGTCAAAAAGACTCATCTTGCTCAGCTGAAATCTAACCTCAGATACTTGCTAACTGTATGGACCTTGGCAAATCACTTAACCCTGTTTTCTTCAGTTTCATCATCTGTAAAATGAACCAGATAAGGAAATTGAAAAACATTCCAGTATTTTTGCCAAGAAAACCCCAAATGGGATGACGAAGGGTTGGATATGATTAGAAAACAATTGAATGTGCCAGTTGCTATGCTAAACAATGGGCATATGCTATGGAAACTCAGAAGAGGTAAGAATAGGACCAGCTGAAATCATCAGTTTCTACCCACCTGTTCATTTCTCTCATACACACTCTAAAATAGACAATTATATAATTGCCCAGTCTTGAGTTCAAAATATGAATCTCTCAAGGATAAGCTGGAAGAGCCATAAATAAAGAGTCACTTGGTCTGGAAAGAATCCACACCTTTAATGTATCCATGGAATTCTAGCCTAGCAACCAATTAAAAGAGGGACAGTAAGTAGTCAAAAGATATCTATGTTGCACCATAATTTGTTGTTTCCCAATGGGTTAAATTTAATTTTGTCACAAAAGGGATTTAAAGAGCCTTCTATGTTCATTATTTTAGAAGCCTCACCTTTCTGATAATGTTCGCTTGGCCACTGGCAGGGGCCCCAAGTGGCAAAAAATTCTGGGAGGTTTTGTTTTTGATTGTTTTAACTCCCAGCATGGAAAAAGGTGAAGCTAAGATGAAATTAGCTCCAATGAGAGGGATTTTCACCACTACAGAAAAAGAGGAGAGAGGATAGGTGGAGAAGAAGGAAGTAAACAAACTTCATCCCAACATAAGAATTAGCAGAAAGAATTTGGTGACCAGTAGCAATGACGTCTGCAAACCCAGGCCTCCAAGGGAGATTTAAAGAGGAGAAAGTTAAAGGACAAGTGTCTAGGTATAAGTCTGGGGGGGGGGGGAGGGTTTGTTAGGTTTATTTTGTTTTGTTTTTAATCACAGATACTTGCTTAGGGGACTGAAAAACAAAGGGAAAATAGACCCTAAGAATCCATAGGTCCTTACCCAGACTCACTACCCTCTCTTTTGTTTCAGATGGATATAACTGGCACCCCATTGTAATAGCATTCTTTTACTCAGTTGAAAGCTGCTTTTGATTGATCTAATAGTCTTTCTCAAAAACATCTGTGCTTGGCCTTTGTCCTTTCATTTCTTTGTGTCCTGTCTGTCCTGGTATGATGACAAGGAACAACTCTGGAAACTACATAGGAGAAACCAATCTTTTCTGGTTGAGGTCTGGGATCTGAAGCCCCAGCCCATGATTAGAGGTTTTTTGATCTCTAATAAGGCATCATAATGAGCTGTTCATGTGTTTCATGACCACATTTAAAATGGTAGAATACTTTGAATTTGGGCCCTTCTCAGTCTGTCTCATCAGATGATAAACCTAATGTAGCAATTCTTAGGGTTACATTAGCTTAAAGTTATCTCCTAATTATTTGCATATTCAACTTTTGATTTCTTGACAAAGATTAGAGTTTTACGTTAACTGGAGACCCTGTGCCATGTTATTAACTCAAATGTTTTATGGGAAGATGTGAAAAGGAGGAATGTCAGGGTGCTAGGGTGGAGGCCAAGAGGGCTGTTGTTTGTAGGCATACTGGGAATTTAGTGCCAAGATTTCAGACACAATCTGCCCTTCCTATCTTGACAGCTAAAACCACAAAGGGATTTAAATATAACCATTCCATTTCCTGTTTTAATAATAACTAAGTGAAGAAGTAATTGGAAACTGGGAAAGAAATTAACAGAAAGGATCTAGGGACTGGAAGGGAGAGAAATCAATGAATTATTTAATGCAAAAAGGTGGTAGGATAGAGGAAGGAAAAAGGACCAAAAAGATGAGATAGAGTCAGAGACAGGGAGAGAGAGAGAGACAAGGATAGATCACATGGAAATGCATTTAGGTATACTTCATTTGGATGTACTTTTGCCTTTCAAAAGACATTTTCCCCCATGGGTTTGACACACAAGAATCAGGCAAGCTGATTTTCTTCATGAGGTAGCTAAACAGCTGAGGGTCCAGTAAAGAATAGTCATTGGATATGGTGACTGTCTTTTCCTGTTCAGTTCTCTATTCAATAAGGTATTTCCAATTACCTTTCCCATCTGCCTCTCCGCTGCTCTTACATAGCATGATCACCTCATACTTTAGGCTGAAGTTTCAGTTTCAACTATGAAACATGAGCAGCCTCAATAGCTTTGATATGTTTTATCCCCCAGAAGCAAAGTCTGGAGACAACAATCTGATTGGCATTTGCAGCATGAGCTCATATAAAACCTGTCAGCAGTTGTCAATCAAAATTTTTTAAAAATTTAATACAACATGAATAATTGGCCTTCCTGAGTACAGGGGGCTGGACCACATAACCTCCTGAAGTAGTTTTCAGTTGTGAAGATTCTTTGAATTGACTGGCAAAATTATAATTAAAAATTGAAAGTATTCCTGTGACATGTTTGAATCAAAAAGTTAACTTGATTATAATATAGTGATTTGGTTTTAAGATGTCATAAACTTAGAAGGCCTGAAGGGACCAGGAGACTGCTAGTTTAAAGTCCATTCCACAAGTTCTTAGAAAGAATATTTCACTCCTCAGGGAAAGTTTTATACTTTTCTTAAGTAGACTTTTCCTTTTCTTCTTCCTGCCCCACCAACCCATGGCAAATGAGATAAATACTCCAAATAAGTTCATGTTTTCTCTCTTATATACAAACCATGTTGCTCTAGCCCAGTCTAGCAGAGGACCAGGGAATAACTAACATGTGCCAGATGTAGGAGTTCCAACAGATAACACCCATGATGGTAGCCAACTCCATATTTCTTCTAGAACTGGAGATCTAGAGGATTCAAAGGAAGGTTTCTTTCCCTCCAGTAGTATGAGAACAGATTGGTATCATGAAAAGGAGAAAATCAGGCATGATAAATTAAGATTTTCATTGAATTTAATATATGATTTTAATTGAAATAGAGATTTCATAAGCACTGTAAAAAAATAGTCATATATTCTGAAATGACCCAAGATTTTCCACTACTCTGATTAAATGAAAAATAATTCAGCATTTCAAAGATCAGTAATTTCATTGTGGATACTGCCTCTACTAATACAGCTATCATACAGGGTGTCCCAAAATTCTCAGTGCAATCTTCAGACCTGGTTGTTAAACTTCTAGATTGGACATTTACACTTCAGAATTCATTAACACTACAAATAAGAGTTGGATTTGTTATTTTACCGATTATTTAAACATAAGAAAGGCATAGAGAAAATGTTAATAATTCAGATTAAACTTAAAAGTGTGTCATGTACATTTTTTGAAGAGTGAGTTGTTAACTACTTACCAGCACATTACTCTATGGAGAGTGTGTCAGATGGTATTTCTAGGGAATATATAGGCTTTCCCAAGTAATGCTACACAACAAACCTAATATTTCTACCATCATGCAATTGTCTAAACAATGCAGAAAATATGAGATCACACTAGCTCATTGTTCATCATTTGGATAAATAAATAAAAACAAATGTTTCCTTTGGCAGAGCAAAATTCCCCTTTAAATGCTCTTCTATCAGGATTAGCCTGATGAGTCTCTTGAATGATTTTTATGACTTTGACTTGGTTAATCAACAAGATTTATTAAACATCTAATGTCCCAGTACTATGCTAAATACTGGGGATGCTGAGGTAAAACTGAAAGTCTCTGCTCTCTGTGGTACTTATTCTTTCAGAGGAGATGCCATTTACCTCTACAGATTGTTCCAAAAAGTTTAGTACTACTTTATCTTTTTTTTTTTTTGCTTTTTTTGGAGGGGGAAGAAGTGCAGTTTCGGTCAAGTGACTTGCCCAAGATCACACAATTAGTAAGTGTGTCAAGTGTCTGAGACCTGATTTGAACTCAGGTCCTCCTGACTCCAGGACCAGTGCTCTATTCACTGTGCCACCTAGCTGCACCTACTTTAAGTCTTAATAGCTTAAACCTACACTAAGACTATTGGGATACCCCTTGTAATCATGTACAAAATATACATATAAAATGAGTGGACAATAAATGCAAAAGTAAGGGGATACAGAGGCATGGTGGGGGTACAAGCAAGAGGGTATTCTTAGGAAACAGGTTTTCACAAGTGGTGCTACAACAGAAGCTTTATATCTTTAGCATCACACAATTGTCTAAACTAGGGGTGTGGAATCTATGACCTCAAGGTCACATGTGACTATCTAGGTCCTCAAATGTGGCCCTTTGACTGAATCTAAACTTCAAAGAAAAATGCAATAATAAATAAAAGGATTTTTAAATTGTAAAAATTGAACTCAATCGAAAGGCTTTACCCAAGGGCCTAGAAGGCCACATGTGGCATCAAGCCTGCAGGTTCCCTACCCCTGTAGAGAAAACAAGATCCCACTTTTCCTATT
This sequence comes from Gymnobelideus leadbeateri, assembly GCA_011680675.1. NCBI lineage: Eukaryota > Metazoa > Chordata > Mammalia > Diprotodontia > Petauridae > Gymnobelideus > Gymnobelideus leadbeateri. The sequence goes on along the minus strand of WOXC01011326.1, from coordinate 758,523 downwards.
GTTGGTCAATGAGAGAAAGAGAGAGAGAGAGAGAGAGAAAATAATTTCTGGGAGATCAGGGAGGATTACTGTAAAGGTGGCAGTTGATCTGAATCTTTTTTTTTTAAAGCAATTGGGGTTAAGTAACTTGCTCAAGGTTACATGGCTAGTCATTATCTGTGTGTGGGTGCTCATTTTCTGAGGCTGGATTCGATCTCAGATCATCCCAACTCCGAGGCCGGCGCTCTTACTCACTGCACCACCTAGCCTCCCCTGATCTGAATCTTAAAGGAAATTAAAGACTCTAACAGGCCCAAGTGAGGAAGGAATGCAGTATAGTAATGGGGTACTGCCAGTGCAAAGGCATGGAGATGGAAAATGGAATGCTTTGTATGAAGACCATGAAATAGCTCAGCTTGGCTGCACCATAGAGTATGCAAAGGGGAATAATGTTTAATTAGAATAGAATCGTAGATTAGAACAAGGTTTAAATGCCAAACAGGTGAATTTATATTAAATATCACTATCTAAAGGAAATAGGGGGCTACTGTAGTTTACAGTAGCTAGTTTTCAGGGCCATGAATTGTCAGACCTGCATTTTAAGAAAATCAGTTTATCTGTTATGTGGGGTATCAATTATAGAGAGCAGAAAAATGAGGAAAGGGGATCAATTAGTAGCCATTGCAATTGTCCAGGCAAGCACTGATGGAACGTTTGAACTAGGATAGGGGTATTCTGAGTAGAAAGTAGATAGATATGAGAGACATTTTGGTATTAGATATAAGATATTTGATTAATTAGGAAATAATAGAAGCTATTAAGTCCAATCCCTTTATTTTACAGCTGATGACACTGAGACTGAGAGAGGTTAAATGATTTGTCCAGATCTACACAATCCAACTCTTCCTGACTCCAACTCTATGCTCTCTTTTATATTTGAGTAACTAGAAATATAATAAAGCTCTTCAATGGAAATTTAAAAGAAAGTTAGGATGAAGGTTTGGTCTGGAGGGGAAATGATGACTTCTATTCTGTAAATGTTCAGAGACAAATCTCAGAGAAGATTTGACAATGATGGAGATAGAGGGAGTCATCTGAGATATATATATATATATATATATATATATATATATATATATATATATATATATATATATATATATATATTCTATTTGGTGTTTTACAGTTGCTGTGGCCAAAAACAAAAAAAAATCACCATGTGGTCAAACTTATGATGAACTTCTCAAAAGTTGATTAAATTGTTCCCAGGAGAACAAAAAAAAAAATCCCAAAAATCCATGGCAGAGAAAATATCAAAGAGAAAGTGATCTGAGGTCACAAAGAATGAAGACTTGAAAAAAATACCTTTTGTCTTTGAGTTTAGCATTTAAGATATCTTCGGAGAGAACAGTTTTAGTTAAGTGGTAAGGTCAGCTTGAAAGTCAGATTAGGAAAGGTGGAAAAGGGAGTGGGAGGAGAGGAAATAGAGCAATAAATTCTGATGACTTTTTCTAAGAGTTTGCTGTAGACGAAATGAAAAATATTGGATAATAAGTTTAAGAGATGACAGGTCAGATGAAGGGTTTAAATTTTGTTTGGTTTTGTTTTTAAGGATAGGGAAGATCATGACATCTCTGAAGACAGCAGCAAAGGTGCCAGTAGATAATAAGAAAGTAAATGGAGGGGAAAGTGAAATATTAGAGAGAATTCACTTGGCAACATTCAGGAAGAAAAGGGGGGGGAAGGGATCAAAGTAGAATAGTTGGTCATAGCAAGGAGAAGAATCACATCTTCAGAGATATGAGCAAAGTAAGACACAATAGAGAATAATGTTTAAAAGGTTTAAGGGATATGATAAGAAGAAAATAGAAGTTAAAATGAAGACCATTATTTTTTTTCAATAAAGTAGGAGAGGAGGCCTCAGCTGAGGGGGAGGTGAGCTACAGGAGACTTAAGGAGGGAAAAGAAAGATTTGAAAGAGCAGTTATGGGGGGTTGGATTGGGAATCAAATAAGGAAGAATAAAACAAGCAAGCAATAAACATTTATTAAGCTCTCTCTATGTGCCAGGCATTATGCTTAAGCTCTGGGGACACAAAAAGAGGCAAAAGAGAGTCCTGTCCTGAAGGAGCTCATGGCCTAATAGGCTATGGAGCACTGAGGGACCAGCTGAGATTAGATAATTAATATTTATATTGGACCAAGTTGGTACAATTGTGGGATTTATTCCAACAGTGCTGAGAAACAACTGCATAAAAATGGGAAAGGCAAATATTAGGGGAAGACAGTACCCTGTGGCTGATATTATTCTCCAATGGGACTATATGTGTGTGTGTGTGTGTTTCTTTATATCCTCATCATGGAAGCACAGTGCTTCCACATAGTAGGTCAGTCAGTGAAAAAACATTTATTAGGAGTCTACCATGAATCAGGCAATTGCCAAGTGCTAGGGATACAAAGAAAGGCAAAAGGCAGTCCCTATTCTCAAGGAGCTTCCAGTCTTAGGAGGCTAACAATGTGAAAACAACTACATACAAACAAGATATAGACAGGATAAATTGGAGATAACTCATAGAGGCAAGGCATTAGCATTAAGGAGGATCAGAAAAGGCTTCTCATATAAGATGAGATATTATCTGGGACACAAAGGAAGTCAAGGAAATCAGGGAAGTCAGGAGATGGAGAAGAGGAGGAAGAGTGCTCTATGCATGGGAGAGAATATGAAAATGCCCAGAGTCTGCAGCAGTTTAATAAAAGTTAGTTGAATTTAATCAAATTGAATTTCATTTGATTTGGGGACCTTCCAGTAGACTATGAATGCCTACATTGTCTACTGTGAAAACTGAAATACTATGCTCTTTGCCTGACATGGTTCCTAGAAAACAGACCTCCATTCCCTATATTTGAGTCCTGCTTATGAATCTACTAGACATGACTCTAGAGCATAGCATAGTACCTACACATAGTAGGTACTTAGTACTTGGTGATTTGATTTGACATGTATGATGTCCCTTTGCTAACACACACAAACTTTTCATAAATCTTTATTGTTTTCTTCTGGGGGTCATTATAAGCTTCAGAATACAGGAAACAGCCATCAAGTTTCTAGACTGCACAATGAGACATATTGACATTGGTGTTGAAAGTTATGAGTTTCAAATGAAGCCTTGACCACAAATTATTACAGATTCATAAGTTATATCCCAGCATCTGTAATTGGGATCATGGGACATTATGTATAAATAAAAGGAAGGGGTTTTTGCTTGCTTTTTTTTTTCTAAAGGGAAAATAACTCTAGAAAAATGAATCACCACTAAGTCTCTTGTGAGTGATGAGGAAAATACTGCATTGCCAATGATAACTAAAATAATTTCAATCATAAAAATCCATGAGGGGTATGTGGCATGAGTAATAGACTCTTCCCCTACTACATCCCATTGAGCAGACCAGATCCTATTTGGAAGACCAAGAGGAGCAGGCACTGTGGGAAGCCCTTCCCATCCAGCATTCCTACCAATGCTCATACTCTCCCTCAACTGCTTATCCTGTACGTTCCCCCCTCTCACTGCTATGGAGCAAACCCAAAGTCCCTGTTCTACTCCAACAACTCATACCCAGTCTACCCTTCCCCAAGGTGGTATGCCCATCATCCAAGCTGCTTCCCACACACAACTATTCATACTTTTTGGGTGATTAAGAAATTCCCAACTACAATCTTCACTGGTGCCTTACTATTTGTCTTACTGCTATGTTCTTCAGACCCACAGGCACTGCCACCTGACTTGCCAATACACTAAAATGATCTATGACCTGTGTTATTCATACTACAGTAGCCACACTACAGATATACCCTTAAAATCACTGAACCCTTCTATTCTCCCAGCAACTGAAACGTCCTTTATGTTTGACGCAGTTAGAATGTGAGCTCTTTGAGATGATGAATTTTCTTGATTTTCTATCTGTCTCTTAGTATTTAGCCTACTATGTGTCACAGAGAAAGTGCTACATATACATTCTTTTTCCACTCATTCATTTGTTTGTTCTTTTGTTTGCTTGTTCATTCATTTATTTTAAAGTAGAGGAGTTGATTAATTTAGATGATGAGAACAATAGCATCAACAGAGACAGTAGATCAAAAATAGAATATCCAACCCAATTTGTGTGGTGGTATAACAGTGAAATGTTTACCAAATGAAGCATAAAGCCATTTTCTTTATTAAATTATTCTCAAAAGAGCCATAGTGCCCAGTCACTGAAAAAAAACTTTACCTCTGAAGAATAATATATTATTCTGAGGGAAGAAGTAGACATAAGTAGAGATTTTTGAGGACAGAGATTTGGGCAATGACCATTTTAAAGAGTCAAATTGAATACATAAGAGCAAAGACTAATTAATTAGCCATGTGGCTATGTGATGTTGATTATAGAAATAAAATTGGGAGGGGTTTAGGGAACCTAAAAAAGGAGGATTTTCATGCCCATATTCAGGAATATTTCATGCTTACCAAAATAAAGATAATGAAGATTTCTTCTACTATTTGATCGCAGAATCACAAAATTGGAAGGATCCTAGTGAGTCATATAGTGTAACCAATACCTAAACAAGAACCTCTTCTAGATAAATCCTACAACTGATCTCTTAGCCTTTGTTTGAAAACCTCTGGCAAAGAAGAACCCTACAATTTCCTAAGGCAGCCCATTTCACTTTTGGATATTTCTGTTAGAAATTTTGTCCTTAAATCAAGCCCAGATGTGCCTTTCTGCAACTTCTACATTGATAAAAGTCTTAATATAAAATATAAGAAGTACCCTGCTGGGTAGTCAGATTGGATCCTGTCCAGTGTTGGGTATCTGGCAGAGGCTGATCATATGGGTATGAATGTCAGGTAAACTTTCTTAGTACCAGCTGTTGAAGCCAACTCTCCTCCCCTCTCCCACTACCTACCTGGGTCAATAGCCAACATTATCAATGCAGCCTCTAAGATAGAAATCATCAGATGACAAGGTAAAGGTGACAAGAAATAAAATAAAGAATTTTTTTTAATGAAGCAGTGAGTAAATAAAATAATGAAAATCAGGAACTGGACAGTATGACATGGTCCTGCTGGCAAGGAGCTAAGCTTATACGAGTCATTGCCCTAAAATAAAATCTTTTATTTAAGAAAACCCAGTTACTTAGGACTAAAAAGATGGGAGACTAGACATTTTCTCCATCTCCACTAACCTTTTTTTGGAAAGAAGGAATTATGTTCTAGAGGCAGAGGAATTTTACAGCTGCTTCTATAAGCCAAGAAACTAAGAAACCTAACAGGGTTAGGGAAGCCTTAGGCGTTATCAGTGGAGAACACTAAGTTCTAAGGTGCCCACTTAGCACCACTGCCACCCTCTCCCCAAAAGCCTCTATACTCTGGCAAGATATATTAAGAGACTCATAGGCTTTCATTTTGCTACCCAACCAGCATTTTTTCTGCAACTGCCTGTCTCTGCCTGGCGTACAGAACCCTGCCCTCACTACATCATTTTGGGGCAACCTATAGCAGACTTCAACTCTGACTAGTTATTTGTGGAGGACAGGAAGGTGAAAGAGAGCAGAACGTTACCCTGTCTGGGGCAACAGAGTTCAACCAGAGAATTTAAAAATTGAGGGAACAGGAGAAGAGCACTAATGGATATACTCTAGGCCTAAAGGAAAGAGTGCTGGCATGGGACTGGAGTCAGTCCTGTCACCCCCAAAATTACTTGTGTTTGGAAATAAGACCAGTGAAAAGTAAATTTCTAAAAATGGGAGAAGGCTAAAGCTGGTATCAAAGGAGGAGTCAGAAAATGAGCCATAGGGGAATGTAAGGAAAAAAGATTCTAGGAAGAAGGAAACTCAGTTAAAAACCTAGAATAAGAAATCAACAACAAAGACATTCAAACAGAATAAAATATTTACCAAGACATCTAAAATACTTCTAATGTCTCTAAATAAATATTTATTGCAAGACAAAGGAAATTGAACCAATTCAGTGAAATAGTAAAACCAGTGAATTCTTAAGAAAATATGCACTTCCAGCACAATGTTCCAGAATGAATCAAAAGAACAATCAGATTCCTGAAAGAAGGTGAAAGGGAACAAAGGAAAGAATTTGTGGGCTTCACAACAGAAATATTTAGCAGGATAGAAAAATGTGGCTCTGTTGTGGCAAGTCTCTTCAAAGAAATAAAAGAGGGAATAATGAACGAGGCATATAAATATACTCAAGTAAAGGGAAAATCTTGGAAAAAAGAAGCAAAACTCAGTGATTTCATAGGAATACATGACCTACATACAAGTAAAACTCATTGATCTCAAGGACATGATTCATAGAGATAATTTAAGGATTGTAGACCTCCCTGAAGAATATGACAAGTCAAAATAAATTCTAAATCTATTGCTACAATAAAATTAGCCGGAACTTTTGAACACCAAAAATGAAGGACCAACCAATAGGACTCACAAATCACATCTAAGGAAAAAAATAGCTTATGTTTCAATTCTAAGACATATCATGATTAAATTTAACAATTCCAGTGACAAACAACAAATTCTGCAAGTAAGCGGGGAAAGTCCTTCAGATTTAAGTAACACAATAATATTTTGCTCCCATTAGATACCAGAGAAGTAATAATATATTCTGAAAAGCAAGAAAGCTCAAGATGCCACCAAAAATGGCATTCCCTGAAAATCTGAATGTAATCAATGAAAAAAGATCTTTTAAAAGAGAGACATTTGAAGCATTCTTTAAAAAGAGTGAACAGTTATTCAACTTGCAAATACACCAATGGAAAATCAAGAAAGGTAAATAAATACAATTACCAAGAAATTGATAAGTAAAGAAATAAATTATTCAACCTCCAGAGACTAACAAAAGAAAAGAAGGAGGGGGGAAACTAGAAAAAAGTAAGACATTGATGGGTTTAAAAAAAACATAAAAATAATTAGGAGATTCCCATTTAAAAGTACACAATGGAATCAAGATGAAAGTAGAACTTTAAAAATTAGAAGGGACAAGAAAACCAAATGCCTGAAACACCATCAAATAAACCTCCCAATCACTCCACCCTCAGGTGAAAAAATGCATTTTGTAGGAATAAACTGAAAAATGGGAGGATATATAAATGGGGACCTGGGAAGTAGAAAAGAAAGAGGAATGTGTCATATGCCTAATTGAGTCAATAGTAACCATTAAAAGGATAATAAATTGTGAAGTACCTCAACAAGAAGGTGGGGAGGGGAGCAATAAGAGAATAATAGATAAGGTGACAAAGGGAAAGACTGAAACAGGAGAGAAGGAAAAGGGGAGAACCTGGTTCATTGGGAGGGGTGACATAAAAGAATATTAGCATGGGTTAAAAACTATATTGTGTAATAGGGACCTTGCAATGGGTCTAACCTTTAGTGATTTTGTGGCCAAAGGAGATCCTTTTTTCTTTCTTTTTTTTTGCGATTTTTGGGAGGCCATTGGGGTTAAGTAATTTGCCCAAGGTCACACGGCTAGGTTTTTGTTTCTGTGTGCCTTAAGTGTCTGAGGCCGGATCCAAACTCAGGTCCTTCTGACTCCAGGGCTGAAGCTCTACTCACTGAGCCACCTAGCCGCCCCTAAGGTGATCCTTTTTTCTAGGAGATTGGTAGAGAAAATACTGCCTCGAGAAAAAATAATTGGACATGCTAGAGCAACTGATGTATAGGAGGACTGGAGAGCATAGATGCAGAGAAGCAGTTTAGGGACAAATGGGGAAAAAAATTACTAAGCGAGGTGGAACCATGGATACAGTACTAGGCCTCGCATCAAGAAGAGCTGAGTTTGAATTCAGGATAAATCTTTTATTAGCTGTGTGACTGGGAAATTCACTTAACCTCTGCATGCCTCAGTTTTCTCAAATATAAAATGGGGATAATAATAGCACCTACCACACAGGGTTATTAATATTTATAAAACAATTAACACAGCGCCTGATAATGAATTCTCTTAAAATAGATGACGAGAAAATGTAGGGACAAAGAAAGTTTTTAAAGTAGAAGATGAATTTTAATATTCCTCATTCAAAACAAAGAATTACTTGTGAGACAAATGGAGGAAAACATTAACCTATTATAACATTAAATGTGAATAGATTAAACAATCCAATCCAATAAAACAAAGATAGTGACTGAATAAGAAAGCAATATTATACAATCTGTTACTTTAAAAAGTCCCATCTAAGAAGAAAGGAAGACCCAAAATAAAAATTAACACCTAGAACCAAAATTACTATGTATCAGGCTAATAAAAAATAATATCCAGGAGTTGCAGTTATTCTATCAAAAAAATCAAAAGCAAATATTCATAATATAAATGTAAATGAGGAAATTATATCATGCTGAAAGGAATTATGCACAATGCATATTAATATTAGAGGTATATGCTCCAATTGCTTTAATACCTAAATATGTAAAGAGAAAAAATTAAATTAAAAGATGTAGACAGTATAATGCAATGGTAGCAGGCAGCTTTAATGTCCCTCTCTCAGATTGTAACAGAGGTTTTGTTTTTCTTACATTCTCAATCAGGGGGAGAAGGAAGGGAGAGGAAGGGGACTTTTGCTGATTAAAAAAAATAATTAAAGTAAAAGAACAAGCATGGGCCCAAAGGAGAAATATTACAAAACATCTCTCCCAACTCTTTTGCAGAGATGGGAGGTTGGGTGTAGAATAATATATGTTCAGAAATGTTTGTTCAATGTGTCAATTTTTTGTTGAATTTTTTTCATTCATCTTATTTTCTTTAAAAACCTTGTTATATAGTGTAGTTATTTGGGAAGAGAGGGAAGAATACAGGAGAAAATTTAAACTATATAAAAAGAAAACATATCAATATTTTTACAGAAACCATAATTTTTATTCCCTACAAGAAAATATTATGAATGTCACATTCAGTATCCATGAATTTTTCTAACCAGGCTTGGCAACCAATGGCACTCATCCAAAGATGAATTAGAATGGTTTTCAGAGACATATATACAATTTCTCCTATAAAGACCAAAAACAAACTTGAAAAACAGAAAAAGTTGGTATCCGATGCTTTCCTATTTCTCTTACCTTATGGCAGCTCCCTCCCAAGTTCCCCAAAGTTTACTGTTTTCATGATTTGTTTTCAACATCATTAAAGTACCCACTGTGACACCCAGACAAAATCTGCTTTCCTTTTACAATAATCTACCACCATAAATCCCATCTTCGCAATTAAAATTCCCATCCTGTTCATATGGATATTCTCAACTAGGTTTTGTTTTCAATCTTTTCTTGGAAGGGAGGTCAATCTTATTATCTGATTAGAATAGTTCTCACTAATTAATATTATATATAGATTTAACCCTCCTTGAGGTAGTGATATTGACATTTTTAATGAGATAAGTATCTAAAGTGGCATGCCAATGAAATAAAAACGTTAGCTATTAATAGAAGTTCTAAAGGATTTTTTTGGGAAATGTGGGGAGAGGAGTCTTCTAAGTGCCCTATGCCTACTGTGCCTACTGAGATCCCTTTCCTTGCTATGTATGATATGAAAAACTCTTTCCTTTCTTTTTTCTAATGATGATGCTCATCTCACCTTTTATTTTTTTCTGAAAGATATATCCCTCAAATTCTAGAGGTTCTCAGCATCTAGAAGGAATGCTTCCTTGACTTGCACTCTGCATTGTTTCTCTTCTATTACTGTGGCAAGTATTTTTGGCAATATATGTGTGTGTATGAATATATACATATAGGTGTGTATATATGTATGTATATATACATATATGTGTGTATAGTGTATGTGTATCTCTATTTATGCCTTATTATCAGAGAGTCATTGAAACAAGCTACTTATGTTGTCACATCTTCCAAGGAACTATGATGATCTTGATATAGAAATGGGATATACCCTGCTGTAAAATATTTTATAAGGTAGTATTGTGTTCTATTCAATCCAATACTTTTTTGTAATCAATAAAAATAATGGAAATACAATGATATTGACTATAATAATTTCATCCAGTAGGTAAACCAATGAAAATTAATTGCTATAACAAGGGGTCAAGAAAAGTCCAGAAAAATACCTTAATCAGGAATATTTGACTTACTTATCAGAGAAAGAGATAACCACCATTAGCAACACCAGGTTAGAATAGTATCATCTGTAAAATCTTATGAAGACAGGTGATAGGCAATTATGAATGTATCATCTCATAAAGCAGAGAGAAGCTGTAGAGGGCAAAATCATTCTAAAGACAATGTATCTATATATACAACTAAGCAATATCATCCAAGGACATTCAAGCATGACAAATAGAAAATAAATTTTTACCAAAAGACAGACAGAGAGATAGGTGTGGGAAAGGAGGGTTGTATATATGTCTATGTATTATGATAAACTCTTTTCTCCATCAAGAATTGTAGAATCATCACACTTGTACCCTAACATCACAATCCCTACGGAGCTTACATAGAAAGTAGAAATAACAGTAAAGAAAAAAGACAAGCAAATCCATGTTGAAGATGATACAATTTTTGAAAAATGTTATTTATTTTTAAAATTGTTTTCTTTTTAAATTGACTTCCAAATTTTCTCCCTCCTTCCTACCCCTGAGAAAGTAAGCAAAATTATATCAGTTTTATACATATTATATACATGTGAAATCATGTAGAACATATTTTATATTAGCCATATTGAGAAAGAGAAAGGAAGGAAGGAAGGAAGGAAGGAAGGAAGGAAGGAAGGAAGGAAGGAAGGAAGGAAGGAAGGAAGGAAGGAAGGAAGGAAGGAAGGAAGGAAGGAAAAGTGTGAAAGAAAGACGAAGGAAGGAAATTATACTTCAATTTACACTCAGAGTTCATCAGTTCATCAGTTCTCTCTCTCTCTCTCTCTCTCTCTCTCTCTCTCTCTCTCTCTGCAGGTGAATAGCATTTTTTCATTATAAGTCCTTTGGAGATATCTTAGATCATCAGAATACCCAAGTCTTTCATAGTTGATCATCATTACAAACATTGCTGCTACTGTGCTCATTGATCTCCCAGTTCTCATTTCACTTTGCATCAGTTCATATAGGTCTTACAATATTTTTATAAAGTTATTTCTCCTTTTTTATAAAGTTCTTACAAATTTATTTTCTCCAATTACATGCAAAAATTATTTAGACTTGTACGGACTGATGCAAAGTGAAGTGACCAGAACCAGAAAAACATTGTACACAGTATCAGCAGCATTGTTTGATGATCAACTTTGATGACTCAGGTCTTCTCAGCAACACAATTCTGAGTAAACAAAAATCCAAGACAAGTATAAAGGACTCATAAAGGAAAATGCTATCCATATCCAGATAAAGATCTGATAGACTGTGAATGCATATCAAAGCACATTTTTAAACTTACTTTATTCTTTCTCATTTTAAAAATTTTGTATCTGTTTCTCCTTTCACAAGTGACTAATATGGAAATATTTTTACATGATAGCACATCTATAAATTATATCAGACCACCTATCTTTTCAGAAGAGGGAAGGAAAGGAGAAAAACATAAAACTCAAAATCTTGTAAAAACGAATGCGAAAATTTTGTTGGCATGTAACTAGGGAAAAAATAAAATACTATTAAACCAAAAAAAAAAATCAAAAGAAATATTTTTAAAAGTACTCACAAACTATTTTTTAATATTTACCTTTTTTATTTTTTTGTTCCAAATTCTCTTCCTCCCTCTTCACTTAGAAGGCAAGCAATTTGATGTAGTTTATACATATGCAGTCATGCAAAACATATTTCCATATTAGTCATATTGCAAAGAAAACACAAATTAAAAAAGGTAAAAACAAAGTTCAAAATGCTTTGGTCTGCTTTCAGACTTCATCAGTTCTTTCCCTAGTGGTGGATTGCATTTTTCATCATGAGTCCTTCAGAATTGTCTTAGATGGTTTTATTACTGAGAATAGCTCAATTGTTCACAGTTGATCATTGTACTATATTGTTGTTACTGTGTACAATGTTTTCTTGACTCTGCTCACTTCACCTTGCATCAGTTCATGTAAGTCTTTTCAGATTTTTCTGAAAGCATCCTGCTTTTCATTTCTTATAACTCAACAATATTAAATCACAATAATATACAAAAACTTGTTTGACCATTCCCCAACTGATAGACATTCCTTCAATTTCCATTTCTTTGTCACCACAAAAAGAACTGCTATAAATATTTTTGTATATATAGGTTTTTTTTTCCTTTTTTATTCTCTTTGGGATACAGACCTAGTAATGATACTGATGGATAAAAGGATAGAAATGATACAATAGTGAGGAAGGAAACTGAGGAACTTATTTACTAGGTTTCTAAAGGAAGGGAAGATGCCAAAGGCATGGAAAAATCCTCAAGCCTTATTGAGAGAAAAAAAAATAAGGTGACTGAGACTGGAGACCAATTTATATAGTAAGTGCTTCATAAATACTAATTAGCCAACTTTTCCATCTATACAACATGTTTTTTTTATATAAACATATATATATATATATATACACACATATATAATTTATTCTTAATTACCTATTAATAGGTCACTGTAGGTAATTAGGAGTATTTTAGTCCCTATTAGTAGAGAAGAAAAAGGCTTTAAAAATTATATTCAACAATGGACCACATTTGTACCATCTCATAATTATTTGAAAGCTATAGGGAATGTAAGATTTTATTGTGCTCATTGTTTATTGATTACCAAAAAAGATTGCAGATGATCTGAGAGGCTTAAATCACCAAATAATAGGGCAGTTAGGTGGTGCAGTGAATATGAGTTCAAATCCAGACTCAAACATTTAACACAAAAACTAGCCATGTGACCTTGGGCAAGTCACTTAACCCCAATTGCCCTCCAAAAAAAAAAAAAACCCCAGAAAAAAAAATCACCAAATGATATTGTTTACACATTCTAAACCAGGGGTGGGGAACCTTTGGCCTGGAGGCCACATATGGCCCTCTAGGTCCTCAGGTGAGGTCCTTTGAATCCAAACTTCACATAACAAATCCCCTTAATAAAAGGATTTGTTCTATAAAACTTGGACTCAGTCAAAAGACCACACCCAAGGACAAGGAGGTCACATGTGACCTGTTCAACTGCAGGTTGCCCACCCCTATTCTAAAATATTCAACCTGAATATAATTTAATACTAAAGTGACCTATGATGTCATTGATCAGTGTCAAATCACTCCATCCAAAAGGATGATGACCCAAATAACATACATTAGTGAATACTTTTATTGAGTTGGCCTTAATGGAGAAGACTCTCCCTACTTAGTGAGGCAGATCCTCAGCCAGTCTGCCAGCAGGTCTATGTTCAAAACTTTTCAAATTGTTGTACTTACCAAAGTATTCCACTAGCATAGCCTTTAAGAATGCAGAGTTCCTTCTACAACATGATGACGCGTTAAGGAAACCCAGAATAATTTGCAGAAATTAAAAAAAAAAATAAATGACTTATTCTTGTATCTTCAAGGTCTTTTAGGAGAAGTATTATATTGACTTCTATGATCCATTGCTATCACACAATAGAATGTAAGCTCTTTGAGGACAGGTACTATTAACTTTCTCTGTCTTTGTGTTCCCAATAATTAGCAGAATATTCAACATATAGTAGGTATTTAATTCTTATTGAATTAAATTGAACAAATTTTGTATGAGTTTACCCAACTAAATGGGTATATCACCAAAGACAGATTTGTAATTTATTAGCTATTACCTATTAGTGAACCCCATATTCAATATTATCTGAATGTGTCCAATTGGAATTATCTTCCATTTCTTTAAGGTAGATAGAAATTCAAGGAAGAGAATCATGGGGTAAGAATCATAATGTAGAGATCATCATTTACAGCTGACTCAACATTATATGCTCTTTGCTTTCCAATTAGCTTCCCAGCTCTCATAAGCACTGAATAGCTCAAGAGAGAAAAGCCTGATTTCTCAATGACTCGGTTCATTGCCAATCACTTCTAAAGAGCTGGAAACAATGATGGGATATATAAATCCCATTATTGTAATCACCTCAATTAGCCATAAGTATGAAATTTAAGTTTGCTTTAGTCTTTGTATGGGTTATGTTAAAAAAAAACACATAAAAAGCATTCCTGCTTTCAAAGAAGGATTTCTTATCTAGGCCTCATTTTCTTCAACTGTAAAATGGGATTTAGATCAGGGATCTCAGTCTTCTAAGATACATTATGCAGTCCTTTTGGTCATATAAGTCTCTAATCAAATTAACAAATCTTTGTAAAAAATTTACATAATAGTGATATAAGTAGATGAGTGCTAGAAAGTGAAAGAAATACTATTTCTAATAATAAATTGGAATTTTATTGTTAATAAACAATCTCTGTGACCACTAAGATCCCTCCCAGTCCTAAATGTTTATGATTCTAATCAAACTGGGTCATAAGAACTAGAGCAAGAATGAATGTTCAAAGCCATTTTGTCCAACTCCTTTATTTTACAGATGAGGAAACTGAGGCTCAAAGAGATTGCCTATGATCACATAAGTATCAGGCTAGGGTTTGACCCTCTGCATTCCAACCCCAAATCCAACATTTTTGTCCCTCCAACTACCTCTCAATGGAACTTGTGTACCCCTGTAACCTTTCATTCTTCTTATACTTTTATACCTTAGAGGTTACCCTCCTTCCCACATGTTCAAAGATCCAGTGACACTGGTCTCTTTGCTATTTATCAAAGAAAACACTGCATCTACTGATTGGCATTTTTATTGCCTTTCCCCCATGACCAGAATGTTTTCCTTCCTCATCTCCATCTCCTGGCCTTTCCAGTTTCCTTCAAATTTCAGATAAAATCCCTTCTACAGGAAGTAAGTCTTTTCCAATCCCTCTTAATCCTAGTGCCTTTCTTCAGTTGATTGTTTCCAATTTGTTCTGTATACAACTTGTTTGTACATTGCTATTTGATATTATGTCCCCTGTGTGGTAGCAATCACACTGGCATACCCGGGATGACTGCTAGGACAGGTTCTTAGATCTGCTTTACTGGAAAAGATGGCTGTTTAAGGGATCAAAAATCTTTTAAAATGGCATTCACTAGTTCAGGGGAAAAGTCAGCACCCTGAATGTCAGAGAAAATACAAGCAGAGAAATAAAGACCAACAAACAGGGTTCTGACTGCCTGAATCAGCTATCCAATATATATATCCATTCATGGAGAGAGCCGTTACATCTGAGCAATTGGGGAGCTTTGAACATAAGACCATTCAGAATCTCAACCAGAGAATCCCAAGACCCTTCTCTTAAGTGAGCCCCCAAAGCAAAATACCAATTCAGAGTATATATATATATATATATATATATATATATATATATATATATATATATATATATATATTTATTTATTTATTTATTTATTTATTTATTTATTTATTTATTTATTTATCAGAGCCAGAAGGCATCACAACTCTAAACGGCTCAGTGCCTAATTAAAAATTAGCAAAAGGTGTGAAAGTCTTCCTACAAGCAAGCCTCTCTTAAAAAAGCTTCCCTTAATTGGTTTCACATAAGACCTCTTAATGGGTGGGGAAGATCTTCTATCCCATTTACATTACCTTAGACCTTGAGCTTAAGAGCAGGGACTGCAATATACATGTCTCCTTTCTTTGTAACCCCAGTGTTGCACAGTGTCAGGCACATCATAAGACATTTAATAAATGTTTGTTGACTAGAACTTAAATGCCTGCACAGATGCCTAGATCAGCTTAAGTTTTGTTGAAAATTCTGTGCTAGAAATGAAGGAATTCAAAGTAGCTTTCTCTTTTCCTCCCCTCCAGTTCCAAAGTTACTTTGCTTCTCAAACACCAACAGGCATTAAAGATAATATGGCATTAGCAAGCTCAGTAGGATTTTGAAATATCAGTGGATCCATATTACAGTCTATCAGTTGTCATCAAAACCTCAATTAGTAAGAAGGTGGAAAAACTCAGAACATGAGGATATGAGGCAATAATAAGTTGCATATTAATTGATCACCCTGTAAATGCTCCAGCCAGTCATCTGTTCATCACCTTCTCTCATTTGTCTACCTGTTTCCTTATTACTCTGGAGAGAGAGTAAACAAGTGTCTCTTCCACTTTGGACTAAAACAAAAGGGATATGGATTTATTTCTATTTTGTGAACTTCGAGATGGAGACACAGAGACGCAGGAGACTCATTATGAGCTTTAACTTCCTGGGCATTTGCATTGCCAGTCCCCCATACCTGGAATACTCTCCCTTTTCACCTATTCCCCTGGCTTTCCTGGCTTCCTTCCAGTTAAGGCCTATTGATTTTGCTTCCTTAACATCTCTTTCATACACCCCCATCGCTTCTAACATTGCCATTAACCTGGTGCATTCTCTGATCACTTCATACCTGGATAATTGCAATAGCCTGCTGGTGGGTCTGCTTGCCATAAGTTTCTTCCCATGATAGACCATCTTCCATTCAACTATCAAAGAGACCTTACTAAAGTTCAGGTCCACCATGTCCCTCCCTGTCTGGTCAGTAAAGAGTAGCCTCTCCCTATCACCTCCAGGATCAAATATAAAATCCTATCCCTTCATAACCTGCCCACCCAACCTTTTCAGTCTTCTTACACTCTACCCACCACCTTCGCCCATGCCTGCTCTGATCCAGAGATACCAACCTCAAACAAAACACTCCATTTCCTGATTCAGGGCATTTTCACTGGCTGTTTCCCATGACCAGAAATCTCTCCCTTCTCTGCCCCCTGGATTTCTTGTCTTCCTTCAAGTCCCAAAAAAAGCTTACCTACTACAAGAAGCTTTTACTGCTCCTCTTAATTCTACTGTCTTCCCTCCATCAATTATTTCCAATTTACCTAGACTATATCTTATTTGTATGTTATTGTTTAAATGTTCTCTCCTCCATTAGACCATGAACTGTTTTTGAGCAAGACTTGTCTTTCTTAGTATCCCATGTGCTTAGCCCAGTACCTGGCAATTATTAAATATTTTTGGACAGATTGACTGACTTTACAATCATAGTTCTAGGCAATTTGGTTCTTAATCCCTGCATTTCCTGCTTTTTGTCTGACTCCTAAAAAAAGTCTAAGAAATTGCATAGGTGGAAACCAAGCTCCCTGAAAACCTGGCTTACATTCATGCATAGACATTTATGTTTATGCACAACTACATAGAACATACTTCCTCTGAACATAATGGCCTAATATAAAATTTCCAGCAACACATATGATTTATTGACAAAGGTCTGAAGATGGTTTTAACCACATAAGAAAGCAATATAATCATAATCTTTTATAGCAAGGGCTTGTTTCATTAATTTCAATCACTAAAGTTGGGGTTTCATTTACTCCTTTTTCTCAGTAACCAAACCTTGATTGATTTCCCAGAATTTATTCCTTCCTTTAGGCAAGTTACTCATTGATTTATAAGGTGCGAGACTTCTAGTCAATGCAGTCTCCTGCATGTTATTTATTTATGACATCCAAGAGAAGCTTACCCCTTTAGTCACGTCAGTTTCAAAGCTAGGACTGTTTGTACAATCCTGGAGGAGAAATTTGACTATTCCTTGTCACTTTTAATAGTGGGAATGGCATAATAATTCATTATTAATAGGATTATTCTTTTGATTTTCACAGATGCATAGAGAAGAAGCAAGAAATGGTATATAAAGAGGTAGACTTAGAGTCCAGAAGGCTTAGGTTCAAATCTTGCCTGACACATAATGACTGTATGGCTTTGGGTATTTCACTTAACTTTTCTATATACCTGGCTCCTTGCTACGACTATAAATTTCAGGAGAGTAGTTGATCTTCATTAATATGGGTAATCTCCTCACTAGGAATTCTCTGCAGGTTAGACCCCAGAACACAAACTTCCCTTTAAGTTTCTGAAATGATGGATTATTTTAAATACTGTCTTGTTCATCTACAAACACTGACCGAATTTTGATCTACAATGCAAAAATCTAGGAGGGTAAGTATATTGCTTCCTTCTTTCTTTCATTTTGACAATGCAGACTAATGCTTATTGTCCAGCTCTGATTTAGTTCATCAGACTATATAGTCACTATAATAACTGACAAAGTTTAATCAAGCATTTGTGAATGAGTCTCCCATTACTACACAAGAGATTAGTTATGACAGCCAGAGTTAGGAAGATATTTCTATTTGGATAGAGGTGTTTTATTTTTCCATTTCTAACTCTTCTCCATCCATTAAGACAGAACCATTTGTTCAATAATTATTTAATATTTGTTCCTTTTTATTGCCTTCTTTGTTTTTTATCAGAATGCATTAAAGTTTTTTATCTAATACATAAATCCAATAACATCTCATTCTATTATAGGAAAAAATATAATAGGGGAAATAAAGTTCGTGTACGTAGGCCAAAGAGTAGATTTTTGAGCTAGAAGGGACATTAGAAGTTAAAGAGTCCAACACTCCATTTTACAGATAAGAAAACTGGGACCCGGAGAGGTGAAATCACTTATGCAATGTCACACATGTTCCTGAGTAGGGAAGCCAGGCTTTAAACTCAGATTTCCAACTCTGAACCAATTGTTCGTTTGTTTTGGCCTAATTCTTTTTCCCACTAGACTCCCAGGATAGTTGCTATTAACACTGTTCTGACAGACCTTGGAAAAGATCATCTTATAGTAAATTTATAATATCCTAGAGGTCAGAGAGCAGTAACTCAAGACTGATTGAGCTGGTGGGGAGCAGGTGCAGAAGTATACCTAGGCAGAAAGAGTCTAGTAGCTAGTCTAGGTCTACTAGTCAAGGTACTGAGTCCAAACAATGTCAGAGGGTTAAGAGCAGCACCAGCAAGTAGGAGATGCCAGAGGTAAATTATGATCCCAGAACAAGGGCTATTTGCCTTCTGCACATATAGATTGACAAGGCCTCACTCATGTCCCTTTACAGTTAGACAGAACTCCAAAAATGACCTCACTTCCTAGAAAGCAGCATTAGAGGTGATAGCTATAAGCCTATAAAAGATCGTAAGTCTAAAAAACAATGATAATAAAAATAATGATAATAGCACTGTACCCACCTCCCTTCTCAAATAACCTAAAAGTATAGGATCTCAATCTGTTGGGGGTATACGTGCAATTGCCCTGGAGCCGTGAGACCTGGAGCATGCTGACTTTACAGTAACACTGTGGAGGTAAATCAAACATTCTGTGAGACAGCTCTGCTCCAGAAAGGGAGCTCCGTGACCTTCTGACTTGTTGCCAACTGATAGTGTCTTCAAGTGAAGAGAAGCCTTGAGATTCCACGGAGGTTTGCAACTTCCTGCCCAGTACTTGGAGCCTGATACAGAGTACTTGGCCATGACTTAAGAGGCACATGGGAACGAGGACAATGTTGTACTCCCAAAGATAGTAGTTTATGATGGCTATACAATTATACACTATATACTCTGAACTCTTAGCTGATCATGTAGAAGTTAGGATGTAATTGCATAAGAAACTACTGAATAAAGTCTTGTTACTCTTTGACTCTTCTGGCTTGGAACTCTGTTCTTGGGGAACATAGCTGGACTATGACCAGATGTACACTGAGGTTAGACCTGGCCGCCCCTGACCTTGGAGGTCGGATCATCAATCCTAGTACCTCTTAGGGATTGGGCTTGAAAATTTCCTTGCCTCACAACTATCCTGGCTGTATCATTGCCATTGGTGGAAACTGAGATTGTTCTACCATCCATTTCAATTCAATAAATATTCATTAAACACCTACTATGTTCAAAGAACTATGCTAGGTACTAGGGATAGAAATATAATTTTTTTAAGTGTTGGAGGTGCTTCTGTCCCATTAGGGGGGCTTCAACATGGCCACAAATAAATATAAAGAATACAAATTAATATAAAATAATTTCCAACTGAGGGATCAAGAAAGAGTTTATGCTTTTGCCTTTTCTTCTGATTCTTTGTTCATAACATGACTAATGTGGAAATCTGTTTAACATGACTGTACATGTATAACCTATATCAGATTGTTTGCTGTCTTGGGGAGAAAGGAGGGAAGGGAGGAAGAAAAATTTGGATTTCAAAATCTTACAAAACTGAATGTTGAAAATTATCTTTACACATAATTGGAAAAAATGCCATTAAGAAAAAACATTTTTAAAGAAAGAGAACATGCAAAAGCCACATGGATCCTCTGTCTGCTACCACTGCTATTGTTATCAACCACCATAAAAAAGTGTTGGCAGCATGTTGGCCAGAAGGAAAGGAGACAAAGATCTGTTAGTCACACCATTTCAATTTTAATTCTAGTCCCTTATTCATTCCAAGTAAACTTCTGATTTTATTTTGTTTCCCTAGCAGCCTCCCCTACTGGAAAGAGATGTTTCACATTTTAAATTATTTGACTGACTTTCTGATTACAATCAGTTACCATATATTTGTCATGAACCAATTATTCCAAGACTTGGTCAACCCTGGACCACTAACTAATCCAATCCAAAAAAGTAAGCATTTATTAAATGCCTATTATATTCAAAGAGCTCTCCAAGATTCTGGGTGTACCAAAAAAAGAAAAGAAAAACAGCAATTACCCTCAGGAAGTTTATAATCTAAGTAAAGATTCAAGGCCTAAAGTGCTTTATGACCAGACTCCAAAACATAGATGAGGTAACATAAATCTTGAGACTTTTTTTCTAACTTTTGACTTACCTTATCAACCACACTTATTCTGCCCCTCTGAGCTAGTGTATCAATTTGAAATGTTTAATATTCTTTATCAGTAACAAATATCAGGATTCTTATAGCTTTTCCTCATGTATTTATTCATCTTTTTACCAAGAAAATTGGCAATGAGTAATTTCAAAAATATAAAATAAACTGTTTTCCCCTTTGGGGAATTTAGTTCCTGAGGATATAATAAAGAGTAACATTTGATCAGAGAGAACAAAGTAAAATATTTCTCCTTTCTGCCAAGATCAGTGGACTTTATTTTATTGAACTAAATTATAGGATACAATAATGTATGGGGGCAGCTTTCTCTCTAAAATGTCATTGCTGTGATTTTTAAGAAGTTATATTTTTCTATTATTAGGCACACAGACTACTATTTTCCTTAAGAAATATGCTAGAAAGAAATACATTATACTGTTGAAATGAATGGCACGCACCAAATAAAACACAGTGTTTTGAACATTGGGTGCTACAATTCTCTAAGAATAAATGGTTAGGAGGATCTTTGTGCCTGGTCCACACCTGAATCAGGAGGAAAGTCTGTCTTCTGTAAGAAAAACTGGTAAGAATGACTTCCCACTATATAAACCAGAAAAGGGACTCTCTGTTGCTTTAAGACTTCAGGGATTCCCAAATCTCTTCAGAAAGAAAAGTAAGGAGGTCTTACCGAATATTAAGTTTCTGATGGCGGATTTCTGCCAGTCACCTTCAGAAGAAGGTCAGTGAGACCACATTACAGTTAGTATTTTTTTAGAGCATGTAGCCTTATGTTTTTGTTAAACATTTGAAATTTGCATTTGAAAGACTTTTGTGCCAAATTTTGTTTGTCAAGGGACTGATGAATCACTTGGGTTTTACACAACCCTTGTTTTTCTCTACTTTCCTTTCATATTGTTTGTCTCCTGGCAATTTAGCTATCTGTTAGCACTTCCCCCACACTGGAGTGGGATCTAAAAGAGGGAAAACTCCAGTTAAACCCATATTTTGCTATTCTTTAGTAGCTCCCATGAAACCTCTAATGAATCTGCAGTAGAAATTCATATACCTTCATGTTGCCCTTATTCTCCAAGGCACAAAACTCCTAAAAGACAAGTAGACAGTTAAAACACCAAAACTTGATCATTCACTCACAACAGTGATGACAAATATCAGGTTATTCAATGACAATTTACCCTTTACATTATGAGATATAGCGTGCCTGCAGACAACAGAAACAGTTCCACTCACCTTATATGAATGGTCATCCCTACATGTAATTGTGCAATTTATTAAATTTCCCCAGTCTTTCTTTCTTTGACCTTCTTCCATTGATCAGTGGCCACTATCAGTTTCCAGATCCCCTATACCCTCCTGACCTTGGTCCCTTCACTGGAAAGAATCAGATATTAGTCATTTCTACTTATTGATTAATCAATAAATTGTACTTAAGTGGGAATGAGTTTGAAAAGGATATGTGTTCTCCTCTGGGCATTTGCATTTTTATTCCTTCATTTCTAATTTTGGAATACAAGGCTTTTATTCCCTTGCTAGAAAAATTTCAGACACCAGCAAGCAGGTGGGGAGATTTTAGATTTGGCAAGACTCTCCTAAAGTCATATTACTAAGTCAGGGGAAAATCTGATTTTGTCCTTTTAGATTTGGAGGAGGAGGGGGAAAATGCCTTCCTCCAGCACTCTCCCTGACACCTTTCTGTGCCTGAGAACACAAGGCAGGCTCTTTGCCACTTCTTTTTGTCTTGCTAATCTCTGCACAGAAATTTCTAGACAGGATATTTTGTCTTTGACGTGACATTTCTTTGTAGTTAATGAGAGTTGTTATACCAACTCCATTTCTGAGGTCTTGAAACTCAACCCTGTGTTACTTATATATTTTTTTACCTCTCATTATGTTGGTCCTAAGAATGAATGTTCCCTTTGTTAAGAGAGATTCTATATAACTGAATTTTATGACAGTGAGAGTAATCCATACGTAGAGTAAAGGAGTGATAGACCCAAAGTTGGAAGTAAACTCAGAGGCCATCTGGGCCAACAAGCTTATTTTCTATAGGAGGAAACTGAAACTCCTAAAAGTCACTTGACCTGTCCAAGGTCTCACAGTTAACAAGTAGCAAAACCAAGATTCAAATGTAGGTCCTCTGACTTCAGATACATCTCCCTTTTCCATATACCACGCTGAATCTTATCAGCATAATTTCCTTAGTCTAGAAGTTCCTTCATAGCATTGTTCAACTTCTTATTGCCCTTCTTTCACTATTGTGACTTTCACCAAGGTTAAAGTCCTCTTTAGCCTTATTGAAATTCACACAAACTTAACCTGCCCAAACTCCCATATTGCTATTTACTTGGATGCTGGAAAAATGGAGGTTATCTCTGGCCCTCTAACCATCAACAAGGATCTATAAAGCACCATTTTTGTATTCATCACCTTACTGAGTCCTGGGGAATAGGGGTACAGATAACTGTAATGCTTCCTGTCTTTCATCTGAGAAGTTTCATTGAATTAATTTAGATGGGTGAACTCTATCCCTTTACAACCTTTGTTCATTCAACAAATCTTTACTGAATACGTGCAAAGTGCCCCTGCAAGAAGCAGGAGATGAAGAATTGTGTGCATGTTTGCTGAGTGAATATTTGATTTGATTAGATAAGTAGACAAGACATGCATAGAAAAAATGAAGAGAGAATGGCACAGTAAAATGTCAATGAAACCAATGTTTCAGTGCTACTGGGTTTGTACATCCTCTAGCAGTGGTCCAAAGAGAACCCTGACCAACGTCAGCTAAATCTATTAATATAACAAAAAAGCATTCTGATACAGCTTTTTTCCCCCTTTTCTGTGGCTTTATTTTTCCCTCAGCTCTTTTCCTATCAATCATATACAAGTCCTAGTCTCCATTTTCTGAAGAAAAGCAAGTCCTCCACAACTGCAATTTATCCCATTATATTGTATCTTGATTTTTTTACTATAGACCAAAAGGTGATCTCATCTGTATGTAAATGGGGACTTCAGCATGCTAATCTAAGAATGATTGACTTGTAAGAGAATAATACAAGTGAAAAATGTGAAAGGGAGCTAAGCATCAAGTTGGAGTCAGAGATGGAGAGAAGCTGAGCAGCTCAAAATTGCTGATTTGATGGTGATGAAAATGCTGCAAGGGAAGCCAGGGGTACCTTGGCTGACCAGAGGCAAGTCAGCTAGAAAATGCTGGAGTGTTTGTGCAGGAGGATAGAAAGTATCTAAAGAAGAGACATTGGATAATGAAGTCCTGCAAGAAACCAAGGGTAAGAAAATTGCTCAAGCACAATTTGTGCTATTCATGCATAAGCACAGAAAAGGTATCTTAAAGGTCATTTAGCCTAGCTCTCATTTTGTAGAGAAGAAAAAAATCCACACACACATACATATATACACATACAAATACATCTGCATATATACATATACATGTACATATATATATATGCACACCTTCTATATGTAAATGACAATGAATTAATGAGCTTCAAAAGGAGCAATCATCTTTCAAGGTTTATTTAACCCAGTTATTACCTCAAACAACCAATAAGTATCTATTAGACCTACTAGGTGCCAACCTCCATGCTTGGCACTTGGGGATACAAAGACAGAGTGAAGATTCCCCTGGACTCATGGTGTTTACTTTCTGTAGAGGGAGATAACAAGCATAAACTTACCTTAATTCCTCCAATTGGAAGTGTTTTTTCCCTCCTTTGAAAGTTTTAATTTGAGCCTAGAATTGAGTTGGAGAATTACCTGACCCCAAAATTAGGCCTAAAGGAATGAGCTGGATGATTTAAGAATGAAGTTCTTATCAGTATGTCCATATTTTTGTTGTTGTTCAATAATTTTAATCATGTCTGACTCTTCATGAACCCACTAGAGGTTTTCTTAGTAAATATACTAGAGTGGTTCACCATTTCCTTCTCCAGCTCATTTTATAGATGAGGAAACTGAGGCAAACAGGGTTAAGTGACTTGTCTAGGATCATACAACTAGTGTCTGAGGCTGTTTGCAAAATATATAACATAAATAAAAAGCAATTTGGAGTCACCAAAATTAGTCAGCTACAACAAATGATAAAAACTAAGCTAGGTAAAGTTTGCTCTCCATATCAGTGGCGATAACATACACTGATGAGATGAGGTATCTTTTAAAATTAGATAATAGCAGCTGGCAATCAGCCTATTTGATCTTGAGTTGCTACTGATAGGAAATATCATCAAAGTTTTAAGGATTTCTGTTTTTTAGCATTTTTATTTTCTTCAGAGCTAGCACAGGGCTATAAAATTATTTCTTTCAAGTAACAATTATAATTTGAGCAATATTATAGCTTCATTTGGCTGGGCCTAGCATTATAAAGTACTATAAAAAGCTGAGATTAAAGGACCCCTTTTATCAATGGCCTATCTTAGGTTTTCTCTGTGGAGACTGACAAATCTATTTCATAAAAGTACTTGTACCCAAAAAATAGGATTACAGATCATAATTTTGATAGAATTTTAGAGAGACCCTGAGTACTAAGGGATCTGCCAACCTACCAGGAAGCTAATAAGAAACTAGAAGCATAATTCAAAAGCATAGATGAAAAAAACATGAAGATGTAGTGACAGAGGGATAGAATGACCAGAAAGATTGAACAAAGATAAGTTGACTAGCTTGTCTAGGATCTCTTTGGAGTCATGTGTAATGGAAATGCAGATTTAAAGATCGTCCCTGCCCCTAGCTTAAGTGCACCTGGAGCCTGTGGTGGGAGGCTTGTTTTTCAGGGAAGCCCACACCTTGATACTTTGTGATTGGGCAGTGGGTCAAGGAGGTTGTTACATTCTCTGAGCCAGGAGAAGACTATATAAACCCTGATGAGAAGCTTAGCTTTGGGGCTCACTTTGAGAAGTATTGTGTGATTTGACCAGATGAGACTCTGGGAAGCAGTTGTTGAGAGCCCCCTGGCTTTGAAAACCCAGATGTTGATGCTTCCTTCTCTGGTAACTGTGATTTGGTATTGATATAATGGTAGGACAGTTTGGAAGCCTGTCTGTTTGATCTGTAAGTTCTGTAACTCTGAAGTTTGGGGTGCTGACCTTTTTCCCCTGAACTAGGTAATGTGTGTTTGTTTGATTAAAGTAAGCTTGTTAACCCATTTTGAGTTGCTTTCCTTTTGAAAAGCAGATCTAAGAACCTGTGTTGGCAGTCACCCTGGGGATATTGGGGTGCTTGCTGATACATCATGTTTGGGGGAGGGGTAGAATTCAGCTTTAAATGCTATTCATAAGTGATAACATGAAATACTAAGACACTAAATAGAAGAATTTGCAGAGAATTCTTTATATTGGTATTGAAAGCCATTCCAGGCAAAGTCCATACTGGAAAATATGGAATTCATCGAATCTTACTGGGAAAATGGTAATGGCCATCTTTGCAGCAAGGAAACCAGGGAGGGTTGCTTTCCTTTGAATTATTTGCTTCCTTTATTTCCAACGAAATTGTTAATGGTGTATGGTTTGTATTAGTAAGCTGTGAAATTTCCTTTACAAGCTTAATTCCTTGATATGTTACCCTGCCATGCCCTGGGCATTTTAATGTCACTCGAGGTTTATTGATGATGACATCTATATGTGGTGACATATAAACAATGAGATGATCATCAAGGTGATTAATAGCACCTTGATGGATGATCATATTCCTGGGACACATCCTTGGACTTTTCCTTTAAAAGGAAAGCCAAAGAGAGTAAGAAAGCAAGATATAAATAAAATATGTTGATAGGAGTCTTCAATTCCTGGAAAGAAATCTGAATATCAACCTGGTCCCTCTAAGGAATTACTAGGCTCCAACAGAGGAGTACCTACATAATCACAGAGATAGCATCTGTTCAAGGCATTGACAGAATGACAGAGGAATAATTCCTAGATCCAGTCTCCTGGACTCAAAGAGGAGTTGATCAACCATATCTGAACTAAGCAGGAGAAATTGTAGTCCAAGTCTATTAAGAAAAAGTTTTCATTCCAAAAGAAGAAACTATGCATAAGGTATAACAAGACACAGAGCCTCAATAGGGAAAAGAAACCCAAAATGTATCCTTCTTGGTACTGAATTACACAGAATGCTCAGGTCTAGTAAAAGAATTCAATTCTCTAGAGACACTGAGTACTTTCCATGAACTAGGGAAACGTAGGTAAGTAGAAATACAGTACAACCTACAAAAAGTACAGTGTGGAAGATTGCATTAACCCCAGAAGAGACACAAGTTCACTAGAAAGGGAATGGAAAGTATCGGTATTTTGTATGGATTCAGATATAAAGTTTCTGTGGTTATTTTCCCTTTAGATAAAACCCTCCTATCTTCAACATTTCATTATTCTTGGTGCTTTCATGGGAGGTGAACAATCAAACTCTACTATTTCCAGAGAAAAGTATAAGAGGGGCATGAGCCAAAAGAGTGAGTTTATGGGGAAAGTCTCAAGATTAAACCCAAACCTTCAGTTTTAGGATACCAGTTAACACTACAAATTAAAAAACTGAGACCAGAAGAGGTAGCTTTCTCAAACTCACAGTAGTAGAAAGACAGAGCCAGGGTCTGAACCCGGGGTGGTTTTGTTTGTTTGTTTTATTCCAAATCTAGTTCTCGTACTAGCATGGTTTTATAAATTAATCCACTTATGATTATTATATCACTTCAAGATATCCAATTGAGTAGATGATTGGGTAGGCAGTGACTGATTTCAACAATTTATCAAAAATGAACTACCTACTCTGTATAGTAGTACACTGTGCTAGGTGATAGAAGAATATAGGCAAGACATATTATCTTTCTCCGTGTAGTTTATAATATAATAAGATTACCTGTCATATGAATGTATTACAATAAAAAATAATACATGATAAGTTTATACAAGTTTAAGTACTGCATCTCAAAATAGGTATTCTAAAAAATAAACAGTATACTACAAATCAGGACTAGTTCTGGGCAAAACTGTGAAGTGGGTCAAGTTTGCCTTATAGAGTCCCACCCTACCCCCTCTGTATATATCCTCTTTCCTATCCCATCCCTGGAACCCTGACATTTGGATATAGTCTTATCATCCTTTCATCCCTTATCTAGACACTCAGGAATAGATTCTACAAGCATTCTATAAAATATAGAGCTATTAAAACTTATAGACTCTATAAGCACTTATACCACTAGGATATAAATGACTGGTGAGGCTTAATATTGATGGAAGTACTTACATTTTCCATAGGAGTTTTGAGACAAAAACAAAGAGATTGGATGATGACAGTTCTACTCCTTCACATTCTATAATGCTATGAATCAATTTCTAATTAGGCATGGTTGGTAGGAAAGGTATTTTCCACCAAGGGTCATAATGTTCTGCCTCCTTTTATAATGTAAACAATATCTCCATAAATGTTAGTTCTGACAAATGTTTAGAAGTAACATTAGTGAGATTCATTAGGTCAATTCAATTAAAACAACATTTATCAAGCATCAACTATAATCAAGTAAGGAAGATAACATGATATAACAATAATACAAAATAACATCTGAGTTCAAAAAGGAGGTAAAAATATTGCTATGAAAATTCAGATGATGGAGAGATCACTTTTAACTGGAAGATCAAAAGAGGTTTTATGGAAGTGATGGGATTTGGTCACAGTCTTAAAGTTTGAATACTATCTAAATGTTATGTGTTTCTGTGTACCTCAGAATGTATATATGTATATATATATGTATACATATATAAACATATGTATGTGTTTATATATTTGTAGTGGATATAAATGGTATATATCTTAGTTATTAGAGATTATGAGAGTTGAAAGGAATCTAAGAGATTATTTAATCTATTAAATTTTAACCCTATTAAATAAGAACAACCTGAAGCCCAGGGGGTCATGAAGAGATTAAGGGAATAAGAAATAAAACTACATTTGGATCCATATTGTTCCAAGAACTTGGATTCTAAAAAAATAATAAAAATAAATAAATAATAAAAAATAAAAGAAATTAAGAAAAGAACGTGGATTCTTCCACTGCAGTATTAAAGTATCATCCAAAGAAGATATTATTGGGTTTTCTTACTATGAAATTCACTTCTGTAGTGAAAAAGTATGGAGAACTCTCTTCATTACACTTTATATTTTGGAACATAGTAGACAATTTAAAATGTTGACTGGAAATTATTCTTAATATTTCTGGAATATTTTTAGTTGTCAAGGACAGAAATCACATATTTTGTTCATGCATTCTGAATGTTCTGAACACTTGTTGAATACAAGCATTTATTAAGCATTACTGTCAAGGAGCTTACATTATTTTAGGGAACATAACACTTACATACAAAATATATAAAAAGTTAATACACAGTCATTGGTGGAGGAACTAACAACTGAGAGAATCAGGTTCAGTCTCATGTGGGAGGCAGGACTGGTGCTGGGCCTTGGTGGAGGCTAAGGAAATCCAAAAGGAACAAAAGAGGAAAGGCTAGATTTCAACTATTGGTGACGGTGTCTTCAAAGGAGCAGAAATGGAAAGTGTACAAGGAATAGAAAGTAGGCCATCCCGGCTAGAAGGGTAAAGGGTAAGAATGTACCATAACCCTGGAAAGGTAGCCTGAAGTTAGACGGTGAAGGTCTTTTCATGGCAAGCTGAAGAGTTTACATTTTTTCCTAAAAGTCAACAGAAAGTCATTGGAGCTTATTTAACAGAGTATCTACATAGTCAGGAATATCAATTTAGCAGCTTCCTAGAGGACAGACTGAAGAGGTAAGAGACTAGAAGTTGAAAGGAGGTTATTGCAATAATCCAAGAGAGAGGTGATAGGGACCTGAACAAGATTGGGGAGCATGTGCACGGAGAGAAGGCCTTGAGAGGTATTTTGGAGATAGAATTGACCAGCATTAGCAAATGATTCAAGACGGGGGCGGGGGGAGAAGAATTATTACATGATTTAGCAACTTTATGCTTAGAAAAGTTTTACTTGGAATTTAAATTTTAGTTCATTCATTCAACAAATATTTTCTCTACCTAATGTATATGTGACATTGTATTGGGTTACTATGAAAGATACAAGATATGTAGAAACAAGATATCCTTGCCTTCAGGGAGCTGTCAACTAGATAAGAAGCCAGACACAGGAAGAAGTACAAATAAATGTAATTTAAGCTATTAAAAGCTGAGCGAAAGTACAAAAGGGAAGGTCCAGAATTGTATTTGAAGGCTTTCTGGAGAAGGTGATTTCTAGAATGAGAGGATTCTAGAGTAGAGAAGTTATAGACATGTCCAGTGAGAGGTAAGAATAACAAAAACAGTGACAAGAAGTTAGTGTATATGTTGTGCTTTAAAGTTTACAAAGCACTTTGTATATTTCATTTGGTTCTCACAACAATTCTGTGAATAGAGCAATTGTTAAGCATATTTTACAGATGAGATGTCTGACACTGAGAGATTAAATGACTTGCCCAAAATATAACAGCTAGGAAGTAGAGGTGGGCCAATAGAATCCTGCAGGTTTTATCCAAGAATTGGTTTTGGTAAGTCCAGAGAAGCTCCTTGCCAGATTTACCTCAGAGTTATGAATGTTTTGATCATAGAAACACATAAAGATCATCTACTGAGACACAGAAAGTTTGAAGTTGGTGTTGGTGAAAAAGTTAAATACATATATATACGTGTGTGTATGTGTTATGATATATATCATATATCACAGGTACCTGAAATTTTTAAAGGAATATGGGGATAAATCAAACAAGGGTAAACTCCAAGATGGAGAATATATTGTATGTAGTTTTTGTATCTTTTATCTAATAGTTTGACCATTGACCATTATAGCTGCTGCCAGATACAGTTGTTATATGCCAAGAGAAACCAGCCTTTACCTTCTACGTAAACTCCACATGGGTGGGACACTTCTTTTGGACTCTTAAAAAAGAAGGGATCTAATTCCAGGGTTGAAATCCCATCAGGGATACAAGAACTGTGGGGTCAAATCACTCGAGTAAATCGGGGAAGCTTCCTAGACCTAGGCAGAAGAAGGAAAGGTATTTCTGGTGCCAGCAGGACTTTGTAGACCACCCAAAGAAGATGGAGACTCCAGGCAGCAACTAAAGACCATGAAGAGGGAAAGAGAAAGTAATACTTGGCAGGGACCTGGATAAAGGGAGCAATTAGATCCCCATAGCTTCCCAATGAAAAAGGAACAGCTGCCCAAAGAGATGCTGGACTGGAAACAGAGCCTGAGATTTTCTCTACAGCTGGTATCTCATTCTGGGCAATAATGTGAGTTGTGATGTCTGTATTAAGCATCTATACCAGGTGAGGGTGCCCACTGGAAGAGGCCCTCTATTGCTTGGCTAAAGGCTTGAAACGAAAGGCTGTCTTTGTCTAGGCTTTTTGCCCTTCTTAGTCTCTGTGCTTGCAGGCCCTTATTGGGGTGGGGTAGAGCAAAAGCAGATAGACACATGAAAAAAATATTTTGTAAAATGCTTCCCTCAAATTGTACTCATTCCTCTTTTTAAAAGGGGGTGTTCATAACAATATTATACTGACTCCTAACTTGCCCCTTCCCAAGTCATCTTCTTATCTTTATTGCAGAAATATCTTTAATAAAATGTTGGAAAAATAATAGATATTGCTTCAGGTTTTGGCAAATTAAGAAACAGATGCAGGAAATTCTCAGTTTCTAATTGCTCTTGGCATCACACCAGATATACTTACAAAGAACAGGTGTTTAAAGAGAAAGTTGATTATTCTACAGAATCAGGGTTGAAAACAAGCATTTGGTAATAGTGTTTTTTTAGAATTTGTCTAATTCTTTATTTGGGATTCAAGGTGTTAGTATTTGCACACGGCTAGCTATAATCAAAGTCAAAACTTCAGAGATAAATAGGTTAATTGACTTTATTATAGACAGATTTCTGGCAAGATCAGTTAATTGGTATACTTCAAGTGGTAAAATAGTTTGGCTTTTTTTTGGTATCATAAAATCATAGAATTACAGAATGTCAGTGGATTTTATAAATCAGATCCCACTCCCTTGTCTCACAAATGAACACCCAGAGAAGCTAAATAATTTAGGAAAACCTACCCAGCTAATTATTAAAAGAGCCTTAAGTAGGATCATAGAATATTAGAATTAGAAAATACTTTAAACATCATTCAGTTAAAGTTGTCCATCATTTTGGTAATGAGGAAATTGAAGTCATAAAAGTAGTAAGTAGGTTTGAATCCAGATCTCTCTCTCTCTCTCTCTCTCTCTCTCTCTCTCTCTCTCTCTCTCTCTCTCTCTCTCTCTCTCTCTTTCTCTCTCTCTTGCTTTTTGGAGGGAAATTGGGGTTAAGTGACTTGACCAAGGTCACATGTCTAGTTTTTGCGTGTTAAGTGTCTGAGGCCAGATTTGAACTCGGTCCTCCTGACTCCAGGGTTGGTGCTCTATCCACTACACCACCTGGCCACCCCAAATCCAGATATCTCAATGGATAAAAAGCATATAGTATAATGAATAGAATTGGGGGTTTGGAATCAGGAAGACCTGAGTTAAACATTCACTTACTAGTTCTATGACCCTAACCAAGTCACAACTTCTTTGTTCTCCAGAGAACTTCTTAGGATTCATCTACTATGTCTTAGATGTGTTGCCAAATTCAGGGATTGATGGAGGGATTTCCCCTACATGGATTTCCCCACTGATGTCTAACTCTTTGCACATTTTATAAATCCAACTTCTCCAGTGATGTTTCCATTATACCACAGTTAAGGAATTTCCTCATTGTTTTAAGAGATGAAAACTTCTTGTAAAGTCCAAAAATCCACCTGAGAAGTAAGAAAAGTTTAATTATGTGAATTTTCTTTTCTTTCTGCTTTTAGTGATATTCCTTGTCTGAATAATTTTATATTCACAAAGAATTATTTATACCTTACTTAGAGTCATGGAACCCTAGACAAGGAGGGCTTCCTCTTCATAGTTAAGCAGTCTAGTTTGGGGTTGCTATTTTAAGAATGATTAGGACAATGGGAAAGTCAGCTGAAGTATTTCAACTAAAATCACAAAGAGTTTATAAAGGCTTACAATAACATAATTAAATCATTAAAGGTAAAGAATGAAAAATTATTGAGGCAGTCAAATTTTATTTGCTAGGGTTGTGAAGAAGAAACTCATCTTTCAAAAGGGAGGACGGGAATCTTTTATCAGTCTTAATTAGAAAAAAATAATAGGGTAATTGGGGAAAGAATTCAGTTGCTCCCCTTATTTTTCTCAAGTTACTTTTTCTCTCATAACGGTTTTTAAACAAAGGCTTACAAATGAACCCAGTCACATTAAAAATAAATATTTAATAAGGAAGGAAAGTATATAAATTTATATAGTATTCAAATTTATAAATACATATATATACAGAGAGAGAGAGAGAGAGAGAGAGAGAGAGAGAGAATTTCCATGATTTTAAGGTCACTGTGCTAAGTGCTAAAAAAAAGAATAAAATTTAAATAATCACCAATACATTAAATATGTATTAAAATCCCACCATATAGGTGCTGGGCATAAAAAGATAGAATCAAATAGTACCTGTCCTCAAACAGTCTACATTCTGTTGGAGAAAGATGCAATATGTATTTAGATATAGGTCATGTTCTTCTCAATTCCTGACAAAATATAACCTCTCCCCCATTCTCATGAGCTTCACACACACAGATACAGCCTACTAGATATGAACATTGATGTCTCTAATATATATATGTATAGATAATCATATATATACAATTATATATGTATCACATATTATTATGTATCTCTAGTATATATATATATATATATATGTATGTATGTATATATGATAAATGATTTAGAGGGTTATAAAACAAAGTACTATATAAGGCCCCAGATTGAAGTTCCTCACCAACAAAGGGTTCAGGGGAAGTTTCCAAGAAGAGCCAGTATTTGCATTGTGTTTTAAAGGTTGTGTTGAGATTTAGCAAATAAAGACTGGAAGAAGGACATTCCAGAGTGAGGAATGGTGTGAACAGAGGCATAAAGACAGTAATACAGAGAGAATACAGTTTAATTTGGCTCGACAATAGAATGCATGGAGGGGAATAATTTGTACCAGGGCTGGTAAAGTCAGATGGAGACCCTTAAATCCTAAGCAAAGAAGGTGTGGGAAACCACTTCATTTTAATCAGTCAATCAACAAATATTTATTGAGTATTGACTATGTGTGACACAACCATTGTGCAGAAACAAAGAAAAATTAATCTGAGTACCTTCCCATAAGGAACTCAAAATTTAGTTGGAGTTTCCCTTAAAGAAGAAATCACTTTCAGAAAACACATCTTGCAATTTAATTGTATTTATTACATCACTTTCCTACCCATGTGTTTATAATAACTTCCTGTTATCTCTCATATGAGGTATAGGCTAGAGGGGTTTCTTTTTTGGACATAGTTAGACTAGATGAGGTGCCTTCTAACAGAGATTCTATAATAGTGTGTCCGCTGTTTATCATTCAAGGCTTTCCACTACCCATCCAGGCTTCTATCTCAGCAATATCTTTTCTTATCATTTGCCAACTGATGAGAGCTACCTGTTCTATCTAGTCAACCACTACATACAACTTATTTACTCCTCATTTTATTCTTTGTTTTATTTCATTCCTTCTATATTTATAGCATCTATTATTTATTCACTTTAATCATATATGTCTACTATATCCCCATTTATAAAACTAATCCCACCAAAAGAAGAAATATCCAGGGAAGTTTTCCCTAAAAAAATTTGCCTATAATAATAAGTATTTACATATGTAATGGTAATGGAAATTTGAAGATATTCTCTGTGCCCCTTAATAAGCCAAATGTAATCCCATGGAGCCCAAGGGGAGCAGAGCTTGTTGAAAGGGTGGAACAGGAAGGGTGGATCAGGAAGGAGCAGGAAAGAAAACCATAACTGCTGAAAGTAAGGATTATGCAGACTGAGCAGCTAGCATGAGTGAGAGAGGGGCATTCTTGCTTAATGCAGCCTGTTTTGCTTTTAAGGCCTGATGGAGGGAAGGCTTGGGAATGTTGGTGTTTTCTGAATTGGTTATGTGTACCAATTTCTTGGTTGCTATGATGGATTTGACTTTCTGGTTTGGGGATTGAATTTTCTGGTATTTGAATTACTGTTTTGGTTCTGTCTTGCATGTGGAAGAGTCTGTTACATTTTGTGATTCACAACTACTCCAGCATATTCATAGCTGCCATGGGCACTGTGAATATGTTATTGGCTTTATAACATAACACTTCAAGGTTTGCATGTTATCTCATTTAATTATCATAACAACCTTGGAGGGTATGTACTATTGTTTTCCCCATTTTATAAGTGAAGAAACTGAGACCAGTAGAAGACATGTCCATGGTCATACAGATAGTATATGTCAAAAAAAATATTTGAACCTAGGTCTGCTAACTCTAAGTCTAGCACTCTACCCACTGCATCACCAAACTGTGTTGTTTATTTATGCTCAGGATTCAGATGTAAACATTTCATTCTTTTAGACATCTATGTTCTGTCAGCTCAACTAGATATTCGGTTCCTTGAGGACAGGGAGCATGTCAGATAGATGGGGGAGGAGGGGACAGGGAATAAGTATTTATTAAGTGACTACTATGTACCACACACTGTGCTTAGTACTTTACATCATCTGTTTTATCCTCATAACAACCCTGGGAGGTAGATGATATTACTGTCCCATTTTGCAGTTGAGAAAACTGATACAGGTTAAGTATCTTGCCAAGGGTCACAGAGCTAGTAAGTATCTGAATCAGTGTTTGAACTCAGGATTACCTGTCTCCAGGCTCAACTCTCCAAGCACTGCATCAACTAAGGTCAAGGAGAGAGAGACAGGGAGAGAGAGAGGGGAGAGAGAGAAAGAGAGAGAGAGAGAGAGAGAGAGAGAGAGAGAGAGAGAGAGAGAGAGAGAGAGAGAGTTGACTATTCCAGTTGCTATCCAAAAGCATAATGGATTACCTGAGTAAGTAGTGAGATCTCCCTCTCAAGGAGGATTCCAAGCAAAGTCTGGATGATGTCTGTTGAGTATATCTTATAGAGGGGATTGATATGGGTTGGATGGGATTGTATCTGGAAGCTATCAGACTTCAATATTCTATGATTCTGTGAATGAGTAAAAGAAGTTTTGTTCTTAAGGATAATTTTTCTGTTATATGACCAAATTAGATGACTAAATGTTAATTTCTTCCTTTTTTCCCTATTTTGTTACTGAGATCCATGGATCGTTTGCTTGACAGTTGAAATATGTTTTATCTCTATCAAGAATAAACCTAATGAGTTCTCTTTCTTTCTTCAGTACTTCAATGAATTTAGTAAAGAAGAACATTAGTGTTTTCCCTGGCCAGTGCTTTAATAATATGGATTGAGGTTGAAGAATTCAAGTCTTCTGAACAGCTAATTTTCTAGTCTTTATTCAGATTCTTCATACTGCCAATGCTTTCATTTTTCAACTGAATTTTATTTTATTTTTCATTTAACCTGAATTTTCTCCTCCTCCTTCCCCTCTCCCAATTTGGGAGGGGAAAAAAGAAGAGAAACTCTTGTAACAAATATATATATATATATATATGGTCAAGGAAAACGAATTCTCATATTAGCTATGCCCCCCAAAAAGTGCATCTCAAACTTAGACCATAACCTCTCTGAGAAGAAATTGGTCTAATTCTTCATAATTGGTCCTTTGGAATTGTGGTTTATCATTGTATTGATCAGAGTTCTTAAGTCTTTCAAAATTATTCATTTTTACAGCTTGTTGTTGTGGTATAAGTTGCTCTTCTGTTTCTGTTCATTTAAAATTCTGCATCAGTTTAGAGTCTTTGCTACCTACATACTCCCACAGAAATACTTTAAGGATTGAATGAGGTAATACCTATGACAATGCTTTGAAATTAAACAAGGTCAACAAAAAACATTTATTGAGTTCACATCAGGTGTTAGAGTGGTACTTCCACTATTGCACCAGGTACTCTACAGGAATCAAACATGGTGAATGAGATCAGATCTGTTGGACCTAAGGACTTTCCAGTCTGGTAAGGAAGATGAGAAATGCATACAAATATCTCCAATAGCAAAATGAATATCACAGGGGATAAAAAGGCAAAAGTGCTTTTAAAATGAGCATTTCTTTTCTATATATCATACATATATGTATGCATGTATGTATGTATTGCTATTGTTCATGAGGTTTTAAAGAACTTTTAAAGCAATCTGATTCTAAATGATTAGCTATTTCTTTGGGCCTCAACCTGTAATTTCTCCCTGTAACGTAAAATCTCAGAGAGTTGCTTAGGACACTGAAAGGTTGTAACTTGCCCAGTGGTACAAAATTTATAAATGTTGGAAGTAGGGTGTGAACTCATGGAATCACAGGATTTCTGAATTGCAAGGGACTTTATTTAGTCCAGTCCGTACTAGGAAGAAATTCCCACCATTACATATAACTCAAGTCTTTCTGACTCCCAAGAACTACCTTCTGCCTGCCTATGCCAGGCTAACAGTTGATTATTTTTGTGAAGGCAACATTTCTAGTCTACTTCTTTCCCTGGCTGTCCAAATAATATGTCAGAATGTCTTTTTTACTTTCTATTCCTTTGGAAGCTTTTTAGCAAATTGCTTAAATGCATTGCATAAGCCTTTCACACAGACCTTACCAGAAACAAACTATGTTGTTTATCCTTAAGTCTGTATGTCACATTGCTTCCTCAGCTTTTGCAGCTGCAAACTAAAACTCTGCTCTTATAACTGGGAGGGCCATTTGGCTTTTATTATTTTTTCCATTTTAAACTAGATGATAGATGAGTTTTACTTTATTGCCTTTTTCCTTAGTTGTACAACTTTGGAAATATTTGTCCTGTGATTTTTATTGTAGGGTACTGCCACCTATGGGCTCTGTTTTGTTGGTTTGACTTAAATCTGGAAGGTAGTAGTAATTCAGCTCTTTACTTTGTCAATCAAATATTTGTAGCTCTGCACAAACTCAATAGTTTAGTGGTTAAAAGCAGGTTTAGACACATTGTTTATAAATATAGTTTATTCTTTTTTCATTGTAGGAATATAAAGCTAGAATTGAAAGATGTATTCAGTATCATCCAGGCCAAACTCCAGTTCACAAATGAAGAAACCAAAGCTTAGAAATATCGAATGACTTTTCTCAAGTTATGGAGCTGATATTTGTAAAAGTAATAATAATGAAAAGAACAACTACATTTATATAATGCTCTAAGATTTGCAAGGCATTTTATAGAGTATCATTTTATCTTCACAACCCTTAGAGGTAGATACTGTCAGTATCCCCAGAGGTAAAGACTCTCCTAGGGTTCCATAATTAGTAAGTATCTGAGTCTGGATTGAACTCTGGTCATTCTGATTTCAGAGCCAGTGCTCTATCCACTGGACCACCTAGCTGCTGTAACAATAGCCTATCTTTAGCTCTCTTTTTTGCATTTTTCCCACTTTGGAGTAAAGTACATATTTGACATTTTAATTGGACTTTTTTGGTACTTTAACAAGTAAAAAAGAACATTTGGCTACAGACATATAATGATGTACTTATATTCAAGAGTTGACTAAAAGATAGATCTTTTTTGAATACCTTATTTAAATTCTCAGACCTATAAAGTGCATTAGAAAACATCTAATCCATTTCCCAGGGAAACACAAAGGAAGTATAGTATATAGGATATGGCTCCTGCCCCCAAGATACTTCAAATATTGTTGGAAAGGCAAGTGTATACATAAGAATTGGTTAGATCACAAATTAAGGTAACATGTTCAATGCTAAAATGAAATAAATAATAATTGTAAGAGAGATCTGTAATGTCAAGCACAAGCAACTTCCAGGTTCTGATTTCAAGCATAGTAACTCTCTATATATTCAGCAAAAAATTAAGGCAAAACATCCACAGAAAAGAGAAAATCAAAATATAGGGTAATTCAATCATTTAGTAAGTTCTCAGTTCAATCACAAAGTACAAAAGTCAAAGTACCCCACCCCTGGGTAGTCTCAATTGGAGATCAGTTTCCAATCATAAACAAAGTACATTCATTTGGTCAGTCACAGAGCACAAAGGCCATCCACCCCTAGGTCACAGCTAGGTTATAATATCAGCCCAGCATTCAATACCCAAGGAGAGGTCTTTTCTTCATCTTGACCAGAAGCAAGTTCTCAGCATTTTCTATTCCTGATAAGACAAAGCTTAACAAAGACACCATAACATTTATGCATATTGCCAGCATCTTCTTCAATTCAACTTCTGCCTGTGAAATCAATCTAGGCCCAACAAGGTCTGAGGCCTCTATCAACAAATGACTCTGACAAAGTAACATCAAAACAGACAGACAAAATACTGACACAACAGTCATGCCTCCTCATTCCTCCACAGCTCTGGGTGGCAGTTCTCAAAAGTCCTGGGCAACTCCAACTGGCCCTCAGCAGTCCAGGCAGCTTCATCTGGCAGTTCTCTCTCTCAGCAACTCAGGCCCCTGGCAATTCTCTCTCCCAGCATCCTCATTCCCAGCAGCGCTCTCTCTCTCTCTCTCTCTCTCTCTCTCTCTCTCTCTGCCTCCACGATGCTGTTCCCAAAAGTTTTGGCCTCTCTCAGCTTGGGCCCCTCCCTATACAGGGCACCAGCTCCTCCAAGTTCAGCCCCCTCTAATCACTTCAACAAGTCCATCGAACTGTCTGGTTCAAATTCTATTACCATTACAAGGTCCCAGAGGGGAAGGTGAATATGGCCTTCCCAGCCTATGAAATGGCCAGTAAATCCAAAGTTCACTAAGAAACAGTCTTTCCCAGGTCCAAACATGGAACAGTCATCTCTTTTTTGTACCATAACTATTTTAGTGTTTTGGAAAATTAATCACATGATCATACTTGAAAAAAATCCAATGTAGTTTTATTTCTCTTTAATTTATGTTGTGAAAAACAAAGAGTTTGAAATAAGTAGTTGCAAAATTGAGAGAACCATGCAGGGAGTTGCTTTCTCTTATCTCTCAATAGACAATGATACTATTTTTGCTATCTACCTAATTGTGTTGGCAAAAGGTTTTGAGAAATGAGCATCCCAGTAATCATGTCAGCTAGACATTATTTGGGAACCAGAGCCAACTAAAGCTAAATCTGCAAAACTCATAGAGGTAGTAGATCAAATCCCACATTCCCCCAATTACTAAACCAATTCTTTTTGATTCCTTTCTGAGTAGCTTTGAAATTCACTGTAATACTGAGAAATTAAGGTATATAAGCCATTTTCCCAAAGTGAAGAATCATTTCTGTCAGTAGAGATGTGCTTCATGTAGTCATTTTCCCAAAATGACCAAGCATAGATTGTTTTTCCTTCTTGGAAAGTGGACCCTTTTCTGCTCCACCTCTTAGAATGGTCAGCTTCTTTCAAGGTTCAACTCAGGTTCAGCTTCTTATAGGAAGCCTTTCCTACCCCCATAGGAAATGTAGTTGTTAATGTTTGATCTTTGATCATATTATGGTATATTTCCTTATATGGTTGCATAGTATGTCTCCCAAGATAATGTAAACCCCTAGACAGTGGGGATTATTTTTGTCTTGCTTTGTTTTGCTTTGGTTTTTTGTCTTTATATTGTCAGTACACAGCATAGTACTTTGTATTTATAAGCCCATAATAAATATTTTGTTGAATTGAATACCACAGTGACTGGCACATAGTAGACCCTTAATAATTATTTGATTTGATTGACTAATTGTTGATTGTTGATTAACTCAGTGAACTGAATTGAATCCTCATCTGTATATATATCTCGATGTGTACCTATAAGCAAATCTATGTGTTTTTTGCAAGTTTGAGACAAAATAAACATTTCCCTGCCCGTGTGCACCTGAGGTCTGCGACTTTATTACATAAAGTAGCTATAGATTAAGTGAGCAAGGTATGTGACATTATAAAGCATGAATGTTATATATGGAAATCAGAAAAAAATGATTTTCAGAGACGCAGGTAATGGTGGTTGTACATTATACAATGGGATGTGTGGGTTATTCATTCATTCATTCATTAAAGAAATACTTATTGCCTATCCTTTTACTTGCAAAATATAGAGTTAGGCACTGAAGGAAATAAAACGATAGCTAAGGCATAGTCCCTTACTTCATCAAACTGACATGCTAATATATAAGATTAAATAAATAACAAAATTCCATTCAACATTTATTAAATGCTTATGAAATAAATATGCAAAGGGGTAATTAGTACAATTTTAAAAGGCTAAAACAAATGGTATGAGAGTTCAGATGCAATAAAAGTTCTTTCTCACAAAGGGTATCATTCAATCGATCAATAAAGCTTTATTAAGTCCCTACTATGTGCCAGGCACTGTGCTAAGCATTAGGGGGGAGAGGTTTGGGGAGAGGAAAACACAGTCCCTATCCTCAAGGAGCTTACAATCTAATAGGGGGGATAATATGCAAATATATATAAAGCGAGTTATATTCAGGATCAATAGGAAATAATTATGAGGGATAACATTGGAATTAAGAAGTGATTAGGGAAGGCTTCCTATAGAAGGTGGGATATTAGCTGGGACTTAAAGGAAGCTGGGGAGGTCAATGGGGAGCAGAGGGAGAATATTCCAAGCAAGGAGGATGGCCAGAGAAAATTCCCAGATTTGAGAGATGGAGTATCTTGTTCATGGAACAGCCAGAAGGCCAGTGTCACTGGATTGAAGTAAAAGGGTAAGGTATGAGAAGTGGAAAGTAGATGAGAGCTAAGTTATGAAGACTTATGAACACCAAGAAGAACATTTTGTATTTGCTCCTGTAGTAATAGTAATAGGAAGACACTAGAGTTTATAGAGTAAGTGGGGTAACATTATGGGACCTATGCTTTAGGGAAATCAATTTTAGTGGCTAAATGGAGAATGTATTAGAGTGGGGAGAGATTTTAGACAGGCAGACCCACCAGCAGCCAATTAAAATCATCAAAGTTTGAGGTGACGAGGGCCAGGACCACTATGTGGACACTGTGAGAGGAGAGATGGGGCATCTTTAAGAGATGCTACAAAGGTAAAATCAACAGGACTTGACAAAAGCTTGGGTAGAAGGGGTGAGAGATAGTCAGGAATTCTGAATAATTCCTAGGCTAATAATTCCTAGCCTGAGGAACGTAGAGTATCATGTTGCCCTCTATAATAAGAAGGTCAGAGGGGGGAGTGTTTAGGGAGAAATATAATGAGTTCCATTTTGGACAGATTGAGTTTAAGATGTCTACTAGAATCTAATTTGAGATGTTTGAAAGGCAGTTGTAGATGTGACATTAGAGGTGAGAAAGATTGAGATGGGATAGGTAGATTTGAGAACCATCAACAAAGAGGAGAAAATTAAATTCATAGGAGCTGATAAGCTCACCAAGTGAAGCAGTACTGAGGGAGAAGAGAAGAGAGCCCAGGACAGAACTCTGAGGATTAGAGGAAATGATCTGAAAGACAATCCAGCAAAGGAGACAAAGAAGGAGAGGTCAGATAGGTAGGAGGAGAACCAGGAAAGAGTGGAACTCTTTAAGAATTATGGGGCAGGTAGGTGGTACAGTTGATAGAGCATCAGCCCTGGAGTCAAAAGGACCTGAGTTCAAATCCAGCCTCAGACACTTGACACTTGGTAGCTATGTGTCCCTGGAGAAGTCACTTCATCCCAATTGCCTCACCAAAAAAAAAAAAAAAGTAAATAAAGATAAATTATGGACTTTGAAGGATAGGGTAGGAATTCAAGTAGAAGAAATGAAAGAAAAGAGAGTAGTGTGGGAAAAGCCACGGAGGTGGGAAAATATAATCTGAAGTACAGTGATGAGTGTGTTTTTGACAGATCCAATCCAGAAAAGTAGTTTGGATCCAAGTTGTAGGGCCTCAAGTGCCAGGCTTCCCTGTAAACATAGGTCAAGTGGAGATGCCCTTTATATCACCTTCAGGAAATAGAGAATGATAAGGTGGGTGGGGAAGGAAAAACTTTTTTTTTTTTAAGTTAGAGGAGCCATGAAAATTTTAATTAACCTGAACTTCCTTGAGATAAAAAGAAAAATGTAGAATCATAAGGAACAACTGAGGCCACTTAGTCTTCATTCTGGATATGAGAAACTGGGCTGAGAGAGTTGGATTAATTAACTCACGGTCACATGTGTTCCAAATAGCAGAGCTAGAAATCAAACCCATGCCCTTTAACTCCAAATACAATTATTTTTCCACATTCTATCATGCTACCTCAAATAATTTACTTGCCATGATTTCATATACCTCTGAAACATAGCTTAAAATAAACCTCAACAGAAGCAGCCTTGCTAGGGTGACTAGAGAGCTAGACTTGGAGTAAGAAAGACCTAAGTTGCGACAGTTATTAGCTATGTGACCCTGGGCAAATCCCTTAACTTGTCTGAGCCTCCAGATCAGCAAAACAGGAAAAAAGAATGCCTGAAGTACTTTCTTTGCATAATTGTCACGAAATTCAAATGAGATGCAATATGCAAAACATGTTAGAAAAAGCAAAAAATCGTTCATCCCCCTCACTGGGTCTTAGGGGCTGGCAGGGATCAGGCCTGGAGAGGAGGCTTTAGCATCTGGTCTGGGCAGGCCTTGCCTTCCTAACCTGCCCTGCCTGCTTCCTTAGGTCTCCCCTTTTACTAGGAGACCTTCTCCCCACCCTGGGCTCTCGAGATGGGCAAGTATAATGAGAAGAAGGAGACATGTGGCACCATCTGCCTAAAATGCCTGCTATTCACCTTCAACTGTTGCTTCTGGCTGACTGGCCTGTCTGTCATGGCCATGGGCATCTGGACGCTGGCCCTCAAGACTGACTATATCAGCCTTCTGGCCTCCAACACCTACCTACCTGGCCACAGCCTACATCCTGCTGGTGGCCGGGGCTATGGTCATGGTGACGGGTATCCTGGCGTGCTGTGCCACTTTCAAGGAGAGGAGGAATCTCCTTCGGCTATATTTCATCCTACTTCTTCTCATCTTCCTGCTTGAGGTCATCACTAGCATCCTGGCTTACATCTACTTCCAGCAGCTGAGCTCCGAGCTGAAGGACAACCTCAAGGACACCATGGTCCAGAAATACCACCAGCCTGGGCACAAAGGGGTGACTGTGGCTGTGGACAAGCTCCAGCAGAAGTTCCATTGCTGTGGGAGCAACAATTCTGGGGACTGGCAGGAAAGTGTGTGGATTTGGTCCGGGGAGGCCGATGGCCGGAAGTTTCCTGATAGATGCTGTAAGACCATTGTGGAAGGCTGCGGGCAGCGGGACCATGCCTCCAACATCTATAAAGTGGAGGGTGGCTATATCACCAAACTGGAGAAGTTCATTCAGGAGTACCTGAACATCATTGGAGCCATGGGCCTGGGCATTGCTGGTGTGCAGATCTTTGGAATGATTTTCACCTGCTGTGTGTACAAAAGCCTGAAGCTAGAGCATTATTAGACCCCAGGGGCCAGGGCCAGGAAGTGTTCATAGAGGCATTGTCCAGCCTCCTCACTAAGTTATTGCCACCTTTCTTTCTTTTTTTGTACTCAAGCTACTCAAGCCAAGTGTTACTACTACAGAGAATCTACTGACTGGGGGATGGGGACAGTGGGGGGGCATTAGCTCCCTGCCTCCCCCCAAACACTGACCCTTCCCTGGCTGTCCTGACTTGCTAACAGCCCTGAAGCCTGTGCGAGGCCACCAGGCTCAGGGCCACTGAGCTGGGATGTGGCTGACCCCATCTCTCT
Source organism: Gymnobelideus leadbeateri (assembly GCA_011680675.1). Classification (NCBI taxonomy): domain Eukaryota; kingdom Metazoa; phylum Chordata; class Mammalia; order Diprotodontia; family Petauridae; genus Gymnobelideus; species Gymnobelideus leadbeateri. Next base: position 714,033 of record WOXC01011326.1, on the reverse strand, counting down.
TAATCCACTGGAGACCCAACCCTGCCTTAGTGGGGAGGGACCTTCTGGGTCCTCCAATTTGGGGCCGGGGGGGCCTCCTTGTCTCTAAACTGACCTAGCCTCAGTCTTGTGACCCCAGGGGTGGATTCAAGTGCCCTCAGGTGGGCCCAATTAGACTGTGGAAAAGCATGGCAGGGGAGGAAGGTATGTTCCACTTTCCCTGCCCTGGCGGAGGCCAATGTGTCCACATTGTTGGAGGTGTGTGGGTATGGACAGGACCTGTGGATCCCTATGGTCCCTGGAATCCTGAGGCTTGGCCAGGCTCCCATAGGGTCTGTCAGATACTCAGTCGGGGGTGGGAGGATTTGGACTATGGAGATGGCCACAGGGGTGCCTTCTGTCTGTGACTGGGATGTTTCAAGTAAAACCTTCTCCTGGCCATCCAAAAAAAAAGCAAAAAATAAGTTTTAATTAAATAAAAATGTCAGTTGTCATTAGCTCTGATTTACTTTAAATCTTTTTGGGTTCCATTAAGTGCCATAGAATTAATATCAAGGGGTTTTAAACCTGAAAAACTTGACTTTCCTTTCCCCCCCATCCCCCACCCAGATCCTATTGATTTCTGACAATCACAAACAAGCTCTCACCATACTTGGATTTATCATGTACAGTCATTTGGCAAAAGAGTCACTTCTAGACTATGGAAATGTGGGCTGCCTTGGGCTGTTAGAGCATCTCAGATACTTCCTTCACTATTCCTTTATTCTCTGTGGTTCTTGTTTGTATGTTTGGTTTTATGACATGGTTAATCTATATGCAGATAAAGAGTTGATCATGCTATACTGCTCTAATTTAACAAATGTTTGATATCCATGTGGACAATTTTAAGTAGCTTTAACTGTCCTATTCTTTCCGCAGCCCTCCCAGACTTTGCATGTCAAGGAACTTGGTTTGTTCCTCATTGGTCCAGACCTCTAATTCAATCAGCATGGTGAACATTCATTGTAGAAACTCCTTCCCTTGAAATCTTTTTTGTACATAGTTGTTTGCATGTTTTCTCCCCTCACTGGGCTGTGAACTCCTTGAGAGCAGGGAATGGCTTTTACCTTTCTTGGTATCCCTAGTATTTAGTATATTGTTCTTGTTCAGTCACATAGTCACATGTGATTCTTCATGACCCCATGGACCATATTGTCCATAGGGTTTTCTTGGTAAAGATACTGAAGTGGTTTTCACTCTATCCACTGACCCATCTAGCTACCCCCAGAGCTTAATATAGTGTCTAGAAAATAGTTAGTACTTAATAAAGGTTTACTGACTTAGGATTGCAAAACTAGAATTGATTGGACTAGATAGTCTCAAAGACCATCTAGTCCGATCCCTTCATTTTATAGGTCAGGAATCTTGAGGGTATTTGAAAGTCAAATGATTTGCCAGAGGTTACCCAAGGAGTGAGTGTCAGAGGTGGGGTTTGAGTGATCTTCATGGAGTACTGAGAAATTAAGTGACTTGGCCATGGTCAGAGAACTGACACATTCCAGAGACAGGACATGAACCCACTTCTTGTTGACTCCAAAGCTATCCTTCTACCCATGATACCACCTTGTTTTTTAGAGTAATGATACTAATGGTAAAATATAGTGCCCTAGCTCACTATGTATGTGTACTATTTATTCAGGGCTGCCTTTGTTTGTGACATTAAAAAGGCAAATTGAACACTCTTGAATGATAGATGCTACATCATTTCCTCCTAAGTAGTTTATTACCAAAATAATTTCAGTGCTTAGCATAGCACCTGGCACATAGTAGGTGTTTAATAAATACTAGTTGATGGACTGGTGATTTTCATTGGGAAAATTTGATACTGCAACTTAGGGGATTATAGCTATCAAGATGAAACAGATGTCAGAGGTCGTCTAGACCAAATGAAATGATTTGTTCCAATCACACAAGTAGTAAGGGGCAATGAGGATTTGAAGCTAAGGTTTCTGACTCCAGAGCTAACACTTTCTATCCTACCACATTATCTCCTTTATTTCCTTATGTTGTATAAAAGAAAAAAGAGAAAAAAAAATAGGTGTGGCCATACATTGGCAGCAGGGGATATTGGGAGATGTAGTTTTTCCAGCTGAAAAGGACAAAAATCACAAGAAGCAGAGCAGTCTGCTGTTGTTGCTGTCACTGCAGATTTGGGGCTATGCCACCATTTAATGTAGATGACTGACAATCACCCTTCTATTTTAAAATGTCTGGGCACTACTGTGCAAGTATGTTATTCTTAATAGTAATTTGTTATCCATCATAGAGAAAGAGATTTGAAAATGAAAGTGTTCTTTTCAAAAAATAGAGAAGGCTTTTCTGTTGTGTTCTGCTGTTGGTGCAAGTCAGAGGTAGCAGATGGTGTGCGGTGAGTGGAGCTGTTAAGGACTTAAGGATGGGAAAAAAGCAGCCTGAGATGGAACATTAGTGTGGCTCATGGGAGGGAGGGGAGGATGAAAACTCCACTGCCAAGACAGTGCAAATTGAGACAAAGAGCCTAAAAGATAGCTGAGGGAGAAAAAAAATCAACATTAGAGGGAAGCATTCATAAGGAACTTTCCTTTGAGAAATATTTTTAATAAAGGGAAAGTTGGTTTCCTTGGAAATCACAATACAGCCTAAAACCTCCTTTCCTTGATTCTATTACCTTCAGCATTTAGCTCATGTTACTCATTAAGCAATAGTGCTCCTTAGAGACTAGTGTTCACAAAGATATACTTTACCTGTGCATGGTCTCCATGTTATGAGAGGGTTTATGGTATATGCAAAAAGCATTCAGATTCAAAGCTGGAAAACCTGAGTTCAGATTCTGTCTCTAATACAAGAGACTGTGGCTATATGACCCTGATTAATTACTGCATAGCTCTCTAAGACTATATCCTTGCATCAGTAAGGGAATTTCCTCACCTGGGACTTCCTAAAAGCAATAAAGTCAGTCACTCTTCCCTTCATATACAAGGACATCATCAAGTGCCATCATTCTGCCATAATATCATAATTTTTCTGTTGGAAAATATTTAGCAGTATTTATTTAATATCTTTGGAATTCTTTCAGGTGCTAAAGTTTTAATGGAGAAAGAAATGGCTAACCAGTCTGGTATCTTTGTCAAGAAAACCCCAAATGGGGTCAGAGAGAGTTGAACATGACTGATAACAACTAAACCCAACCACACTTAACTCTAAAATCTAACAGCATGGGACAATTTTTTTAACCCTTTTTCCCCAAAAGACACACCATCAAAAATTAGATGGAGAAAAAAATGCTACTGCAGAAGTACTGTTCACCCCACCTCTATTGTCTCCTTTCTAGTAAACTTGCTAGCTTTCACCAACCTGACCCAGAAGTAATGCTGAGCTTCTAAGTAAATAACCATGAAATGGGTTAGTTATCTTTAGGTCTTGTTCTGAGTTTCCATCTCAGGTACACTGGGGAAGACCAGAAAGATATTTTTATAATGTCTAGTTCCATAGAAGTCTATTGTTTCCAACATTAGTAGGTACTATTGATTTTGTATAGATACATGTTGTTGACCAGAACAGAACTGGCCTCTAACCTGGGAGGGGTTGGAGCCAAAACAGGGCAGGCTAGAGACAGAAGAGTCAGGACACAAACAGAAGTTTGATTAATTTCAGAGTGAGGAAAATGACATTTGCAAATGGAAGCCTCCCCCTTCCCCCAAGAAGTAGGGCTTAATATACTGGACCAAAGGCAGGTCTTATACACATAAAAGAAACAAGTGGACTGGACCATGACATAATCATTTTTAAGCCTTGAGTTACTGTTCCCACAGGCCCTGTGAAAAAGCACTGTCTCAAGTCTTGGGGGTTGTGGTTACTTATAGGATACAGAATCAGAGTTCTGTAGTAGGAACAGGAGTACAGGGCCTGTCAATGAAAAGGAAAAGAGACTGTGAATATGTAATGGATGGTCCTAGGAAATAGGGAGAACTAAATCCCTCAGTGGACACCTGGTGCTGGTCCAAGCAGTACACTTTTCCAGAGGGTGAGATCATTCCAGAGCACAAAGGATTATCGTTACGCTAAACTGAGGTCACAGCCTGCTTGCTGGGCCTTAGCTCTGGAAAACAGGGTATCTTCAAAATATTTTAATATATGTATATGTGTGTGTGTATATGTATATATATATGTGTGTATATATATATATATGTGTATATATGTGTGTATATATATGTCTGTGTATGTACACACATATATATTGTGTTTATATATGCATATATTTGCTTACTAAAAGATATCAAAAATAATTTCACATTTTGGCTAAATTCAGACAAAAAAACAAAGCGATGGTTTAAAAAAAAAACTCTTAGAAACATACTGTTTATAGCCAAGATGGCAGAGTAGATGCAACAACCCAGCTGGACTCTTCCAACATACCCTTCCAAATAATTAAAATAATTATTCAAATCAAATTCTGAAGCATTAGAACCAACAAAAAATCAGAGTAAGACATTTCCAGCCCGAGCCAACTTAGGAAGTGAACTGGAAAGGAATATGACACTGGGGTGATGGCTGGTCCAAAATACACACAGGGACAGCACCAGTGGTAGACCTAAGAGACAGCAGTAAAAGTGGTAGCAGCAACTTTGGGAGCTCTTAGCCCAGAGATAGTAAGGGGGTCAGGCAATTGATAAGAAAGGGATTACAGGAGTTGGCACTGGGCACAAGAACCTGTTGCACTGTTGATACACAGTTTCTAGTCACAGTTCCAGGACAGAGAGGAATACTAGTACTTGTGGCTACAAAGGAACAGAGGGCCCTTCCTGGAAAAATATCAGAATATAAACCAGGAAAGCAACAACCACACCTCTTCTTAGATCACACCATCTTGGAAGCACCAAAAGTTTGCAATCCTTGAGAACTAGCTCTGAAAACATCAGCAGGAAAAAGTTTGAAGGTTGGGAAAGTGCTCTGCCCCCATCCCAGGAACAGAACCCAACTTCAACATAAGGTTCAAAGTTAAGAAATAAATTGGGGAAATGAACAAGCAACAATAACACAAAAAGGGGCCTGACCATAAAAAGCTACCACAATGGTAGGGAATACCAAGATACAAACTCAGAAGAAGAAAAAAGAAATGAAATTAAAACAGCTAGAAGAAAAAAAAACACAAAGAAAGATAGAAATTGAACATAAGTTCAACAAGAATTTCTGGAAGCATTAAAGAAAGAGGTAAGGTTGTTAGAGACAAAAATAGGTTAAAAATTTAGAGTGGTGGAGGAAAATCATAAAAAGACAATTAACAGTTTGGTAAGAAAGGCACAGAAAATTACTAAAGAAATAACACCTTTAAAAAGAATTGGTCAAAAGCAAAAATTCACTGAAGAAAATAATTCCTTAAAAAATAGATGTAGGCAAGTGAAAGTTAATAACTCCATGAAACATCAAAAAACAATAAAATAAAGTCAAAACAAAGCAAAAAAGAAATGTGAAAAATCTTATTGGAAAAATAACTGAACTGGAAAATATGTAGAAGAGAGATAGAATTTAAGAATCATTAAGACTATCTGAAAGCCAAGATCAAATAAAAAAAATCTTTGATGTCATATTTCAAGAAATTATGAAAGAAATATGCCCTGATATCTTAAAATCAGAAAGTAAAATAAAAACTGAATCTACTGATCACATCTGAAAGAGAGCCCAAAATAAAAACTCTTAGAAAGATTAAAGCCAAATTCCAGAGCTCCCAGGTCAAGAAAAAAAATATTGCACACAGTTATAAAGAAACTTATCGGAGCTGCCCTGCTATTCTCTAACAATACACCCCCTTGCTTTGGGGCAAGAGCACCCAGATTGGAACCATTTCATCAGTAGCTGCTACAGAACAAGGATGACCCCACCCCAACCCCTCAGTGCTGTGGTAGAGTTTGCTGATGCCTTGGAATAGAACTTTATTTATTATTCATTCATTCATTCATTCATTCATTTATGTTTTTTGCTTTTCTGGAGGGGGGAAGGCAGGACAATTGGGTTTAAGTGACTTGCCCAAGATCACATGGCTACTAAGTCTTAAGTGCCTGGGGTCAGATTTAAACTCAGGTCTTCCTGAATCCAGGACCAGTGGTCTATTCATTGCACCACAGAGCCACCCTTGGAATAGCACCTTACCTTGATTGAAGGAAGAGAAGAGACATGAGATCTGGGTAATCAGTCCAAGACCTTATCAGATCTTCTTCACTACTTCTTACCATGTCCCTGACAGGCCTGCCAAGGAGTTCAGTGGGTTTGTGGCTGGATGACTCCATATGCCAGGTCACATCCCTGCATAGATGGATAGATGGATTTGGGACCCTGGAGAACAGCCTGCACACCCAAGGCCCATCCCTGGCTTTCAGGGCTCCTTCTTCTCCTTCTAGTTTTTATCCCCATCCAGAGGTAAGCATCAGGGATGGCAGCAGCAAAAGCAGCAGAAGCAGCAAGGCAGCTCTCTATGGTCTATTCTGGCCCTCTGTCTTCTAGGAATGGGAATAGGGGGGTGTTTCGGGGAAGGAGTAAAGGGGGTTGTGAGGGTAGTAATGATTTCTGATGGGTGGAAAAGACCTCTCTACCTTAGCTTCCTTCTTTCTAATCTCCTTCTCCAAATGCTCTCTCCCTCCCTTGCTCTTTCCTCCTCTCCCTCTCCCTGCCTGCTTGCCTGCTTGATGAAGGAGGAAGGCATTAAGGGCATTAATTAATTAATTTCCCAATGGGACTTCTTTTTTTTGCCATTCTCCTGTGTTCCAGCACAATTTTTTGAGACCAGTCTAGGTCTTGGAATGTTGGTCTAAGTCACAGGGAGAGGGACAAAGAGCTAGCTGCTTGGAAAGAAATGGATAGAAGGAGGGTTAGGTATGTAGTTTTTTTGATTCAGATAGATGGTGGCTGGCAGGCCTAAGCCTGTCTTCCCTTTTGAGTTCTGCCTCAACCCTCCCAAGAAAGGCAGCAGCAGGCTGACTAGTCATCTTCAGAGGACTTCATGCCATTTCCCTGGCCAAATATCCTCAGGTGCTGGGAGCTCAGCATTCCAGACAGCAACAGCCTCTCCTCTGTACAGAACCCCACCCCAAGCCCATGTCCCTGAAGGAAATGGATATCTATACTTAAATGTGGTTTGAGGTCCCCTTGCACATCCCAAGAGGAATAATCATCATTGTGGGGGTAGGTAGAAGTGACAGGATGGAGGAGGGAATTTGGGGGCTAGGGAAATGAAACAATCTTAAAAAATAAAGTTGATTTTTGTTTGTTTGTTTTTTTTTGATGAAAAAGTGGGGGAGGAAGAAACCATTCTGATAGCAAGGAGCCACAGACAAGATCATACAAGATTTAGCAGCTTCCACATTAAAGGAGTGGAGGGGTCGGAATATAATATTCTGTAAATCAAGGGATGGCTAGGTGGTGCAGTGAATAGAGCACAAGCCCTGGATTCAGGAGGACCTGAGTTCAAATCTAGCCTCAGACACTAAACACAAAAACTGGCCGTGTGACCTTGGACAAGTCATTTAGCCCCAGTTGCCCTCCAAAAAGAAAAAAAAATTATTGTGGGGCAGGGACTGGGGGGATACAGCTTCCTTGCTTCAGGAAATCCTAAGTACGAGAGCCGGGGCCACCAGCCCATTATGGAATGGAGGAGCTAGAGGCAGTGGGGGGTCTGGAGTGGGGCAGCAAGGCCACCATGGAAACCCCCTACAACCTCAAGAGCCCAGCTGTCAAACATTTAATGAAATAAGCATCAGAATTGAAAGATCCTACAGATCATTACCATGCTCAGTGTTTAGAGGATAACCTTTTTGAATGGCACTTCACTGTTAGGGGCCCCCCAGATTCTGATTTTGATAAAGGAGTTTATCATGGATCCAAAGTACTGTCACCAGAATATCCCATGAAACCACCAAGCATTTTTCTATTAAAAACTAACGGAACATTTGAAGTAGGAAAGAAAATCTGTTTGAGCATCTCAAGACATCATCCTGAAACTTGGCAGCCTTCATGGAGTATCAGAACAGCATTGTTAGTCATCATTGGATTTATGCCAACAAAAGGAGAAGGTGCCATAGGGTCTCTAGACTACTCACCTGAGGAAAGAAGAGCACTTCCCAAAAAGTCACAAGATTTCTGCTGTGAGGGATGTGGCTCAGCAATGAAGATTGCCCTATTGCCTTTGTCATCAGGAAGTGATTCAAGTCAGGCTGATCAAGAAGCCAAGGAACTTGCTAGACAAATCAATTTTGAGGCAGAAGTCAATTCATCTGGAAAATCTATCACTGTGCCAGATTTAAAACACTCTTTTTCCTTAAGTGAGCCACAACAGGAATTCCAGGATACTACAGCCAGTATAGATGTATCAGTTATCTGACCCAGATGCCCACCTTGTCACCTCTGACTTTTTCCCTCTTTTATTTCCAGCAGACACCTATAAGAACAACAAAAGTTACCCCCACCCACACCCCTACCATACTTTTCATCTCTCATAAGTTCTTCTTTTTTTTAAATTAATGTGTTTGTTTATTTTTAGTTTACATGATTCAATTCCATAGTTCATTGATTTTCAAATTTCCCTTCCCTCCCTCCCCCAACCCCCCACAATGGCATATAATCCAGGATAGGATCTGCAAATACTTTCACATTAGACATTAGTCAGGTTACAAAGGCAGATTGTACTAGATGGAATGAAAAATAGTAAAGAGGAAATAAAACCAAACAATGAAAAGAAAAAGATCAAGTAGTTTGCTTCCATCAGGATTCAAACTCAGTTCTCTCTAGTTCTCTCTCTGGATGTAGGCATCTATCTCTATCATGAGTCTTTTAGGATTGACTTACTACATTGCTGAGAAGAGTCCAGTCTGTCCCAGTTGGTCATCACACACATGTTGTGTCTGTGATTGTATACAAATTTCTCCTGGTTCTACTCTTCTCACTCAGTATCAGTTTGTATAAGCCTCTCCAGGTAAATATGAAGTCTGTCTCCTCCTCATTTCTTATAGCACAATAGTATTCCATTACATGCATATACCACAACCTGTTTAGCCATTCCCCAATTGATGGCCAACCCCTTAATTTCCAATTCTTTGCAACCACAAAAAGAGCTGCTATAAATATTTTTGTACATATGGGTCTTCTTCCCACTTCTATGATCTCTTTGGGATGTAACCCTAGAAGAGGTATTTCTGGGTCAAAGGGAAAGAAATTATTTATAGCCCTTTGGGCATAATTCCAGATTGCTCTCCAGAATGGTTGGATCAGCTCACAACTCCACCAGCAATGCATTAGTGTTCCAATTTGCACACATCCTCTCCAGCATTTGTCATTTTCCTATTTTGTCATCTTAGCCAATCTGACTGGTGAGATGTGGTACCTCAGAGTTGTTTCAATGCATTTCTCTAATCAATAGTGATTTAGAGCATTTCTTCATATGCTTATAGATATCTTTAATTTCTTTCTCTGAAAACTGCCTGTTCATATCATTTGACCATTTATCAATTGGGGAATGACTTGTATTCTTATAGATTTGACTCAATTCTTTGTATATTTTAGAAATGAGTCCTTTATCAGAGACATAGGTTGTAAAAATTCCCAATTCCCCACCTCCCTCTTGATCTTGGTTACATTGACTTTGTTTGTACAGAAGCTTTTCAATTTAATGTAATCAAAATTATCCATTTTGCATTTTATAATGTTCTCTAATTCTTGTTTGGTCATAAAGTCTTTTATGACCTTTCCACAAATCTGACAGAAAAACTATTCCTTGTTCTCCCAGATTGCTTCCAGTATCATCCTTTATACCTAGATCATGTACCCATTTAGACTTGATTTTGGTATATGGTGTTAGATAATGATCTATGCACAGTTTCTGCCATACTATATTCCAGTTTTCCCAGCAGTTTTTGTCAAATAGTGCATTCTTATCCCCAAAACTGGGACCTTTGGGTTTATCAAACAATAGATTCTCATAAGTTCTTAAGAATAGATACTTGAGTTGTCATCCCTTCCTCTTTTGGAGGAAGTCAAGAACAAGTAACAGCAAGGGGTGAGGAAGGGTCTTCATTTAAATGACACCCCTAACAGAGAGAGAACCATACTTCTACTCCTTCATTGCAGAGTAGGGGCTACATGTGGCAAGGGACCTGGTGGATCAGCCCTCTGTGGTTCTTCCTCCTCCTTGGATTTGTGTCATCCACAGCTGCTGGTAACCACAGAGCCTAAGTTTACATCAAGCTGGTTAAAGTCAGCAACTTTTAAAAGAAAACTTATTCAATGTCTGTTTCATTTAGAATTTTCTAGAAGATTTAATTAGCTTTTCTCATTATATTTGGGGGGGGCTTTTATTTAGCATTTTGTTTTCAATGCTGCTTATTTTTGTTTTATTATACTAAAAACAAATACTCAGTGTTTCATCAAAAAAAATTCTTAACTCACCGGATCCATTCTCTAGATTATGAAATGATGTTGGGAGGACAGCTATCAAATTAGTCTATTAGGATATTCAGGAATTTGTGCAGTATTTTCATTTATTTCAAATTGTTTATTGTTACTATGCATATGTATGTACATATATTATATATACATAATTAATAACTATAAATCATAGATTGAATTGTTCAATCTAAGAGAGTTAAAATGAGCAACAATTACATGACAGGCTCCAACAATGATCAAGAACTTTTACAAAGCACTTTTCTTGAAGATATGTCTAGAAAAGGAGGTGGGCCTATTGTAGTGAGATGATGAGAAACATAGACCACAAAAGACAAAGATGGGAAGAAAAATCCCCAGATATGCCAAAATATATACCAAATATGCCACAGTAGCACTGTTTGTTGTAATAAAGAAATGTAAAACCAAGTTAGATGTCCATTGATTGGAGAAGAGCAAAATGAATAACAGAGTATGGATGTAATACAATATTCCAGAACCAGGAAAACAATATCCACACTGGCTGCAACCATGTACATGGAAAGAACAGAACAAAACTTGTTTTGTAATTATAATGACCAAATTTAACCACAAAAAAAATGCTGACATAATATGTCTTCCTCCCTCCTTAAAATGGGTGTAGACTATCTTGTTTTGTCAGAATTGGTTGTTGTGTTGTTTTTTTCTGCAAAATTCATTTTTTTTACCTTTTTCATTTTTATAAGGGATGGCTTTTTGGGTAAGGGAACAGTGAGAGAGATGTAGGAATATAAAGTTGATATTTTTTTTTAAAAGACAACTGTGTAAGTAAGATGTGAAAAAGAGAATGAGATGAGAGATTGGCAAACCAAGTAGCACTCAGGTACCCTTAGATATTTTCAAAGAATATTTCCAGTGTTAAAGAGTACTGGTTCTAGAGTCTGAGGATGTAGGTTCGAATCCCACCCCTAATGCTTATTACCTGTGTGACCTTGGGAAAGTCACTCTCTTCCTGGGTCTAAGTTTCCTCATTTATAAAGTGAAGGGATTAAGTCACATGACTTTTAATGTCACTTATAGCTCTAAATTATGATCCTGTAATATTATGATATATGAAAAAAATATGGACAAGAATCTCACTGGATACATTATGGCAAAGTCCCTAGTTGAATCAATCAAACTCAAAGAGAGTTGAGTACCTGCATTGATAGTACAGGCAGAAGCTATGTGGCACAGTGGAGAGAGAGTGGGGCCTGGAATCAAGAAGACCTGAATTTAAATCTGCCCTCAGACACTTATTTGCTGTGTGACCCTGGGTAAGTCACTTAACCCTATTTGCCTCAGTTTTCTTATCTCTTAAATGAGCTGAAGAAAGAAAGGACAAAATACTCTAGTGGGATGGCCAAGAAAACCTCAAATAGGGTCATGAAGAGTGAGACACCACTGAAACAACTGAACAACAACAGATAAAATAGGCAACTTTTCCAAGTAAATTCTTAACCCACAATGTCTGTCATCTCCTGATTAATTGTATGTAATTTAATTTAGAGCCAGAAGTGTTACTTCGGAATGAAGACATGTTGAATGTGTTTCCAGGTCATTGAAACAAAACGTTGAAAGGAAAGAGAACTGGATTCAGTCGGAGAAGTGACAGAGAACAGCTGTGGAACTCTGCTTATTTCTCTTTCTGGGCTTCATTAGTTTCTGGATGATTATTTCCTGACAGTGTTCCCTACTGCACGATGGCTTGGATGTAATTCTTGCTAGCACTGATATTGTTGTTTTAATAAAATTAGGTAGTGAGGGTCCTGGTTCAGTCTTGTTTAAGGATAATATTATAACTAGGAAAGGAAAAATGGCAGAGGTCCCACCTCATAGTCTGTAAAACCTGAGTTCAATTTCTGTTTTATTACGTACTGGTTTTGTATGACTCTGATTAAGTCATCTAACCTCACAGTGCTCCCAGGCAACTGTAAATTATGTAAAAGGTGCTGGAAACTTTTGGGAGATGAACTTTCTCACCATGGACTCTTTATACCAAAGAAATCTCAAATTTTGTCTCCCTAAAAAGGAGCTGTTATGGAAAAAGTACTAGCTTTGGAAGAAGAGGATTTTGTTTGAAATCCTGGTTTTTCTCATTATTAATTATACAAACTTAAGCACATCATTACAGGCCTCTGAGCCTCAGTTACATGATGTATAAAATGGGACAGTTAGATGAGAAGATTTGACTATCACTTCCAGGTGTACATCCTGAATATTCAGTAAGGTATAATTTAAGGTGTTGTTGTTCAGCCGCATCTGACTTTTCTTGGCAAAAAATGCTGGGGTGGTTTGCCATCTCCATCTCTAGTGAACTACCTCTTATCATAACTTTCCACTATGACCTGTCCATCTTGGGTAACCCTGCACTGCACACCTCTGAGTTTCACTGAGCTACACAAGCCCTTCTGCCATGACAAGACAGTGATCCAGCAGGGTTGGTTTTTTTTTTTCTTTAGACAAACAGAGGCTGAGTGACAAACGCAGGGTCACAGGGCTAGTAAGTGTCTGAGGTCAGATTGAACTCCAGTCTTCCGATCTCCAGGACTTGCACTTTATTCACTTTATCACCTAGCTGCTCCAATTTTATGGTATAATAGATATCAAAACCCTTATTCGTAGTCCTTAGAATGATAACTTAAAATTCATATGTATGTGGTACTTCAAGAACTCTTTGGGGTTTACAAAATACTTCATCTACAATATTAACTCATTTGGTTCTTTTGGCTTTTTTGTGTGTTTGTTCACAGGAAGATAAACTAGCTTAAAATAAATCCCACTAAGAAAGCTTTACATTTTAAATAAACAGATAGGTAGGCATATAAGTAGTTAAATGAGATAGAGAAAAAGAGACATTTTAGTCCATCAATCAATCAAGAAATATTTAATAAAGACCTACTGTGTGCTAGGCATTATATTGGGAGCTGGGGATATACTAAGAATGAAACAATCCCTAATCATAATGACATTATTTGAAGTATTATATGACTCATACAAAAAAGATCCCTTTACCTAAGGAGTGTTTATTTTAATAGGGAAGAGGACCTAGAAGAAACACTAGGGCAGATTAAATTAGATTCACTGGACAGAGTTATCCTATAAGCCAGAAAGATCTGAGATCAAGTCCCACCTTTCACATATATTAGATGTGTGACCCTGGCTAAGTAACTTAACTTCTCAATTCCCTAAACAACTCTCTAAGACTTTAAGTTACAGAGAATGTGACACCCTGCATTAGTAGAGGGGATTTCCTCACCTGGGAGGTCCCTGTACCAATGAAATCAGAGGTCCAGTATCTCCCTCTTATCCCTACCAAACATTTGTAGTATGTGATGGTTATTGTATTTGTGACCTTGATCAGTGCTGATTGGGGCTTGACCTTGCTTAATCATTTTTTATTGCTAGGTAAGGCTTCTAAATGGTATAGTGGAAATGTTGTGAATCTAATATAAAATAGCTGATTCCAGAGGTTTATTTTACTATTCAATTTTTTCAGATCTCTCAGACTCTTCATGACTCGATTTGGGGTTTTCTTGGCAAAGAATGGTTTTCTATTTCTTTCTCCAGTTCATTTTACAGATGAGGAAACTGAGGCAAACAGGATTTAGTGATTTGCCCGAGGGCACATAGCTAGTAAGGGTCTGAGGTGAGATTTGAATTCAGGAAGTGAGTCTTCCTGACTCTAGGCCTGACACTTTATGCACTACAGGCATCTAGTTACCCCTGGAGATTTATTAGCTATCATTTAACCTTTAATCTGCCTCAGTTTCCTCATCTGTAAAATGAGCCTAATAATAGCATATACCTCACAGAGTTGTGAGAATCATATAAGATAATGCATCTAATTGCAAATCTTCAAACATGATATGCTAGCCATTTTAAAGAGCTTGGTCTCATTTTTTCTTCTATATCTAGGAACAAACTAAAGAAGCAAAGCTTGAAAATTTTTGGTTTTATTTTTCTAATGCTAATAGTTGTGGGTTAATTTTTCTTTCTACAGTATAAGAAAGTCTTCTGAACCACCTCAAGAGATGAGGGTATATTTGTGGGGAGCCCTCCAGATAACTGCTGGAAAAGCACAATCCCAGTTCTTCAGAACACACTTAAATCATCAAACATCTTTTAGACACACACAAACACACACTCATATGCAAATCTCCAAGCATTCAGACACCTTGAAGAATGACCAAGGATAGCAATGCATACATATCAGCTGAAAATGTTTATCTATTCTATTTTCTAAGATGAAAAGTAATCTTCCAGAGCACATATCCCGAAAATCAGGAACCAAAACGAGGGCTAAATGAAAACAGTTTGACCCTTGGCTTCTCTTAGATGCTGGATTACCAGCTCTGATTTTATGAACAGAAAGTACACCATTAAGGAAGTTTTGCAAAACAACCATCCTTTGCCAATCTGTGACCTAATTTACATTTTGGAAAAATGTGCTTGCCACTTAATGCAGTTCTAGAAAATGTAGAAAACCCCATTTGATAAAATAGCATTTGTTGCTTGTTTTAGGTAGCTAGGTGACACAATAACACTGAATCTGGAATCATGAATGCCTAAATTCAATCCAGCCTCAGATACTTACTAGCTGTGTGACCCTGGGCAAGTCACTTACCCTCTTACTACCTCAGTTTCCTCATCAGTAAAATAGGAATGAAAATAGAATGTACCTACCAGGGATGTTGGGAAGATCAAATGAAATAATATTTATGAAATTCTTCTTTTTTCTTTTTGGGGGGCAAATGGGGTTAAGTAACTTGCCCAAGGTCACATGGCTAGGTTTTTGTCTGTGTGTGCATTAAGTGTCTGAGGTCGGATCCGAACTCAGGTACTTCTGACTCCAGGGACAATGCTCTACTCACTGTGCCACCTAGCCACCCCTATGAAATTCTTCATAAAGCTTAAAGGGCTATATAAATATAAGTTGTTTATTATTATTATTAATTTCCTGGATGTAAATGACCCCGAAGTGCCAATTGTTTCAAAAATGGAACTCTTAACTGACCTTTCCTCCTCCCTTTACCCTTATATATCTCTGAGAAGCCAATTTCTAATTTATTTAGTTATGCTAGGATTTGAAATTTTCATTCCTTTTTGAAAAATAATAATTTATAAGGGTAAGCATTATAAGATATTTTATTTTAAATTTAAATTTAATTTTTTTAAATTTTAATTCTTATCTAAAGCTTATAAATATTGGGGGGGGGTTTGCAGGGGGATGAAGAGTTATCTCTCTATTTGTTTTTCAAAGCAAAATAACCCTAACATCCTTTTCTCCTAAGTAAAGTATGGTATCTTTTCTTCTTCTTTTTTATTTTTTTGGAGAGGGAAATGCAGGGCAATTGGGGTTAAGTGACTTGCCCAAGGTCACATGGATAATAAGTGTTAAGTGTCTGAGGTTGGATTTGAACTCAGGTCCTCCTGACACCAGGGCTGGTGTTCTATTCACTGCACCACCTGGCCGCCCCAGGTATCTTTTTTTTCTTTTCCCTAATTGAAGAGTCAAAGAAACTTTTTCAGATGGTACCATTGCCATTTGATGGAACCTTAGAATTTTGCCACTGAGAGCACTTAAAGGTATGTGGCAGCAGTATCATGGAAATAAAAGTCCCAACATTAAGGATCCAAGTATGAAAATAACAGGAAACAGTGATACCTGGGCACTGGTGGTATCGGCCATGTGCCATGTTTGGAAGTGAAAAATTAAAGACCTTTTAGTTAAATAGGGAAGGGTTTTTGCCTTTGAGAGGCAGGTTTGGACAGGGTCAAGTGTTCTCCCTTCCAAATTGACTTTTCAGTCCCTCAAGGGTAGCTTTTGATGCCTCTCCTCAGAGTTTAACTTGAACTTTACTCATAATTGGCAATGTTTGTTGTGGTAGTGATAGTTATTATAAAGTAAGGGACTTTGAAGCATCTAGATGAACTATAATTTTGTGACTTAAAAAAAAAAACAAAAAACAAGCGCTACTACAGAGTTCCACAGGTGAGTGTGAGGAGGCCAAAGGGCTATTTGAGAAAGGGGCAAAGGATTGAAAAGTTCCAACGATTAATCAATAAGCAATTATTAAGAATCTACTATGTTCCCAAGGAGAGATTAAAGCATATAAAATGATGTTACTAATTTTCAAAAATGGAAAGATCAGCTATAATATATTTAGTATGGAAAAAAATAAACCACATGGGGTATGAGGACATGATAGCTGTCTTGAGATATTTTAGGGTCTATCAAGAAGAAAAGGGATTAGGCTTGTTTTGTTTGGTCCACCAGAAGCAATAAGAGCTCCAAAGAGGCAAGGTTAGACTTAATATAAGGGAATGATTCTTAACAAGGGCTATCCAAAGTGATAGACTGGCTGCATAGAAAACATTGGGAAGGAGAGCAGCTTGTCAAGAAACCCAAGTATTTGGAAATCAAATCATTCCTCTAAATGCACAAGGGAAGAAAGCAAATGCCTTTCTCAACCCTGCAGCTTACAAAGGATAAGTCAGAAATCTTTTTGATAACAATGATGTCCCAGTTTTACACCTATTTGGCATGGATGTGACAGTAGTCAAAATGGATTATGAAGGACAATTCAAGAAACTGCTACAAATTAATGAAAAACTTAAGGTTTGCTTTAAGAGTTGGTATGTTTCCTTTCCTCGGACTTCTTCAAGAAAAGTTTGGATGACCACTTGTAAAATATGTTATGGAGGGTTTTCTTGCTCAGGTACAACTTAGATTAGATTGCCTCTGAGGTTATTTCTAATTTGGAAATGGTATAATTCTGTGATTGTCCTCAGCCTTGCAAGTTGTATCCCAAAAATGGACTATCTCTCTGTACCTCTTTATACGTGAGGTGTCTTTGCTCCTGATGGATATATTCTCTCCTCTTTATATGATAACATGACCAATAGGGGAAACAGGAAATAGAAAGTCTCTTTTTCCCCTCTACCCTATTCTTAGGGGCTAAATGACTTGCCCAAGGTAACACAACTAGTGTTTTTGGCAAGATTTCAACTAAGATCATCCTTTCTCCTAGTCTAGCATTCTATCCAGTATGCCTCCTAATTGCCTTGATAAAGGAATTGGGGCTGCCAAGGAATCCAATTTACACATTAAAAACCCATCCTATGTGGCTACATAGATGTGGTTGCAACTTTTTTTCTTTCTATTTTGTCATTACACCCTGGGCTCCTTGTAATTTACATTATTCTGAGGTAGGGAGAGAAACACCATCACTCATGTGTAAATGAACTGGACTGCATTTGAGACATTGTGCAGAGTCACTACCACTAAGACCTCTAGCATCAAAGTTATCCCAATGATTCTATAATGGCTATAAATCATGGAAAAATCATAGTCTTGGAAAATTTAAAATTACAGTTAATACATAAGGCAATGGGAAGATGTGAATATAGGGAGCCTATAGTATACTCCCAACAGATCAAGTAAAGAAGTATTTATCAAGTATCTACTACGTATCAAGTATTGCAATAAATTCCAGGAATAAAATTACAGGCAAAAATATATATAGTCCTTAAGGAATTTACATTCTAATGTGGGAAGATAATAAGGAAGCTTAAAAGTTGAGATTGGAAAGAGAGGAGGTGGAAAAAGAAGTCTAGAGTCGGGAGCTAACCCAGGAGAGGACATAGGTCAGTCATCTCACATGAGATCAGGCATGAGGAGTAAACATGGCATTGATGGGGACACCCAGAGGGGATGCTACACCCTCACAGAATCTTACAATTTCAGTTAGAAATAAGATCAGAGACCATCTTAATCTAATTTGCACTTGAAGAAGAAAACCCTCAATAACACACTTTACAAGTGATAATCCAAACTTCTTAAAAATGAAAATTCTGAAGGCCTGACACATCATAAGAAGAGTGGAGGGATCTCTCAATGGGAAAAGACTCCTTTGCCGTAGATATCTAGAGATTAGGTAGTCTGTGTAGTCATTGCAGAAGAAGATGTGAATGCCTTTGAATGGAGGACAGAGGCTTTCCACAGAGCCATGACTGAGCCATTCCAAGTCATGGTTCCTCTTGTTCATTTGTCAAAGTTGCTTTGACTTTGGAGAAGAGGAGAAAGCTGAGAACTTCTCAGCTCACTTCTATCCTTAGGAAATTAAAAGGAAGTCAGCAAAGATATATTTGAGAAATAGCCTAAAAGAAATTAATGAACACAGGTGGGTTAATGGCTCACCTGCCAAAAACAAGAGATAATAGATGAAAAATCTAAGTGCTTATATTTTTGTCTCCTTGATATTATTATAACTATTATAATTCTATCTCCAGTGACCATGGGGGGAAGGGCTCTTATAGGTGAGTTTTCTGCCTTATCTTACCCAGAATCAGGGCATCATAAATTTCCCAGTCGTTTCCAAATTGTGTTGCCTACACTCTGGTCATTTTTCTCATCCCCCTTCCCTTGAAATGGAATCCCCTGGGACACAGGGTTCCAGTAGTTGAGCTTTCCCATAGAACCATGGTACCACATACTTCTGGCCATTTCCAAAACATGCTATCTGCATCCAGCCATTTTCCTTATAACATTCCCACTCAAATTTAAATGCTGCCCCCTGGAACAAATAACTTTGATGGTGAACTTTTATCTTGTTCAGGCTCAGAAGACCATGCCACCTCCCAGAAATCTCTATGGCATGCACAAGAAACTTTACCTTCTCACCTTTCCCCAACTTCTAGCTCTGTCCTGCAAGAAAACTCTTTGAGAGCATAAACTATCTTGCTAGTTTGGATTTGAATCCCAAGTGCCCAGTGCCAGCGACATAGGAAGCACTTAATCAATGCTTTTCTTTCATTCATAATTAGAGGAAAGCCTTTGGAGTGTTGAGTGGATTTTCAGTGGCAAGAAGATGAAAAGACATGGAAAAGAATCACATAACATAAGAAGGCTGAAGTAGAAGAGTTGTGAACTGCAGCTATGAAGAGCTCCTACACTAATAAAGGTGCATATTCCTGAAAAGGAGGTGGTATGTCGAGGTAAGCCTGTTTATGGTTAGAGTTCCAAATGTCCAGTGCAGCCATTTTAAATGGAGTAAAAAACAAAATCTAGGAATCTCCCAACAGATTTCAGTACCCTAATGGTTCCAGGATCTCCTCAATGTAGTCAGCCCTGGATTTGTTGCAGATTGCAAGCCATTTATGGTCTTCATTCTCTGCAATCTTGTCCACCTTTTCCCATGACTCTCCACAGATGTAATTCATCTGTTTCCTCTTGGGCTTTTAACAACATGTGGGTGTGGCTGCAACACTCAGGCTCAGGCACTCTCTTGCTCAATGACTTGCCCAGCTCTTTTTCAGAGTTTCCCAAGGGTGGAATGAAAAGGTCCTTCCTTCTTTCCTCCCTCCCTCCCTTCCTCCCTCCCTTCCTTCCTTCCTTCCTTCCTTCCTTCCTTCCTTCCTTCCTTCCTTCCTTCCTTCCTTTTTTATGGCATGATACTCCTGTGGTATGTCAGGAGTACAACATGGAGAGGAAAGAAGATAGATAACAGATGAGAAAGACAGAGTTCCCAGAAATTTTGATAAAATGAAAAAAATTTCCTTTTAAATGCACAGTATTGGCATTTTCCAACATTATTGGCAGCAATTTTCTAATTATGATCTTAATAAAAAATGAAGAAATAAGGTTTTCAATAAACACTTTCTATCTAGAAGTTATTTCTTTTCACTGCAACAGATGCCAGGACAACATTTTATAATACTAATAGAGAAAAGGAAAAATGGAGGGTTTTGATTAAAAGGAAATCTAGGTTGTCTACATTTTTGTCCACTCTGGTTATTCCTCAGTTTCTCTTTGTGTTCCTCTCACTTCTTACTTTAGTCATGTTTTTCTAAACAGTTCTAACCTCTGTTCCTTTCACCAGTGGAATATACAACATGATCCTGTGAGCTATTGACTTTGAATATAGATCTTGAGAAGCTAAAAATATGGAGCCTACAGCAGGGGCATTAGATTCTTCAAATATTTGACCCAGGGCATGATTTCCGCTGTGGGCAATGAGGTACATCACTACTATAGTAAAAATCCAAAAGATAAGACAAGGATATTCTTGATTTATAAGTTTTTTCCTTTTCAACAATAGCGCTATTTAGGGAACTTTGAAGTATTTTCCCAAAATGGAGCTGTCACATGGTTACTGTCAGAAATCAATTTAGCCTACTAACCCCACTAACAAATGTAGAAAACTTCCTTAGCTCATTGAACTAACTGGAAGCTTATCTCAAATAATCTTGAACTCTTAAAGTTGAAATCAATGTTAGAATTAATCTATTCCAACTCCTTTAAATTACAAATGCAAAAAGTGAGGTTTGCAGGCAATAATCTTGATTATATTAATTATTGTAGTTGTTATTTATAGAGAACTTTAAAATTAGAACTGCTTTATGTAAATTGTTACAGTCAATTCTCAAAACGACCCTGGTATTATACATATTATTATATTTATTTTATAGATGAGGAAACTAAGCTGCAGAGAAGTTATGTGATTTGCCCAAGGTCAGATAAGCATATCTAGAATCACATAAGCTCAGAGTCCCCCAATGCCATCTAATCCCACCTATTCATGATCCCTTGACTTCCTTACTCACTCAATTTACCACTGGTCACACCTTCCCAATCCTCAAGCATAGCTCACTCATGATATCCTCCTCCATCCATACCATTCACTCCTGGAAACTCTCACCATCTTCCTTCTCTTCCCATACTCCCACTGGAATAAGTCACAACACAATATTGAATCCACTGTAAATTTATGGCATCTGATTTTTTCTTTTAAAATATATTATCTATTTATTGTAGCATATTCCTAAAGACCTTTATATGTTTCCTTTAACCTGTGCTTTGAGTATGCTCAGTTTGCATTGCATAGAACCCAATGGTCTCCTACAACATGGGTAGGGCAGCTTTTCTTTGATTTTTTGTTGTTGTCTGAATTTTGTTTGTTGCCTGAATTTTTCAAATTAGCAAGCATTAGTCCACTTTCAGCCTTGCCCCTTCATACCATCTTCAGGCAGAACCAGGAGAATGATTTACACACTGCTATAATCCTGGCTCCAAGGTTGTCATGGTTTAAACTCCCAAGACAGATCATCTCTGGCACTTGAAACTGAAAACAAACACAGAAAGAAACAAACACCCTCATCCCACCCCCAGGCCTATTTCTCAGAGCCAGGATGAAAAAAAAGAGTAGAGGAAGGATATTCCTCCCCTCTAAATTGTTCAGTTCATGGCCCCCATGCTGCTGAGAACAATAGCCTTAGGATGGCAGAAAAGGGTGAGGCCAAAAAAGGACTATTCACTAAATTCACTTTTAAAGACAGAGACAGTCGGGGGCGGAGCCAAGATGGCGGAGTAGAAACAGCTCATCCAAGCCTCTCTGCCCCCAGATTCTCCACAAACTATGTAAAAAAGGACTCTGAAAAACTTCTGGAGCCCCAGCACCCACAGAACGACACAGAGAAGCTAACCTCCCGCTGAGGACAGCCCAGCACCCTGCAGGAAGGACCAGCGCAGTGGTCTGGGAGCCGGCAGCACGCAGAGCGCAGGAGCGGGGCCGAGCCCAGGTCCGCGTGAGCCGAGGTTTTAGCCCCAGGGCAGCAGGGCCAGCAGGGGGCTGGAGGAACCCCAGAACACCAGGAACTGTGGAGATTCCAGAATTATCAACATAGACTTGCCTAGGACAAAGTAAGAGGTTAGTGTCCTATGGACTTTGGGACCTGTATTTGGGGAATGCGTCAGCTCCCTCCCCTGGGGGCTAGAAGCTGCTGAGGAGACACTCCACTGTGTAGTTTTCAGAGGCATTTCCAGCTCCCAGCCTACAAATCATGGGGAGATCCAGCGATCAGTCTTGGGGGGTAATCGCTCTTGCTTTAACCTCCTGGATCTGGATTGTGATCTAGGGTGGAAGTTGTGGGTGGGTTTATAGCTTGCCAGAAACGGAAGTTGCCCCCCACACGTTCGGGACGAAAATTCCTCTATCTGGCCTTAAAGCCATAGTGTGGCAACAAGCCTAAAAGTCAAGTAATTAAGTGGCAACATGCCAAGGCAAAGGAAACAGAAAAATGCAAGCCTAGACTCCTATTTTGGGGGCATAGAGTGGGAAAAGGACTGTGAGGTCAGAAGTCCTGCTCCAAAAGCCCCAGGGGAAAACATGAGCAGGTTGCAGGCCATAGAGGACCTTAAGAAGGACTTTAAAATCAAATAAGAGAAGTGGAGGAAAAATTGGAAAGAGAAATGAGAAGGATGCAGGAAAGTATGAAATGAGGGTCAACAGCCTGACTGAGGAAAACAACACCTTAAAAAATAGACTAACTCAAATGGCAAAGGAGGCCCAAAAGGGCAATGAGGAGAAGAATGCCTTAAAAGTCGAATTTGCCAGATGGAAAAAGAATCTCAAAAGTTCACTGAGGAGATTCATTCCTTCAGAGTTAGACTGGAGCAAATGGAAGCTAATGACTTTATGAGAAATCAAGATGCTGTTAAGCAGATCCAAAACAAATGAAAGATTAGAAGGCAATGTGAAATATCTCATGGGAAAAACCACTGACCTGGAAAATAGATCCAGGAGAGACAATTTAAAAATTATTGGACTACCTGAAAGCCATGATCAAAGAAAGAACCTAGAAATCACCCTTCAAGAAATTCTCAAGGAAAACTGCCCTGATGTTTTAGATCCAGAGGGCAAAATAGAGGTTGAAAGAATCCACAGATCACCTCCTGAAAAAGATCCCAAAAAGAAAACTCCCAGGAATATTATAGCCAGGTTCCAGAATCCCCAGATCAAGGAGAAAATACTACAAGCAGCCAGGAAGAAACAATTTCAATATTGTGGAAACACAATCAGAATAGCCCAGACCTGGCAGCTTCTACACTGAGGGATCGAAGGGCATGGAATATGATATTCCAGAGGGCAAAAGAGCTGGGAATGAACCCAAGGGTCACCTACCCAGCAAAACTGAGTATTTTGTTTCAGGGGAAAATATGGGCATTCAGTGGAATAGAAGACTTTCAAGCATTCTTGAGGAAAAAACCAGAGTTGAATAGAAAATTTGACATCCAGACACAAGAAGGAAGAGATGCCTGAGAAGGTAATCAGGGAAAAGAAATCAAAAGGAACTTATCAAAGTTGAACTATTTACATTCCTATATGGAAAAGCAATAACTGTGACTGATGATATCTTTCTCACCATGAAAATAATGGAAGAAGGGTGTGTGGTCATATGAATACATATGTGAATGTGTGTGTATATGGATAGAGGGCATAGGTTGAATTTGTTGGGAAGGGAGAATACTCAAGGGATGAAATTATGAGGTGAGAGAGGAAAGTGGCAAGAGGAGATGGGGAGAGACAGGGTAGGGTAAACTATCCCATGTAGAAGAAGCAAGGGGAAGTGGTTGCAAAGGAGGGGAGAATAAGGAAGGCTAAAAAGGCAAAACCACATTCACATTGAATTTGGTTCAGGGAGAAAATGACATACATACTAAATGGGATATCTCAACCTGCAGCAGGATAGGTGGAAGGGGGATGAGAGGAGGGATGATGGATGGAGGGCATCCTTGGGGTGAGGGGAGGTTGGAAGTACCCACTATAGAAGAGGGACAGGATCATGTAGGGAATGGACCAGGTGGGGGTGGGATGAGTGGGAGGGAATTATAAGCAGTCTTGTACAATATATCTACTATGATAATGTTTTGCATAGCTAGACATGTACAATATATACTGAATTACTTATCTCCCCAGAGGGAATGGGTGACAAGGGAGGAAGGAAATGGATCTGAAATTCAAGGTCGTAACATTAAATGTTTCAAATATATATATAAATACTATTATTAATACTCTTTTGCTTATAATTGGGAGATAAGATGTGCAGGCATTGGGACACAAAGATTCATCTTCCTCTAATGGAAAAGTCGATGGGGGTATGGGAGAAGGTATGGGAGAGAGCAGATTGGAGGAAGCGATATCTTGTGGGACTGCTATTCTGGGAGGTTGGGTAGGGGAATAATGGGGGGAAAATGATTGTAACTCAAAATCTGGCAGAAATGAATGATATAAAACAGAAGTTAATAAAGTATTTGTTTAAAAAAAAAAAAGACAGAGACAATCAAAGGAGGCAACCCCATCCATATGGTACAAGCAGCAGGCTCCATGCTAGGTTTGAAAACCCAGGTTATATCTGGATTGCTTATTTTTTTAATTATTTTTTTCAATAAACAAAAATTCACGTTCTCTTTTTCCCTTTCTTCCTCTCACTCCACACCCCCATTAAGAAAGCAAGAAAAATAACCCCCCTGTTACAAACATGTACAGTCAAGGAAAACAAATTCCCCCACTAACCATGCCCATAAAAAGTCTGCACTCTGAGTCCATTACCTCTCTGTCAGGAGGTAATATGTTTCATCATGAGTCCTCTGGAATAGCGGTTGGTCATTGTTGATCAGAGTTTTAAGTCCTTCAAATTGTTTGTCTTTACAGTAATATTGTTATTGAATAAATTATGCTCCTGGTTCTATTCACTTCACTTCACTCTGAATAAGTTCATAACATTCTTCCTAGGTTCCTCTGAAACCAACTTCTTCATCATTTCTTAAAGCACAGGAGTCCTATCACATTCATATACCATAATTTGTTCAGCCATTCATCAATTGATGGGTATTCCCTAAGTTTCTAGTTCTTTGTAACCTCAGGAGAGCCATGATATAAATATACACATATAGATATAGATATGTATATGTGTACATGTATGTATGTGTATATATTGCTATATGTGTTTATATATATATATATGTACATGTGCATATTTTTTCCTCTTTGAGGTATAGAAGTAATACTGCTATCACTAGATCAAAGGATATGCACAAGTTGGACCAGTTCTTGATTCCATGAACAACTCATTTACATGCCTGTTTTCCCACAGCCCCTCCAGCATTTCTTACTCTCTTTTTTTTTTTTTTTTGTCAACACTGTAGATCTGATGGTTAGGAGATGGAATCTCAGAGTTCTTTTAATTTTCATTTCTCTAATCATTAGTAATTTAAAGTATTTTTTAATAAAGCTATTGGTAGCTTGGATTTCTTTCTCCAAAAATTGCTTATTCATAGCCTTCCACTATTAATCTATTATGGAATGTCTATGTGACCTAAATTCAACTGGACCCTTATTTATTGAAAAACAAAGCTTCATTCTTCCTTGACTGATTCTCTAAACCACTCCCTTTAACAGTTGTTACAGATCTTCTTTTCTCCCTTTAATCCCTTACACATCCTCCTCCTCACCCAGGAAATGTCTTTACTTTACTCCTACTTCACTAAGAAAATAGAATCTACTCTCCTTCTCCTCCTACCTGCATGAGCACAAAATTCTTGATCATCATAATCTGTCTCCTTCCCTGACCTTCCACCCACCCTCACCCCACCCTACTCCCAAGCTTTAGTGCTACATCTTCCCTACTCAATTCTACCATCTCTCTTAGCTTAACACTCAGAGGCTTAAGTATCAAGTCTTTTAGAAGAATGTTCTTCATAGTCTAGCATCAAAATAGGAAAAAGACTTCTGGTATTTTTTCTTATAAAGTGAGTAAAACCTCTCTGTTCCCAGAACCTAAAAATCGATGATTGTTGCTTTCTTCCCCCTACTCCCCATCCCCCCAAAAAGACTTTTGGCCCCTAAGGACCAAGATATTTTGGAACACAAGATAATGAGCTGAATAAATCTGAAAGTATTTATTCTTTCCTTAAATCTAACATCCTTCTATGAGAAAAAGCCATAGTCCTGTCCCAAGCTGCTTTTTTAGGATTAGAAAATCCTTGTAACTCTGTTCAATTCCATTATGTCATGATTTTCCAAATTGTATGTAATAACACCTTCCTTTAAAAACAAAAATATATTCCACATACTTTTTATCAAACATAATTTTCTTAGCTCATATTTTAGTCAATTTAAGTCTTTAAAAGAATTTTATAACAATACAAATAAATCAACACAATATAATAGTATAACATAAGAAAAATACTAAATCTTCAATTTATTGGTATCAAAAATTCTTAGATAGGGAAACTTCCTCAATTGTTACAGCTGGTCATGTTATTTGTAATTTAAATGGGCTTTCTGTTCCCCATCTTAGGCAATTCTTAGATAGTTGCACAGAGCACTGAACAGGTCCAGAAAGTCAATATCCTGGCTATTATTATTGAAGATACATATCATTTTATATAATATTAATTAATGATGATCAGTAATAACATCTTACAGATGAAGAAATAGACTCAGAGAAGTATAAGTGACTTACCAATGATCATATGGAAAAGATGAGGTTTGAAATTTCAACTGAGGTCACCTCAGACTCCAACTCCAACACGTTTTCCCCCTATAACAATGAACAGGTTTTTACTTTCTTTTATTTCATTTGTGTGGGAGGTATTTTTATTGAGAACCATCTCAAGAATAATATTGTATAAATGTATTCCATAACTCAAATATTTTCAAAAATGCAGTCACCACATCTTTCTTGATCAGAGCATGAATTTTAGGACTTTGAGCTCTATAGAATACTCATATTTTTTCAAAAAGCAAATCAACCAAAAGGTTCAGCAATTTGTGCTTTAGAGTAAATTTGCCACATCTTTATTATTATCACTAAGGAAAATAGCCATTTCTTCTTTTAGCTCAAATAGTCTTAGAAACACAGCACAAAACAGACAGTAGGTTTACAATACCATAGAAGTGCCTTATGTTATCTCTCCCCCATATAGTCAGAAAAGTTTGCAAAGGGCTCTCCATTACTGTACTGTTTTTTTCATGAAGGCTATCACTCATAACAACTTGAAACACTGTACTTAGTGCTTTGCTCTTATTTCTTGATATAAACAATTCTCTGCAAAGTGTGCAATGTGTCCAAATTGCACATAAGGCTACCACATTTTAAACTAGTGTTTATAAAACTACATTTCATCTTGACATCAATTTAAATCCAGATCTTGCAGAGTATAATATATTTATCCCACATTTTATCATTTTCATTCAGAAATCTACCAATTGTATCCCACAGTGTCTTTTCATATGGCATTGTCTCCAATATGTTTGCCAAGTAACAGATCTTCCCTAACATTGGTTTCAACACATGCAATCAAATGAACATTTTTACCTACCTATGTTACTTCACCCTCTTGCAATGCAAATTAGGAAGATTTCAGTTTCTCAACTAATTGATTGTAAGATCCTACAGATACATGGGTAATCTTTCTTCCCATCATGTAGTTTTAAAATAGAATTATTCAAAACTGCTTTGCATGCAATTCATTATATATCCTTTCAATTTCGTCAGTAGTTCAAG
Source organism: Gymnobelideus leadbeateri (assembly GCA_011680675.1). Taxonomy (NCBI): domain Eukaryota; kingdom Metazoa; phylum Chordata; class Mammalia; order Diprotodontia; family Petauridae; genus Gymnobelideus; species Gymnobelideus leadbeateri. The sequence continues at coordinate 686,238 of WOXC01011326.1, read as the reverse complement.
GTTGGACCAATGTTTCTTTTATCCAATGAGATCTTTTTACATTTTGCAATTTTATATGATGCTAAAAATTCTTTTGATACCATATATATCATTTATCTAGAACATGATTTGTTGAGAACAAAGAAGAAAAACAACTTGTGAATAATAGTATCTGCCTCACTGGGGACCCAACCAGTCAGTTCCAATTAGGCAATGTTGCCATTTCTTCCTCCTAGATTTTTTTCTTCCCTACTTATTTATTCTATCTTTTAAAAAAAAAAAAAAAACTGGGAAAATTAACTCTTGTATCTCTTGTAGTTTTTCATTTATGATATTGTGAAATATAGTTCTGAAAAAAAAAACAGGCTTTGTTAAAGTCATTGGGATTCAAATGGAGCTACTTGACTATTCCTTTAAACCCAAATCATTCTGGTTCTCATGGATTAATCAATAATAGGTCCCAGCCCAAGCCTCATTTGCTCATTCTTTGGGTTTTGTTGACTCAGAGTGAGTGTAAATACTAATTGTTTCTATTCTGGCCAGATCTTTCCTTCCCAGATTGATTCTTTTGCTAATGGAAAGTAGGCCATTTTATGCCTTGATTCTTATCTAGCCTTTAACTACTAGATGGGTGTTGCCTCAGATCTGGGAAAGATCAGCTGAAGAAAGCCCTGGCATCTAGGGACATCACCAGTCATCCTAAACTGGGCTGTGATGACTCTGGAGGAGAAAGCAAGGCTGATAACTTTGCATAGATCTACCTCACTTAAATCCATTTCACTTGTGAATCAAGACATTATCCTCATGATGTCATTGGTCATCTTCAAGAAAGAAGGATGAACAAAAGCATGATTTGTGAAGTTTGGTTTTGATGATTAAAATCATACAACTTTTCTGGAAAAATTTCTCCTCTAGTGTAATATTACTATATGTGTACTTTTGAGATGTCATTTGATTTTTTTTTAGGTTTTACTCTATCTGTAGCTAAAGTAAATACAGCATTTTTTCCTCTCCATCAATATAAGAATTTGGGAATCCCAATAATATAGTAGTTTATATTTTCTGTATTTGTACTTTTTACTTTGTGTTTCTTACTTCTGCTACTTAAACCATCTCATTGTCTTCGCTTGTCTGAGTTTCAGCAGCTTCAGTGAATTTTTCTTTTCAATTGAGTTATGACAAAGGAAAGTTATTTCACTTTCTTAAAAACTAGGAAGAATAGAGAATTTAAGAAAATTAAATTTGATTGTTTGAAGTTTCAAATGCTGTAGAGTTATTTCCATTTTTTTAAAGTAGCAGCCTTTTGAAAAGCAGCTTTGTACTTAACAAAATGAATGACTTTGAAAAATATACCACATATTATAGTACTTTTAACTTCTGCACAAAGGTTGTTTAACTTGGGTTTTCATGCTTCCCATTTAAATGCAGTAAGCAGCCTGACAACACAGCCCATCTGTGTCAGAAGCCCATGATGACTGATGCTGATGGTAGAAGATTGTGCCTGTGTCAAAATTTGACTGGCACTGACTAAAATTTGACCTTATTTATGCTCTATTCACTGTCAGTGGGAACAAATTCACATTGTTAGTCTTATTTCTGTTGAATCTTTTTTAACTGGAAAAAAGAAAATGTATTTAGTAAAATTTGTACTTAGAATATTTGGGAATTTTGGTCATTTCTTCATGGTCTTTATCTCCCACCCAACCCTCCAAGCCTCAAGTGATATAGAGGACTATGTCTTCACAGCTGCTTTATGGGAACCCTAAGCTCTGAAACAAGTTTCAGGAAAGTCTCTGCCAAAAAAAAACAATAAAAACTGAACAAAAAATATATGGACTTCAAGAATTCTGATTTCCTCTCAGTTCAAGGTTGTCTTTGCAAATGAAAGAGAGAAAAAAAGGCAAGAAACCTCCCACCTGTCCCCATCCCCCAAAAATAGAACCTCATGTCCCTCCATTTTAAATCCTTCTTTTCAAATTCTTACCATAACCATACACTGTCAAAGTAATTTAAGATAATTGGCAAAGTCCAGAGCTTGATGAATAAGAAGGCCCCAAGACTTTGAACCATTCTGCATCTATTTATTATAGGATGATAGATTAAGAGTTGGACTAGATGATGTAATCTAGTCAAACCCCCTCATTTTGCATATAAGCACAAATTTGCCCAAATCATACAGATAATATATGCAAGGACTAGTATTTGCATTCAGATCTTCTGACACTATAACAACAATAACACTAGTATTTATATAGCACCTCCTATATTTCCAACACTGTGCTGAGTGCTTTATAAACATTATTTCATTTCTATCTTCATAACAACCTTCATAACATCTTCATAACAACCCTGGAAAGTAGGTGCTACTGTTATCTGAGGCAAACAGAGGCTGTGACTTGTCCATGGTCACAGAGCTAGTAAGAGTCTGAGGCTGGATTTGAACTCAGGTCTTCCTAACTCTATACCCGGTGGTTTATCCACCTATATGTCTTAATTCCAAGTTCATCAGTCCAATCAGCAATCAACATCAGTTGCTCTTTCTTCCACAGCAATATATACTTCTTTTTATACATGTTGTTCTACTCAATAAAATATGAACCCCTTGAAGGCAAGGATTATTGTGGTTTTGGTTTTGAACATCTATTTCCTATCACACTCTCATATCCATGATCGGCACTTAATAAATATTTATTGTTGAACTTAAATGGACAAAAACTCCCCTGACAACATAGCAAAAAAAATTATCAACCCTTCCTTGAAAATCTCTAGGGAGGAAGAATATACAATTTCTATATATACTTTACTTCATGATCAAAATATAATTCATAATTACAATAAACTTCCCATGAACCAGCTACTACAAGACAACATAAATGCCCTCTGAACAGCAGACACATTCAATGTATCCAATTTTTATTCCAAACACCCAAAGCATGTCAGTTCTTAGAATCTTCTCTTTGGTTTGTCACTGCAACTGATAAACAAAATAAGGTAGTGAATTGTAATTGTCATGTTTTGCTATGGGTAAAAGAAAAGATGAAAGGCAGCAGTAGGTAATTAGTGAGGAAAGCAGATCTCTCTCAAAAAGAAGGAAATGTGATCAGCAAAATACTCTATAGTCTTTGAAGCTAGGTGGTCCAATAGATAGAGTACCAGAACAGGAAGACTCCTCTTCCTGAATTCACATCTGACCTCAGACATTTACCAGCTGTGTGATCCTGGGCAAGTCACTTAACTCTGTTTGCCTCAGTATCCTCATATGTAAAATGAGCTGGAGAATAAAATGGAAAACCACTACTGTATCTTTGTTGAGAAAACACCAAATGGAGTCATGAAGAGCAGACACAACTGAAAAGGGATTGAACAATACAATGAAGACTTTAGAGAAGTTGAGCTTTGCGAACACTAGAGTAAAGAAATCAAAGAAGTCAAGGTAAAGATCATCCTTTTGCAATACTCTGATCCTTTTCAAAGAATAGGCCAGAGAAAAACAGAGCTAAATGTAGATCAAGCTCTGGGATAAGAAGTAACTGTTCTCCAATGGGTCATGATAATAGAAATCTTGAAGCAGAGCTATATGGGAGTTGCCGGTACACTCATCCACTTGCCCTGAGACAAGAGTTCCTAGATGCTGTTTCTAGACTCTGAGTAACTGAACCTAGCCTGAGAGAGGCAGTAGCAGTCAGAAATGCTCTCAACATCAACTCCAGAGAAGGGAAGAGCATGACCAATGCTCATGACAGCATTCCAGAACCCCAGACTGCTAGAGAGTGCAGTATGTTAATGAACATCTCTTATCTCTTGAAGAGGCATGAGGATCCCAAAATTCAGGCAAAGAGAAAGAGAGGTCTTAGGCAGTTCTAGACTCTTGGAGAAAAAAGGATTGTACATGTGGTTCCTGAACCTGAAGAATCAGTAAGGGACTAAAGCCATGAAAAATAGGGACAAAAGATTCGTATGTTATTTTTTCTTTTGTTATTACAGCAAATTTTTGTATAGTGCAGGAACTGTGGAATGGAGCTGCCTTTCTGGCAACCCAAGTTCTAGAGAGAGGGTAATACCATAAGACAGAATGGCTATATAAGTCCCTTGAGTAAAAAAGAAACTCCTCACAATATTGGAAGGATATGTCTTTGTCAATCTTGACAGTCTTTGTTGTCCTTCTGAGAAGAGTATAAAACACAGGGGAGCACTATGATTCTGAAGAGCTACATAGGTCAGATGAAGCTAAGATTGGAATTAAGAAAAATGTCAAGCTCCCTCAACATTTCCCTCCAAACAACTTAAAAATAATACTTCAAATAGAATTCTGGAGTGGCAGAACCAACAAAAAGCCAAGGTGAAACATTTTTTCCAGAGTAAGATAATTTAGAAGGAGATGTCTGTGAAACTGGGATGAAAGCTAGCCTAGAGATGATATAGAGGCCAGCACCACTGGTGGCCATGGAGGTGGCCATAAAGCTAGCAATAAGCTGTGAAGCTTTCAAGCCAAAGATGGTAAGGTGTCTAGACAAATGGTCAGATGTACTAACACAGGGCACAGGACAAAGTGCTATTTGGCAATTCTATTGCCTTTATACAGTTCTAGGTCATAGTTCTAGGGCAGAGAGGAGTGCTTATGGTCCCAACACAGTAAGGGCCCTGAAGAATAGTATCACTTTCAGTTACAAGGGAGCAGGGTCTCAGAGGAGCAATATCACCTATAATTTCAAGAGACCAGTAACCATAACTCTGCCCAGATCACACCATCCTTGGAAGCTTTGGGAACTTCCAAACCCCAGAACTGCCTCTGAAAACAGCAGTGCAAAAAAAGTCTAAAGCTTGGAACAGTCCCACTCACCCACTCCAGGAACAGAGCCCAATTATAACACAAAGTTCAAAGTCAAGAAATAAGCTGGGGAAATGAGCAAACAACAACAACAAAACCTGACTATGAAAAACTACTATGGTGAGAGGGAAAATCAAGGTACAAACTCATAAGACAATGAAAGTGACAAACTGGTCTTTTTTTAGAAGAGATATTTTTCATAATAGAATAGTATATATGAAATCTCAAGTTCACAAATTTCCTTCAAAATTAGAGTTGTTCTATTTCAAATATTATTTAACACAATAAATTTTAAATGGTGGCACAAAGTATTTTTAACACATTTACTTGAGAAATTATCTAAAGAACAACCCAGTATCCCTGCTTGCAGATTTAGCTGCCTTCCAAAAGATTCTTACTTTAAAGAGATGAGTAAAAAAATGTAAATTCTGTTAATTTCCTGAATGATAATTTGCAAGGTTGTTGAGGTTTGGTATAATTTTCAACAAGGAATCCCCTAGTCCATTGCCTATTCTTTGTTTGAAGTGGGAATGCTATGGAAGCTTCAGGTCCTTTTTTATGTTGATGCTAGACTTTCCATGTGACCTGGCTATTAATAAAGCAAATGCTAAAACTGTACAGGTGCTCATTTCTATACTGTATGGATTGTGATATAGAAGTCAGTGTTAACATGCTAAAAGGTTGAATTGAAATTAGAAATGTAAGTATCCAGATTTTGTCTTTTTAAATACATATTTTTATGTTGTTAGTGCAATTGCACTTTTGCATAATTTAGTAAGTTGCATTTTTTTGTAGTTTTATTTGACTTTTTGCAGATCTAGTGTCTATTAATTAGTAGCTGTGCTTCTGTAGTGAATATTAGACTGGTAGAATCTGGTGTTAGAGAATCTAGTTATGTCAACGTCCTTGATAAGACTTTACATATTAGGGCCCCACAGGCCATAATAATTTTGCTCTGTTGATGCAAGCATGTTCAGTATTGTTGGAAAAATCCTTTTTAGCAATTGTGTATACAAGTCTTTGCTTCTACTGAACATCATGTTTATATAAGCTAAAAATAGGTTTTCAGAATCAGAATGATAGAGGAATAAATGGGAAAAGAAATTAAAACAATGCAAGAAAAATTATGAAAAGGCAATTAAAAGCTTGGTAAAAGAGGCACAAAAATACTAAAGAAAATAATAACTTGTAAATAAGTATTGGATAAATGGTAAATTGAAAAAGAGGTACAAAAGCTCACTGAAAATTTAACTCTTTCAAAATTAGAATTGGGCAAGTGGTAGCTAATGAATCCATGAAATATCAAGAAACAATAAAACAAAGTCAAAAGAATTTTTAAAAATCGAAGAAAATATGAAATATTTTATAGGAAAAATAGCAGGCTTGGCAAACTGATTGAGGGCAGAAAATAAAAGAATTATTGGACTGTTTGAAACCCATGATCAAAGAAAGAACTTAGATATCAACTTCCTTTTTTTTCCTTTAACATGTGCACTTTTATTTGAACTGGTCTTAAGTCAGTGTAAAGGTAAATCTCCTTCCCTCCTCCAAGTATGGGCACCAAGCTCATCAGTCTCATGGGGAGGCTGTAAATAGATGTCAACTTTTTTTTTTTAGATTTTTTTTTCCAAATGCTTTATTAATTTTTGGTTTACATCATTCATTTCCATCAGATTTTGAGTTACAAGTATTTCCCCATTTTTCCGCTACCCACCACCCCAGAATAACAGTCATACAGGATATCCCCTCATCCAATCTGCTCTCTCCCATCTCTTCTCCCATGCCCCCTTCAACTTTTCCAGTAGGGTGAGATGAATCCCTGATTCCCACTGCCTGCACATCTTATCTCCCTTGCGCTATTGGAAAAAATTGATTTTAAAAGGAAGATAAGCAACTCAGTATATGCTATGTGTATATGTGTAGCTAGGCAAAACATTACCCTAGTAGATATATTGTAAAAGACTGACTATATTTCCCTCCCTCCCATCCAACCTTCCACCTTGTCCACTCCCCATCTTGATCCTGTCCCTTTGGGTGCTTCCAACATCCCTCCCACCTAGCCCGCCCTCCCCTTCACCACCTTCCCCCATCCCTCACCCTCCCACTCTCCTGTAGGGTGGGACACCCTATTTAATATGCATGTCATTCTCTCCCTGGTCCAAATTCAATGAGAATAAGGTTTTGCCTTTTTGCCTTCCTGTTCTTCCCCTCCCCTGCAACCACCTTCCCCTGCCTCCCCTACATGAGACAGTTCACCCCATTGTCTTTCCCCATTCCCCCTCACCACATTACTCTTTTACCTCTTAACCTCACCTTTTAAATATCATCCCTTCCTATTAAATTGATCCTGTGCCCTCTATCTATGTATACCTGAAAACATATATACACACATTCAAATATGTATTCATATGCCCATATACCCTTCTTCAACTATTTTCATACTGAGAAAAGTTTCATCAGTTACAGGTATTGTTTTTCCCTGTAGGAATATAAATAGTTCAACTATGATTAATACTATTTTGCATATAATTGGGAGATAAGATTTGCAGGCAATGGGGTGTGGCGATTCACCTTGCAAATCCTCCTTGCTCCCAAAATAGGAGTCTAATGCTGAATTTTTCTGTTTATTTTGTTTCCTTTGCCTAGGCATGTTGCCACTCAATTACTTGACTTTTGGGCTTGTTGCCACAGTAGGACTTTGCCACCAGCCAGGGGAACTTCCATCCCAAACGTTGGGGTTTTCTCAACTTCTGGAGGTATTAGTTTGGTGGCCTCTGTGAAGCCTCCACACACTCTGGCAAGCTGGTCACACACCCCAAGACCTCCACCCCAGACCACAATCCAGATCCAAGAAGGGTAAAGCAAGAACGCTTCCAGCACAGACTGATAGCCGGATCACCCTACAATTCGCAGGCCAAGAGCTGAAGCTGCAATTCAGCAAAGTGGTACAAGCTGCGTCAGCTCCTCAGTGGCTTCTCGCCCCCAGGGGAAGAAGCCAACGCATTCTCCCAACCAGTCCCAAAGTCCATAGGGCACTAACATCTCACTCTGTCCTAGGCATCTATGTGTTGATAATTCTGGAAATGCCACAGTTCCTGGTGTTCTGAGGACCCTCCAGCTGGCTGCTGGTCTGGCCGCCCTAGGGCTAAAACTGCGACTAACCAAGGCCTGGCCAGAGGGCTGCACTGTCGGCTCCCAGTATGCTGTGCTAGCTGCTCCCTGCCGGGCTGCCAGGCTGTCCTCAGCAGGAAATTAGCTTCTCTGTGTCATTTTGTGGGTTCTGGAGCTCCAGAGGTCGTTCAGAGTCCCCTTTTTACATAAGTTTTAAGTGGTGTGGGTTGGAGCTCCATGGAAGTGCTATTTCTACTCTACCATCTTGACTCCACCCCCAGACATCAACTTTCAAAGAAAAAATATAAAAGGAAGCTGTTCACAATATCCTAGAGCAAGAGGGTAAAATATAAATTGAAAGAATTCACTAATCACCACCTAAAAGACATCCCAAAATGAAAACTCCCAGGAATATTTTAGTCAAATTCCAGAGCTCCCAGATAAAAAAGAAAATACTTCAAGCAAACAGAAAGAAATCATTTAAACATCATACAGACACAGTCAGGATCACACAAGATTTAGCAATCACCACATAAAAGGAATGGAAGGCTGGTAATATGATATATCAGAAGTCAAAGAAGCTAAGATTAAAAACAAGAATAACCTACCCAGAAAATTATAATCTTTAAGAGTGAAAAATTGATATTGACTGAAATAGAGGACTTTTACATATTCTTTATGAAAAGAACAGAGTTGAATAGAAAATTTGACTTTCAATTACAAGGTAAACAGGAAAGATATTATAAGGGACTTAATAAGATTAAACATTCCTATATGAGATGATACATATAACTCCTAAAACCTTTATCATCATTACAGAATTTAGCAATATTCTACATAGATAGAGGGCATAGGAGTGAGTCAATTATGCTAAGATAATCTCAATAAAAATGGATGGGTGAGGAAGAGTGATGTACTGGGAGTAAAAGGAAGGGAGAATAACAATGGGGAAAATTATCTCACATTAAAGATGAGTGCAAGGAAAATCTTTTTACATTAGCGAGGACAATAATAGAGGGGGGTAAGACTTGTGCCCCACTTTCATCTGAATTGGTTCAAAAAGAAAATATATATTCTTAGTCAATTGACTTTAGAAATTTATCCTACATAATCAGAAAGTAGGAGGAGACTGGGATAAGAGAAAGATAGGTGTGATAAAAGGGAAGGCAGATCAAGATAGGCAGTGGTCAGAAGTTAAACAGACTTTAGATGAGGGGCGGTATCATAGAGAAAGATAAACAGGAGAAAATAAGATGGTGAGAAATTCACCGTGATCATAACTATGAATGTGAATGTAATGAATTTGCCTATAAAACAGAAGTGGGTGGCATTAGATTACAAATGAAAATCCATTACATCCATACCTAGTAAGTTACCAGAGAGGGAAGCTCCAATATCTGGGTTTGCAAAGCTGGGGGGCTCTCAACGGCTGCCCCGAGTCTCGTCCAGTCAAGTCACATAACACTTCTCAAAGTAAGCCCCAAAGCAAAGTCTCATATCAGGGTTTATATAAACTTCTCCTGGATTGGAGAATGTAACAACCTTCTTGACCCACTGCTCAATCACAAAGCACCAAGGTGTGGGTACTCCTGAAAAACAAGCCTCCCACCACCACAGGCTCCAGGTGCACTTAACCTAGGGGTAGGGAAGATCTTAAAAATTTACATTCCTATAACAAACAGCTTGCATAAAACTTATCGGGGTAATTGGGGGAAGGAAGTAAAGTAAATTGAATCTGTGACAACACATCTATGATGTCCTTCCATTGCATTGTAAGCTCCTTGAGGGTAAGAACTATCTTTTGCCTCTATTTGCATCCCCAGAGCACAGCACAGTATGTGCCTGTCATATAGTAGGTACTTAATAAATGCTGATTGATGGATCAATCAATATCACTTCTCAGCTCAGAGAATATAACAGAAGCAGGGAATTTCAGTTAGAAGGGACCTCAGCACACATATGCTTCAGACTATCCTTTTCACAACCTACCCAAGTGGTCATCTAGTCTTTGCTTGAGGAAAATTCCCACCCTACTAAGAGAATCCATTCCACTTTTAGATAGCTTTTACTGTGAGGAAGTGTTCTCATTATATCAAGACTAAGCTGGTCACTTTGCTACTTCTACTATTTCCTACTGAGGCCAAACCAAACAAATCTATTCCTTCTATGAGATTAACCTTCAGATACTTGTAAATAACAATCCTGTTAATAACTCTTATCTTTTCCAGATTAGAGACTTTCTAACTTCTCTATATAAATGGGATATTAAAATGCCTTTTGTCTATACTTTCTATGCCTATGTTAGAAATTTCATTTTCCATAGCCCATGATAGTAAACTTATCTTTTACACACACACATAAGAAAGGATGATAATACAAGATCTATTCTAAGCTACTTTTCATTTCCATTACAACATTTTGGAAAAACAACTCTCACTATCCTTTTAAAATCTTTTATATGAAAATAAGTCTTTTATCAAAGTAACTTAATTCACTTGAATAATGACAATTAAAAGTTTACGCATATGAACAAGCATAGTTACATTGTTACAATATGACTGTGTTGCATGTGTGTGTTGCTGTCTTTACAATTTTGTGAACGATAGGCTGAACATAGCAATTTCATGTCTTTTAAACTGTCACACAAATATCATGTTCCTGTTAAAATTACATCCTCTCTTAGCCCTAATGAGTCATAAATCCATTACTGTTAAACTCATGACTCTGAATTCAAGTTAAAGAATACCAGCTAGTTAATTTCCATTTGATTATGCCCCATTAAACCCCTTTCACTGTGTTCTCTCAGATTTCTGAGTGTGTCTTTCATTGAACATATGGTAATTTTATAGAGTTAGGAAAGGAGACCCAATTTTCTATAAAAGTTGAATGTGAACTTCATAGGATCATAGATTTAGAGCTGGGAGAAGCCCCAGAGGCATTATAGTTCAATCCTTTTCCTTTTACAGATGAGGAAATTGGAACCCAGAAAAGATTAAGTGGGTTGACCTGGGTCACCTAAGTACGAAGTGGCAGCGTCAGAGTTCAGACCTAGCAATCTTTCCACTGCCTCATTCTGTCTGATGTGTTTTGCCTTTGAAGTGAAATGATGTCCAGTATAATTAGGACCCTTTTTATATGGCTTAAAATCTGGGTTTATATATTTGACAGTATATTCTGGTCAGGCTTCTAACAGTGCTGTTGGTCTCACCCCAAACACACTTCCCCCTTTTCTTTCTTTCAATATAGAGTCCACAGAGACTGTTAATAAAGATAAGAGAAGTGGCTGCAGGTGGTTAGATGTCACCATACCTTTCTAGTAAGTCCCAGTGAACTAGTCCCTAGAAAGTCATCAGCAAACATCTTTTAAGTATGGACTATGAGCCAGGCATTGTGCTAAACACTAGGGATCCAAATAGACAGTATTTTGGCTAGAATATTATACTTGGTGTTAGGGAGATCTGAGTTTAAATCCTGACTCAGATAAATACTAGCTGAGTGACCCTGGGCAAGTCACTTAACCTTTGTGAAAAAAGTAAACAAAGTAGTTTGCAAACCTTAAAACAGTACTGTCCAACACTGAGGCAACTATTGCTTATGACTCAAAACACTCTCTAGCAACAGGTCAAACCAGATTAAAATAATTAAAATTATTTAAAATAGATTATTTTAATATGTGACTTTCTAAATCAATACACAGGCACAGGGATCTTTAATGTACAATTTGGTGGTCTCTTTCTATTTAATTTTTACATCATTGCCTTAGAGAGTTATGTAGATGCTAACTTCTATAAGGTCAAAGTAATGGGTTCAATCCTTGCTGGTCATTTGTCCCAGATTGCTAAAGGATGTCTTCAGAGCTGCTTTGAGTTCTGGTCACATTGCAAAACTCCTGACTGGTCTAACTGGTCCCTGACTAAAGATGCTTCCACTCTAATTCACTCTTTACACAGAAACCAAGGTTATTTTCCTAAACTAGAAGTCTAAACACTGAATACATCTATTTAATGAGTTCCAGGGTTTCCTTATGACATCTAGGATAAAACTTAAATTCTTATCACATCTAAAGTTCTTCAAAACCAGATCTCACCTTACCCTTCCAACCTTATTCCACATTATGCCCCCTTATGTCCTCTGTAATCCAGTATTAGCAACCTATTTGCTATTCCTAACATGTCATTTACATCTCTGTGCTTTTCAAGGGAATGTCTCCCATGCCTGGGTTGCCCTCCCTCAATGTCGCCATCTATTTGGGCACTGGTAATTGTTTAATGAAAATCCAGGACATATTTATTCATAGTCAATAAACATTTATTAAACTCAACACTATGTAAAGTTCTGGGGATACAAAAGGAGGCAAAAGACAGTCCCTGCCCTTCTAAGTCTGACCTGTATTACTTATATTTTCTACATCACTTTATCAAAAGAATACAACCAACAAAACAAGACTCAAGTCCTGATTTGTATCATTTCCCAATTTTTGAGGTTAAATGCTCCTACTGAAAATTTGGCTATTGGGTGCCTATTCAGGATGGTTCCAACACCCCATTGCCTTTGTCTCTTGAAATACCTGGTTTTCTTCCATACTCAGCTTAAGTGCTATCTTCTATGGGAGCCCTTACTTTATATCTGCTGTATATGTGTGTTGAATATACTATATAGGTATTCTCTGACTCCACCATTAGAATGTAGGTTCTTTGAGGACAGGTAATGTTTTTACTCTTTTGTATTCTAGTATAGTTGCTGGAGCATAGTAGATTTTTAATAAATGCTTAATTTATTGGTTGAATGAAGCACAAAAGCAAAAAACAAATGAGCTCTCAAGAGGCATTGGTGTCCAAAGAACCTGAATTCCCCTCAATATGATGACCATCCCCTTTTTTCTCCATCTAATTTTAACTAACCCCTCATTTGTTTCTCTCTGTGAGACTGAAGGGAAATGGAAGCTGTTTGAGTCAATCTCCCAGAAGATACATACCATTAGAGTGGGAAATAAAGCAAGGAAGGAGAAGATCAAATCACAGTAACAACAAAAATAAATCTAGGAATCTTGAAACATGAAAATGTTTCAAGGTCAGCAAGGTCAAGTAAGTCTTCACAACAAATAACTGAAAATTAGAATCCTAAACTAAGACTATTATATAGAAGACACCAAGATAATTGCTTTTCTAACCACTGCTTCTATGTCAGATAGAGGAAAAGTTGAGTGAATATCTTTGAGACAAGTGTAGAGAAATAAATCAGAAAAAAAAAAGGTCTATGAATTATGTGCAAGAAGAAATTGAAAAATCACCTAAATTTTTTAAGTGTTTTTTTTAAACTTCTCAGCTTGGTTAAAAAAAAAAAACCTTTACAGTTTCTTTCTAGTCTTCACTTCCAGACCTGTTCAGCATTAATCACTGTCATGCACTCTACATTGTCATCCAAACTGGCCTCCTTGCTATTCCACAGACAACTCAGCATCTCATCTCCCACTTCCTCGTTTTAGCAAAGGTTGACTCACATGCCTGAAATGCACTTCTCACCTTGGTCTCTTAGCATCGTTACCTCCCTTCAAACCTCCACTTGAGTGGCAGATAATACCGCCAAGAGCCTTTCTTCTAAGTACAAAAAATGAAACAGTTATGCAAGGCATTCTCATTGGGAAGAGAAGAATACCTAGAAGCTATTTATATAGGACTTTAAGATTTGCAATGTGTTTTCCATATATTATTTCACTCTATGTATATGACTATATACAGATAAATATAAGTAGATTAAATTATGGGTATACCTCAGAGACATTCAGGTTCAGTTCCAGCCTACTGCAACAAAGCAAGTTATACTTTTTTTTTTTTGTTTCTCAGTGCATATAAAAGTTATGCTTATATTAGGCTGTCTTTTAAAAGCAATGTATATACCTTAACTTACAAATACTTTATTGTCAAAAATGCTAGCATCTGAGTCTTCAGTGAGCCATAATCTTTTTGCTGGTGGAGGGTCTTGACTCAATGTTCAGGATGGTGATTGCTAAAGGTTGGGGTTGCTATGGCAATTTCTTAAAATAAAACCACAATGAAGTTTGCCACACTGAATGATGATTCCTTTCACTTGAACACTTAGAGGCCATTGTAAAATTATTAATTGGCCTAATTTCAATATTGTTGTGTCTCAGAGAATAGAGAGGCCCAAGGAGAGGAAGAGAGATTTAGACAGCTGGTTGGTAGGGCATTCAGAAGACAGACATCTGTACCCCAAAGCAATTTAAAATAGTTACATCAAAGATTACAGATCATTATAACAGATATAATCAAAATAATGAAAAAGTTTGAAATATTGTGAGAACTACCAAACTGACACAGAAACAGGATGTGAGCACATCATGTTGGGAAAATACTACCCATAGACTTGTAGGGTTGCCACAAACTTACAGTCTGTAAAAAACACAGTATCTGCAAAACTCGATAAAGCAAAGCACAATAACATGAGATGTGCCTGTACAAATACAAGCAAAGCAGTTAAATACAAGGTAGTTTGAGAAAAAGGGTGCTAGCAGCTGTGGGAATAAGAAAAGGCTCTGTGTAGGAGATGGTAATTGGACTGTGCCTTAAAGGAAAAGAACACTTCCATGAGACATACATAAGGAGAGACTATATTACAGGCATGTGGGGTGACCAGTGCAAAGGCAAGGAGATGGGAGATGAGGTAGGGTATATTAAGAACAGATAGAGAGGCAATTTGGCTGGATGACAGTGTGAGGAAGAGGAGTAATGAATGTCCAATGAGACTGAAGAGATAGGCAAGTTGCAGATTGACTTTAAATGCCAAAAAGTTTGTAATCTATACTAGAGGCAAGAGGAGTTCACCACAACTTATTGATTAGGGGACAGAACCGATCAGATCTATGCTTTAGGAGTATTACTTTGGCAACTATGTGGAGAATTAATTAGAGATGGAAGAGACTGGATTCCTAGAGATAAATTAGGAGCCTGTTATAATAGTCCAGGCAAAAGTTGCTGAATGTCTGGCTAAGTGTGGTGTACCTATGAGTAGAAATAAAGGGATGGATACACAAGATGTTGTGGAGATAGAAATGACAAAACTTGAGGACTAATTGGATAATGTAAGGTAAGAGAAAGGGAAGAGTTGATCATGAATCTAGGTTGAAAAGCTATATGTCTGGAAGAAGAGGGCAGCAATAGAGGTGGGGAAGGGGAAGATAATGAAGAGATTAAGCTATTACTCTTTGAAAATGATATAATGATATACTTAGAGAATCCTAGAGAATCAAATAAAAAACTATTTGAAATAATAAATAACTTTAGCAAAGTTGTAGGATATGAAATAAGCCCACATAAATCCTCGGCATTCCTATATATTTCTAACAAAGTCCAACAGCAAGAAATAGAGAAATTCCATTTAAAATTAGTGTAGAAATTCTAAAATATTTGGGAGTCTACCTGCCAAAACAAGCCCAGGTTCTATATGAATACAATTACAAAACACTTTTCACACAAAGTCAGATATAAGAATATCAGTTGCTCATGGTTGAGCTGAGCTAATATAATAAAAATGACAATTTTACCTAAATTGGTTTATCTATTTAGTGCCATACCAATCAAACTATCAAAAAATATTTTATAGGGCTAGAAAAAATAGTAACAAGTGGGGCGGCTAGGTGGCGCAGTGAGTAGAGCATTGGCCCTGGAGTCAGAAGGGCCTGAGTTCAGATCCTGCCTCAGACACTCAACGTACACACAAACAAAAACCTAGCCGTGTGACCTTGGGCAAATTACTTAACCCCAATTGCCCTCCAAAAAGCAAAAAAAAAAAAAAAGTAACAAAATTCATCTGGAAGAGCAAGAGGTCCAGAATATCAAGGCAATTAATGAAAAGAAATGCTAGGGAATGTGGCCTAGCCATATTAGATTTTAAACTGTAATATGGAGCAGCAACCAAGTACGTCTTGGTACTGATTGAATAATAAAGTGGAATAGAATCAGTGGAGTAGAATAGGTACTCAAGACACAGTAGTCAATGACTACAGTAATCTACTGTTTGATAAACCCAAAGACTTCAGTTTCAGGGACTCACCATTTGACAAAAATTTCCGGGAAAACTGGAAAATAGCATGGCAGAAACTGGTCATAGACCAATATATTACACTATATACCAAAATGAAGTCTAAATGGGTTCATAATTTATATATAAAGACTGATACTGTAAGCAATCTGGGAGAACAAGGAACAGTTTACCTGTCAGCTTTGTGGGAAAGGGAAGAATTTATGCCCAAACAAGAGATAGAGAGTATTACAAAATGCAAAATGAATAATTTTGATTACATTAAATTAAAAAGGTCTTGTAAAGACAAAGCCAATGAAAACAAGATTAGAAGGAAAGCAGAAAATGGGGAAAGAATTTTTACAAGTGCCTCTGATAAAAATTCTCATTCTAAAATATACAGAGAACTGAGTCAAATTTACAAGAATACAAGTCATTCCCCAATTGATAAATGGTCAAAGGATATGGACAGGCAGTTTTCAAAGGAAGAAAATAAAGATATCTATAAACATATGGAAAAAATGCACTAAATCACTATTGATTAGAGAAATGCAAATCAAAACAACTCTGAGGTACCACATTTCACCTGTCAGATTGGCTAATATGACAAAACAGGAAACTGATAAATGCTGGAGAAGATGTGGGAAAATTGTAACACTAATGCATTGTTGGTAGAGTTGTAAACTGATCCAACCATTCTGGAGAGCAATTTGGAACTATGCCCAAAGGGCTATAAAAATGTGCATACCCTTCTAGGATTGTATCACAAGGAGATCATACAAGTGCCAGGAAGACCAGTATGTACAAAAATAGTTCTTTTTGTAGCAGCAAAGAATTGGAAATCAAGATGATACCCACCCATTGGGGAATGGCTGAACAAGTTGAAGTATATGAATATAATGGAATACTATTGTGCTATAATAAATGAAGAGCAGACAGACTTCATGATAATCTGGAGAGACTTACATAAACTGATGCTGAGTGAGAGGTGCAAAACCAGGAGAACATTGTACATAATTACAGACACATGATATCTGTGATGACTGACTTACATAGACTTGGCTTCCCTCAGCAATGCAAGATTATAAGACAACTCCAAAGGATTCATGATGGAAAAGGCCATCCACATCCAGAGAAAGAATTACAGAGTCTGAATGCAGATGGAAGAAAATTACTTGCTCTCTTTTTCATTTTATTTTCTTTTTTCTTGCTCATTAGTCATTCCATTGGTTATAATTGTTCTTTACAACTTGACTAATGTTTAATGTGAAGGTACATATAGAACCTATATCAGATTGCATGCCTCCATGGGGGAGAAGGGAGTGGAGGGTGGGAGAGAAAATTTGGAACTCAAAAACTTATGGAACTGAATGTTGTAAACTAATAGTAAATAAATTTTTAAAAAGAATAATTGGTAACTGTGGGTACTTCTTTAGTAATATAGGGTATGGTCACAGATTTGGAGCTGAAATGGACACCAAAGGTAATGCAATCAAACCCCTTGGTTTTACAGTTGAAGAAGCTAAGAACTACTGAGGTTAAGTGACTTAGCCATGGTCAAAAGGGTTTTAAGTGACAGAGCCAGAGTTTGAACATGCAGTTCATTGACTCCAAATCCTTTCTTCTGTTCATGGCCCTCATGCCACCCTTCCATCTTGACCTCTAAGGGAAGGACACCTTAGAGTTGAAATTTATAGAAAACGCCCTTGTTTTAAGTAACACTTTCATCACGGTTTAAAGGGAATGATTTAGGTTAGTTGGAATTGTTCTTTTGGTGTAGTGGGAGTTGGATTATGTTACCTAGAGGCCATTTCAGCCTTTTGATTTTTTATTAGGCTATGCTCCATAATTTATGAGACTTCCTTCACTATAATGACAAGAGAAGAGGTATGGAGGGACATTTTAGCAAAGATTGGCACTGAATCCAAAGAAAGAATGGAAGACACATAGGAAAACAAGAAGACCTAAACAGGGGCCAGGTTACTGGCCAAGGTAATTTTATTTGTGATGACAACTTATTTATACTTTCACTTCTATTTTAGATTTTCTTGTCCTCTTAAAAAAAGAGTTAAAAAAAAAACCCTGTATTGCTTGAACCAGATCGTGAAGAAAGTAACAACTAAGGGCACTGGAGTCAGCCCCTGTAATGAGATCAACATAACTGACTCTGCTGTTTCCTCAGACAATACCAAGAAAAAATGCCCAGAATTTCTCTTGCATAAAGACCTATTTTTGCTGCATTTAGCAAAAGACTCAGTGGAAGGAAGCTGGAAATTAACCGTGTATTGGGGTTCATCTGGCTGTTTAGATCTGTCTCTGTTTGGGTAGGCTTAAGAATACAAGCAACATTAGGCTTGGATTTGCATTGTGTTCAGCCTTGCACTTTGTTTTCCTTGCTAAGAGTAAATGCCTGATGAGGAAAGGAGAGGAAAACTATTCTGGTTTTCATCAGGAAAAGAAAAAAAAAGCCTCTCTCAGCAAACCACAGAGACCCTGAGACGACTGTGGCAAGAAGGAGAAAGTCTTCTTGCTTTCAGTGGCTTGCATAGTATAACATCAAATATATATACATACATATATATATATATGTATGTGTGTGTGTACACACATATACATATACCTATATATATACACATACACATATGTGTGTATATATGTATGTGTGTGCATATTTTATACTAAAAGCTATAAATATGTGTGTATATGTTATAGCAATTTTAAAAAGCTATCTAGTCAGCCCAAGACCTGGCCACACTGTGGCCAAGGCTTTTCCCATCATTCCTTCACTACACAGTATACTCCACCTTTCCTCCTCCACACTACACTTTCCATTTCTTGTTCTAGGAGGAGTAATATAATCGATGCCACAGAAAGTTATGTTGACAGATTTATATATGACTCTACTTACCATCCCTAAGACTTCCCAGATCAAAACATCTCTCTGGGGATACTATTCCCCTCTAGGAATCTGGGTGAAATTGTAGTGGATATAGTGCTATACTTGGCATCAGGAGAACTTGAGTTCAAATCCTGCCTCACACATTGATTCTGTGATATTAAGAAGCAACTTAATCTCTTAGCCTCTATAACATGGAGATAGTAATTGCACCTACCTCATACAATTACTCTGAGGCTCAAGTGAGATAACATATGTGTAATCTAGGTCTGGCACCTACTCAGAATTTCTCAGAAAAAGTCTCACCAAACAGAAGCTGGCTAGGAAGCCAGCTTCCCGGAGAATTATGGTGATGTGGGATGGAAGACTATTGAAAGGACACTGTAGCATGTGTAGACATTCTGCAATTGTTCTGGTTGACTGACTGCATAGTGACTGTGGAGACATTCAGGAAGGCCTGTCCAATTTAACATACACTCTTTGGTCATTCTTGCTTGTGTCTCATTCTGGTGATATGGCCCCTTCATCTGAAAGTCAGTCATAATCAATCTAAGATTCAGGGTCCAAGATGGATTTCCTTTGCAGTACAGCACTGATACTTTGAATTGACCTCCAGAAGTAATGTTCTGGACCTCAGGCCATTAGAAGCTGAAACAAGGAAACATTGGCAACAATACCCCATTGCCATTGCTTTTGTTCCATCATTTCAACCTTTGAGACTCCATTTTGGAGTTTTCTTGGCAAAGATACTGGAATCATTTGCCATTTCCTTATCCAGCTCATTTTATAGATGAGAAAACTGAGATGAATAGGGTTAAGTAACTTTCCCACGGTCACATAGCTAGTAAGTGTCTGAAGCTATATTTGAACTCAATGAAGATTAATCTTTTTGATTCCAATTCCAGTGCTCTACCGCCTGTGCCGCCTATCTCCCCTGGACATGAAACTGGCAAAAATAATGCTGTGTATTAACTGAGTTAAATGCTGCATCTACTATCCCAAAGACTGTGATTATAGATGAAAAAGTAGCCCCACTTCTCCCAGAGATATTGGGGAAGGGGGTGAATAAGACATATATTCTTGTTAAGTCTTAGAACTAAATGTCTTTGTAAAAACTAAGTAGTTAATTGAACTGGTTCCAAATAATGGAAGAGTGGAGCATAGCCTATTTGGGCTCAAGCTAATGGCAATAGAGAAAGACTTCTCCCCAAACCCTGAGAATATCCTAGAACCAGAAGAAGCAGATATAGCTGGCCAGACTCTCAAGAGAAAATCAGAGCACACTTGTTTTAGATATAAAGTATTTAAATGCTAGCTATTTCATTGTGCTATTTTCTCCCTTAGAAATAAGTTATTTGCAGGTAGAAATTGTCCCTCTTATTTATACATGTATCCCCAGTGCTCAGCACAGTGCTTCTTATGTCAGAATCATTTAATACTCTTCCTTTTTGAGGAAGGGAGGAAGAAAAAGAGGAAGGGGGAGGGGATGCAAAGAATGGGGAGAAGGAGAAGGAGAGGGAGAGGAGAGGAGGGGGAGAAGGGAGTTAAGGGGAGAAGGAGATAGGAAGGAAATAAGGAAGGAAAGAAGGAGGGGAGGGAGGGGAAGAAAAATGGGAGGGAGGAAGGAAGGAAGGGAGGGAGGGAGGGAGGGAGGAAGGCAAGGAGGGAGGGAGGGAGGCAAGGAGGGAGGGAGGGAGGGAAGGAGGGACTGAGGGGGGAGAAAAAAGCATTTATCAAGCACTTACTATATGCCAGGCACTGTATAAGAAACTTTATAAATATTATATCATTTGATCATCACAATAACCCTAGGTGCTATTATTATCCCCATTTTAAAACTGAGGAACAGCCGTTGAGGTTGACAGCAGTTAAGTGACTTGCCCAGGATCACAAAGCTAATAGAAGTCTGAGGCCAAATTTGAATTCAAGTATTCATAACTCCAGGTCCAGCACCAACCAGCCAGAGGAGATAACTCATAAAGACCATCTCCTAAGGGAATGGGAGCACTTGATCTCTATCAGTAAAGGAGATATATCTAGAAATAGATATACACACATACATACATACATATACATGTATATATTTACTATTCTTTATGTATATATGTATTGTGTTTATATACATATATATACCTATATGTGTTTATGTATATATATGTATATGTATATAACATGGAGAATGTTAGGCAGTACTGAAATCCCAGAATCAAAACTCCATGTTATTATGCTTCCTAAATATAAGTAAGAAAATTCTTGCTAATACCTGATCAATTTCTAAATTCCTTTTTTAATCTCTCCTGTCTTTAAGGAAACTTCCTTACTGTCTCTTTTTAACATTACCTGGTGTATATTCAAGGAATGCAAACCTAGTTTTAATATAAGCAAAGCTCAATATAGTTAGAGAATTAAACCTGATCCTAAAAATAATACTATATTACAGTTTTCCAAGGAAGAATTTAAATGGGCATTATTCTTGCCAGTGGGATCAATCATGAATATAGGCAATCAAAAGTTGATGCATATCAATAGCCAACAACAAATAATTGCTTTAATGTGTTTATATAATGCCATTCCTTATATTCCCCAAATTATCAATTGGGGTATTTTGGATTTGTTTATTTTATTTTCTTATGGATCATAAAGAGTACAAAAACTCTCAAATGCTTACCCTCTCTAACAGATAATCAATGTTAGAATAATGAACACAGTCTCATTAAGGCACTTCCTAATTTATGATCCCTATTAATAATTCTTCTAAGTAGAGCAGTGGTGAATTTTTATGAGTAGAGCACTGACTTGGTAACAAAAATAAATATCACAGTGGGAAAACCATGAAATCATGTAAAAAGCAGAAATAGAAAACATCTCAAGTGCATTTCATCCATTCCTCAAGAGTGTATATAAATGATGCAGAAAAATAACTGTGATATTCCTAAAATTATCTAGTAGAGGCTGCACAGCATGCTGGAACTGAAGCCCAAAAGCCCTAGATTCAAATTTCTCTATGACACAGCTCTAGCTGTGTGAGCATAGACAATACACCCTGAGTCTTAGGAAACCCTCTAGACTACAATTGACAGAAGGCATATAAGCAGCATTTTCTAAGTGGGGAAACTAAAATCAGGGAGACTACAAGTTTTGTTTTTTTTTGTTTTGTTTTGTTTTGTTTTTAGATACAGTATGACCTGATGCAGAGGGCTAGACTCCAAATCAGGAAACATGGGTTCAAATTCTTCCTTTAGATACTTGCTAGTTGTACATCTCTGAACAAATCATAAATCATTAAGATAATAGATTTAGACTAGATGGAGTGTTAGAGATTATCAAGTTTATCTATTTTATAAATAAGGAAACTGAAACAAAGGGGCTAAATGATTTTCCCACTGTTATAGAGCTAGTGTTTGGGGCAGGATTTGAGTTCTGGTCTCCTTGATTCCAAGTTTAGCACTTTGTTCACTATATCATCCAACTACCTTAGGACATAACCTTCCTGAATCTGTTTCCTCATTATAAAATGGGGGTAAAAATAACATCTATCTTTCACAATTGTTTTGTGGATCAACTACTTTAATATCTGTAAATTGCTTTGCAAATCTGAAAGCACTACAAAAATGTAAACTATCATATTTTTCAGAATATATGACTTGACCTTATATCAGCATCATTTTAAAAATACTATGTATGTGTATGTATGTATGTGCGCGTGCACACACACACACACACACACACAACCTATTAGTGTAGCCAAATCTTTGTAATTCTAAACCTTGCTATGAATGTAACAGAAGTAATTCCAGTCTGGGGGAGGCAGGGGTGTCAAACATCAGACACAAACAGATGTCATTTACCAATATTAATTGGTTCCATGAAAAATATGCTATTTATAATTACAAAGACCGAACTGGTGAATAGAGAAGAGATCAGAAAATTCAACTCCATCTCTTCTTTGAAGAGGTGGAAGATTGTGGACAGGGAACATTTTATATACTATCAGATATGATTAATGTGTTGGTTAGATTGCACTGAAAGCAGTTAGGTGGTACAGTGGATAGAGTGCCAGGGTTGGAGTCAGGAAAACTCCAATTCAATTCAGGTTTCAGACACTTGTTAGCTCTGTAAGCCTGGGAAAGTCACATAACTTTTTGCCTCAGTTTCCTCATCTGTAAAATAAGCTGCAGAAGGAAATGGCAAATCATTCCATCATCTTTGCCAAGAAAATACCAGATGGGGCCACAAAGAGTTGGACATGACTGCAATGACTGAACAACAACAAAAGTTTCATTGAACATTGTTTTGTTTTTTATCTTTTGTTACAAGCAATAGTTTACTGAGTCAGGGAGACAGAAGGATTTATTTGGGAAAGAAAATGAATAAAATAAAAGAAAAGCTGTGAATAAAAAATTTTAAATAAGATATGTTATGGGAATTTGAAGACTTCCCTGATCTTAATATGCCAAATATAATCACATGGAGCCCACGGTGGGAGGAGCTTGTGAAAAGGTGGAACAGGAAGGGTGGAGCAGGAAGGAACAGAGCATGCACAGAGCTGGGAGCAGAAAGAGCTGAAGCAGAGCAGCTAGCATGAGTGAGAAAGGGGCATTTTTGCTTAAGGGAACCTGTGCTGTTTTGAAGACCTGATGGAGGGAAGGCTTGGGGGTGTCAGTGCTCACTGCGCTGATAATGTGTGCGAACTTCTTGGTTGCTTTGATGGATTTGGCTCAATGGTGTTGGGATTTGGCTTTCTGGTGTTTGAATAAATGTGGAGAGTCTGTTACATTTTGCAAATTCAGAATTATGCCAGCATATTCAAAGCCACTGTGGGTGCTTTATTATTATTTAGTAGTATTTATATTTTATATAAATATATATTTTATATAAATATATATTTTATTATATATAAATAAATTATTTATTATTTAGTAGTAAATTATATATTAGTTATTAGTTATATATACTAATAATTATATATTAGTAAAGTCAGCATTACAGGGGGCTCTAAGATTCCTATATGAACAATGCTATAAATGGATAATTGTCAAAGTATGTCACAGAGGAGTTTCATGACCCTACAATGGGAGATGATTTTAAGATACTAATGATGCTATTTATTTTTTTTATCTTTATTAATTTGTTTGTTTACTTTTAGTTTACAAAATTCAGTTCCACAATCCCTTGAGTTTCAAATTTTCTCCCCCTCCCTTTCCTCCCCCTTCCCATGGTGGCATGCAATCAAGTATAGGATCTGAAAACACTTTCACATTAGACATTAATCAGGTTATAAAGGATTGTAATGGATGGAATGACTAATGATGCTATTTAGAAATATGTCAGGTGAGACATTCTTGCCCACCATACCAGAGAGGAAAAGGTCTCTATGTTGCATCTTCCCTATGATCAGTCAGACAAATAGTTTCCTAAGCAGGTTACTTAACCTCTCAGGACCTCAGTTTCCCCCTATGTCAAATAAGTGGGTGGACCAAATGATCTCTGAGACTTTTTCTAGCTGTAAATCTAGGAGACTGGGAGAAGGGAATTAGTACCTATTTTTGGGAACTGAGAGAAAAGTTATCAGTGCACTGAAGCCCAGCTGAGAGTTCAGAGAAGATAAAATTGTGTAGGTTCAAAAGAAAGAAAGGGAAGAACTGAACAGTTAAAAATTGAGTGCTCTCTCTGTCTTTGTCTGTCTCTTTCTGTCTCTCCTTCTCCCTCCCTTCTCTGTCTGTCTATAAGGCACCTGTAGATATCAAGAAGTCTGTTTCATTGATTTGTTTTAAAGTGTGACAAAGTTTTGGTGTCTGCTATTTACATGAGTTTTATA
Source organism: Gymnobelideus leadbeateri (assembly GCA_011680675.1). Classification (NCBI taxonomy): domain Eukaryota; kingdom Metazoa; phylum Chordata; class Mammalia; order Diprotodontia; family Petauridae; genus Gymnobelideus; species Gymnobelideus leadbeateri. The sequence continues at coordinate 661,569 of WOXC01011326.1, read as the reverse complement.
TTTAATAAGGACATTCATATTAGATAATAGGAGCCTATGACTAATCCTTATAAAAATGAATGCCTCACTCAAATGGAGCAGCAGATGATTCCCTACCCTGACTTCCTGGCAATGAAAGTATATTACAAAGAACAGTCATTGAAAGGCAAGCGTAATCCCTTCAGTGCTAAAACTATAAATTAAAAATCCCCTGTGCTCTAGTTGGTACAATTCAGCACTCTTATAGATGAAGGTTGGGTTGTCTGGTTCAGTGGCACAATGGATAGAGCACCAGGCCTGGAGTCAGGAAGACCAAGCATCAGAGCCACACTAGTTTTTTTTTGTTTTTTTTTAAGCAATTGGGGTTAAGTAACTTGCTCAAGGTTACACGGCTAGTCGTTATTTATGCGTGGGTGCTCATTTTCTGAGGCCGGATCTGATCTCGGGTCATCCAAACTCCGAGGCCTGCGCTTTTACTCACTGCGCCACCTAGCCGCCCCTTTAGGGCAATTGGGGTTAAGTAACTTGCCCAAGGTTACACAGCTAGGTTTTTGTTTGTGCGGGCTCCGAACTCAGGTCCTTCTGATTCCAGGGCCGGCGCTCTATTCACTGCGCCACCTAGCCGCCCCCACACTAGTTTTGAGAACTGTGGCAAGTCACCTAACTTCTGTGTCAGCTTCCTCATATATAAAATGGAGATAGTAATAGTACTTATCCCCATGGTTCTTGTGAGGATAAAATGAGAAAATAATTTTAAAGTCTTTAGCACAGTGTCTGGCACATAGTAAGGCAGCCTGAAGACAGATCAATCTCATCTGCCACCAGTGAGGAAAGGCTAAGAACTTTCCCTTCCCCAACTCAATTCCGAGTGCCCTGTTACCCACCTACAGCCAGGTGGAAGATGTCCATAGAAGGTAAGTACTATCTGGTCTTTCCATCTGCCTTGAAATTAACATGAATATTAGTCATTTTCTGTATGTAGTATCTCCCAATCAGAATGGAAGCTCCTAGAAAGGACAGATTGCCTCAGTTTTTATTTGTATCCCCAGACCTTGGAAAAGGGCTTGGCACATACAAAACAATATTTTTCCATTCATTCCATTGCAAGTCCAATGCTTGCTCCACAACCCATGAATCCAGATATCATAATATTCCCTGTTTTAGTATTGTTATTTATGGATCTCATTGTCCTTAGAGTAACATTTCAAAATATGTACAAAAGTATAACCAAAAGAATTACAAATGATTTCTATGTCTAATAGAGTTGAGATGACCTTCTTAGTTGTGAATGTTGGTTGATATTGAATTACATAATTGTTGTGTCTTTGCAGCCTAACAAAAAGTCTTAGCTAATCTATTTTGTCATTATTTTTTATTATAAAATTCTATTTTTCTTAATGTGGGTGTTTGCTTTTTTATTTCATTCTTAAATTCAATTGATTCCAATTAAGAAACTATCTCACTTTGATTTCCTTTTAGCATTTCTTCTCTTATTTTCCCAGCAGCAGAATGAATAAAGCAAATATCTTTCTTAATTCATTAAATTAAAATGTAGTGATGCTTTCCATCCCATCCTCCCCACCCAAAGATCAGTGGTAGACTAAACCACAAAGGCAAATTACCAAAATACAATTCCAGTAACTTAATCATAAATTTGCATGCTTTTAAAAAGTATTTGGCTTTTTAAATGGGGAAATGAGCACTACAGAATGCCTAAACAAAACAATCAGCCATTAGAAATTGAGCACCCGGGGCAGCTAGGTGGCACAGTGAGTAGAGCATCGGCCCTGGAGTCAGAAGGACCTGGGTTCAGTTCCGGCCTCAGACACTTAACACACACACAAATCAAAAAAACCTACCCGTGTGGCCTTGGGCAAGTTACTTAACCCCAATTGCCCTCCAAAAAAAAACAAAAAAAAAAAAAAGAAATTGAGCACCTACCAAATGCAACATAGAAGAGTGGTATCAAACTCAAACAAAAATGGGGTGGAGATGCTAAACCACACATAAAGATCCCTCTTGGCAAGATATTGGCTTAGAAAACCACATATTTACATTATCCTGTTCTATTTAATTTATTTTGCTAAATATTTCTTAATTACATCTGGTTCAGTCTACTACATAGAAGTGTTGTCCACAATGGGCTAATTGATTGACACTTCTGGCATAGAGGATGGAGTACTAGACTTAGATTCATAAAGACCAAGGTTCAAATCCTGCCTCTCACACTTCCTGTTCTTATGACCACGACCAAGTCACTTCCCAGTTCTGTTTCCTTATCTGTAAAGTGAGAAGGTTATATTGGATGACTTCTTAGGTCCCTTCCAGGTCTATAATTCTATGATCCTAGAAACATTTAACAATACAGATCCCTGTGGCTAAAAATAATAAACAAGTCCCTTTCCTCAATGTATTTACATACTGTTGGGAGAGATATATACATTTAGAAGTATATGCAAAATATACATAAAATGGAATGGCTTGAAAGAGCATGGTTCTAACTAGAGAGTGTGCCTACAACACAAGATCCAGCCTAGTTAAGTTGAGAGAAACTCATCACCAGTCAGTGTGCTACTGAGTGATGATTTATTTGGTTATGGAAACCCATTAAAATGCAAAACAGTCAAAATTGTATAGCTGTTTTCTGATTTTACAATGATTGGGGTAGAGTTTCAGAGAAGGAGACATAAGGTGCTACAAATCACAACTTTTAAACCCTTTGAAATCATTAATTTGTTAATAATATTCATGAGAGTTCTTTACAACCAGCTCATTCAGTTGATAATCTAATAGGAAACTGAATTCCACCAATATTAACAATTCCCTTTATAAAGGAGAACAAAAAAGTAAGGAAGAATGGTTTCCCAGAGAGAAAATTTTTTTTAAAGTTTGTGGGAACTAGTTTCATCATGTGCACATAGACAATAAAAGTTTTAATTTCATAAGATATTTGGGCATCTCACCTTGTAAATAAAGTTCATGAAAATCAGCATAAAGATGACAACAGGAGAGGTCCTGGAGTCAGGAGGACCTGAGTTCAAATCTGGCCTCAGACACTTTACACACTTACTAGCTGTGTGACTTTGGGCAAGTCACTTAACCCCAAATGCCCTCCAAAAAGCAAATAATAATAATTTTAGCTCATTTGCCCAAATGTATTTCAGAACATGAAGCTAAGAAATTCCATAAAGGATTCTAAGATCTTCTAGAGCAGATCAATACACATCTTAATATTTAGTGACTTTATTGAAAATGACCTTGATATTTGGTGAAAGATATGGGGGAAGAAAATGGGAAAGATAACTAAAAATTCTTGCAAAAATACAGCTACTATTAAGAAATGAAGGAAGACAAAAGCTTATCAGAAACTTTTAAAGTCTCAGTTGTATCATGAATACTTTCCTCATAGAGAGAGAAGATGCTGTACAGGATGAGTATCAAACAACATTTTGAAATAGATGTGAAATGGACTATCTCTTAAGAAATAAGAAACAATTGGGACTGGCAAGCATCATCTTAGACTCAGCTATCTATGTCTGATCATGTCATTAACTAATTACAGCAAAAGTAAAAATAAACACCAATTTAGAATAATAACATTGAGGAGATATTATATACAATTAAAATAGACCCAGCATTTAAATAAGATCATGTTTATAAATGAAGAGTAAATACAATTCAAAAGATTTATTTTGTTATCATTTCTTAGAGAAATCTAACCAATGTAAAGCAGCTGCCAAAATGAATAGTCCTAAAGAACTCAGAAATTACTTCAGATAGAAAGTATTTGCTGTCCTTACTAAGAAGAAAGACATGGTAGCCAAGGACAACAATAGGTAATCTGTGAAACATTGCAGATGGATGGAAGAGGATGATGGACAATGTCACCTCATGAAGTAGTGAATAGCAATAGAAGAAAAACAAGCTTTCAGAAAGGTTTAGACCCAACTGACCCAGATGATACCAAATTTAGAGATGAAGAGGAAAGAAGTTAAAAACAAATATAAAATGGAACAGATATAGCATGGATTTATAGTCACAATTTCTTGGCTATAATTAAACTTTTAATATTCAGTTTCCAATATACTATATAATAGAATGTAAATGGTTCTCAAGATGAATTTGAGAGAGGCACACAGTAAGACAGAGATACAGAGAGAGAAGAAGAGGGAGGAAGAAGAGGAAAAGGAGAAAGAAGAGGAGGAGGAAAAGAAGGAGGAGGAGGAGGAGGAGAAGAAGAAGAAGAAGAAGAAGAAGAAGAAGAAGAAGAAGAAGAAGAAGAAGAAGAAGAAGAAGAAGAAGAAGAGGAAGAGGAAGAGGAAGAAGAAGAATACAGAGCATGATAAAGTGCAAAATGGATAATTTTGATTACATTAAATTGAAAAGCTTCTGTACAAATAAAGCCAATGTTACCAAGATTAAGACTGGAAGTGGAAAATTGGGAAAGAATTTTTACAACTAGTGTCTCTGATAAAGGCCTCATTTCTAAAATATACAAAGAATTGAGTCAAATCTATAAGACTGCAAGCCACTCCCCAATTGATAAATGATCAAATGTTATGAACAGGTAGTTCTCCAAAGATGAAATTAAAGATATCTATAAGCATATGAAAAAATGCTCCAAATCACTATTGATTAGAGAAATGCAAATCAAAACAACTCTGAGGTACCACACCTCACCAGCCAGATTGGCTGAGATGACAAAACAGGAAAATGATAACTGCTGGAGAGGATGTGGGCAAATTGGAACACTAAGGCATTGTTGGTAGAGTTTTGAACTGATCTAACCATTCTGGAGAGCAGTCTAGAACTATGCCCAAAGGGCTATAAATAAGTGCATACGCTTTGACCCAGCAATACCACTTCTAGGGTTATATCCCAAAAAGATCAGAGAAGTGGGAGGAGGACTTGTATGTACAAAAATATTTATACTGACTCTTTTTGTGGTGGTAAAGAATTGGAAATCAAGGGGATGCCCATCAACTAGGGAATGGCTGAACAAGCTGTAGTATATGAATGTATTGGAATACTATTGTGCTATAAGAAATGAGGAGCAGACAGACTTCATGAGAGACTTATATAAACTGATGCTGAGTGAGAAGAGCAGAACCAAGAGGAATCTGTACACACTAACAGAGACAATGTTTGTGTGATGACTAACTTCAATAGACTGGGCTCCTCTCAGCAATGTAAGGTTATAAGACAACTCCAAAAGACTCATGATCAAAAGAGATGTCCACATCCAGAGAAAGAGATGCGGAGTGTTAATGCAGATTGAAACAAACTACTTGCTGTGTTTTTTTCTTGTTTTGTTTTGTTTCTTCTTTCCCACTGATCATCCCATCAGTTATAATCCTTCTTTACAACCTGGCTAATGATTAATGTGAAGATATTTGTAGATCCTATATTCAAGTGCATGCTGCCATGGGGTGGGGGGTGAGAGGAAAGGGAGGGCAAGAAAATTTGAAACTCAAGGGACTGTGAAACTCAATGTTGTAAACTAAAAGTAAATAAATCAATTTAAGGAAGAAGAAGGAGGAGGAGGAGGGGAGGAAGAGGAGGAAGAAAAGAAAAGAAGAAAGGAAGGAAGGAAGGAAGGAAGGAAGGAAGGAAGGAAGGAAGGAAGGAAGAAAGGAAGGAAGGAAGGAAGGAAGGAAGGTAAGGAAAGGAAAAGAAAAAACCTAGCCTCTAATGCTATCTCCTAATCATATGCAGATATCTTATGTAATTCTCCAAGAGATATATCTATAGACACACTTTGTTTGGTGTTCCTCTGCTTCTCAAAATCAGACAAGATATGAAGCAAGGAGATGTTGGCTCACCAAAGATGTTGGCCATTTTTGTGGATACTCAATGCAGGGATTAAATGGAAAGGGATTTCCCAGTGGTTGGTGAGGTTCTCTAGATGCTCTTATTTGCAAATGACATTGTGCTCATTCTATGAAACCCTATAATGCTACAGAGCTTCCTTAATGAGATTTATCTTAACCTATCCAATTTCCTGATTATTCCATGCTAAACATAACCAATTTTTTTCAAAGGAGTTATATTTTTATTAATAAATGTCAATTTTCTAAATAAATACCATGTTGTTTCTATAAATGAGAACTAGGTTAGATATAAGATAAGTTGGCTTATTCTATTGTTTTTGTATAGACTTATAATTTCACTTGTGTTGGGAATTCTTGGGGGAAAACCCCCCTCTTTTAATGCCTATCAACAACTCCTCTGCCATTTTAAATCTCAAGAGTTATTTAGGAAAGATTAAGTTATTCCTGTCAGGTCACACAGTAAATACATATTTGGAGGTAGGACTTGAAAACAGGTTTTCCTGGCACCAAATGTAGCTCTTTATACAATGTGCCATGTAGTATCCAGTGTATGTAGGATTTTGAGAAAGAAGGATTCGTCAAGAATGTCAAAGGGTTATTGTCCTTATGGCAAACCCAGGTTTGGTCCCCTTTGTCTCATAGTACCATTTAGACTCTCCTATATGATAAACATACATTAGGGGATTCTGAGCAATGATAAGATATAAGAAAATAAAATAATCATGAAAATTATATGATTAATGTGATATTTGTTAATCAGTGAAAACCAGCTTGACTATTACATTCCCAGCCTCCTATTTCAGCCTCTTGCTGGAATGGTACTGTTAAGGTTAAATTTCCTATTTCTCTATTCTTCATTTCTATATCCCTGTGCACCATTCCTTCCTCCTTATTAGGTAATTTAAAAAATATCTTGACTTTACTGGTTCCTTAGATAATAAGGCAGTCTCCCATTGGTATCATACTGACTCTTTGTCTCAAGTGCTATATAAGGCTAAACCCTGAAGGTCTCTAGGTTTTCAATTAGAGGATTAATTATACACCACCACCACCCCCAACCCTGCTGCCCACTATGGCCATGGAACCCTCATACTGACATTGTCCCTGCTAACAGCTATTTTCCTCCTTCCCTTGTGACTGGCAACAAAGTTTGTTAAAGTTATCTCTATGTGGGCTGACACATTTCATCTGGACTCCCCTGAACTACAATATCATAACAGATTTATAAAACACAAAAACAACTGGAATTTGCTCCTAGCTGTCTTTACTCCAGCAATGAATTCAAATCCTCTTAAGTTGAAGCTGTTTATTAGTTTCTAAGAGAAATTGCAAATAGAACTGCCATTCAGAGCCTTAGCTCTAACTGTAGCAATACCTAAATTATTCCCAAAATATAGAACAAATAAAAGATGAGGCTTATCCCTTCAATTTCTTGAAGCTAAATCTATTTACTAAAACATTGCCATATGCTCATTTTCACACACACACACACATTCTGTATGAATTTAAATTCTCTGTTAATTTGCTTTTTTCCAATTTTAACCTTTGAACTTCTTTATCTAAGTTTATCTAACTTCTTTATCATGTTTCTCCTTTGATGCGTGTTCTGCTGATATTCCAGAATTGTCTAAGTCATTCAGATTTTCCCTATTGAGAAGCAGAAGTGTTCTACTATCACACTGACTAGTGCTTTGCATGCCTGAGTTTAGGAACAATGCCAAGGTTCCAAGTATTGCTCCCTCAGGCAAGCAGTGAAGGGCAACCCTCTCCATTCATGGAAAATGAAAAGAAATGTTTGGTAGAGGAAGAAAGATGGAGACTTAAGAAAGAGCGTGGGAAAGATACTTAATCTCTACAGGTGTTATCAGTCAACTTGTAGGTCATGTGACCTGGCATGTTACTAAAAATGAACAGTAACCTGATGTTTATCCCTTGAAAACCAACAAGGAGGACAGGGGAACTGGCTGTTTTAACACCAATAAACTGAGTCATTAAATTCTTGGTTTGTTTGAGGATTGTAAATGCTGCATCATTTTGAAGGACTGGAACATAAGTGATGTTTTTCAGCCTATAAACTTTTATTTTGCTCTTAACAATGCAGTCAGTTTAAGCCATCTCTTCCAAAGTTGAATAATTTTTAATGTCTAAAACATAGCATCTTAACTAAAGCAGTTTATCTGTGTGTTTTCTGTTGTCTCTTGCCTTAGCCCCTTATCTCATGGGCTCCCTCTTGGAATGAAGGGTCTATGCAGAGAAAATTAGATAAAAATATATACAAAGTAAATCCAAGATGATTTTGATGAAGAAACTCTAACAACTGATGTGCAAGTATTATTCTCATTTCATAGATGAGAGAACTGTTGTTCAAAAAAGTTAGGTGACTTGTCCAAAGTCATAGAATTACCATGTTTCAGAATCAGAACGCAAACACATTATCACTGACTCCATGAAACCACTATATTATATACCTCTCCGTGTTGCTTGATAATAGAAATTTCTAAGACCTGGTTCTCAATAGTATTAGCACATACTCCCCACCTCCATTCCATCTATCATCACCACACATTCCATTTTTAAGTCTCTACTATCCATCTGGAAATATCTGAACCTGACTTAACAGCAACACCCCCAGGGAGACCGGTAAGAAGAGGGAGAAAGCTAGGCTATGCTTTGGCAGTTTTTTCTCCCCACATGGGTAGTTAGACTTTAGCAGAGGCACTGATGACTGAAACAGAACCAGATCCCTCTTTTCCCTCACATTCTCTTCCCCTTGGCTTTGCTTATCCATTTTAACTGAAAAGTAACCCTGTTCTTTGTACAGGGATCCCCAGTGCTTGCTGCCACCACCCTAGTTTTTGATGTGAGCCCTGCTCCTGCTCCCTCTACTTCCTTTACTAAGCTGTCTGCCCTCAATTGTATCCATCAAATGCTGAAAAGCAGGGAGCAAACCCCATACCAGAAGAAGGAAAAAGCTGGCTTGCAGCATTGTAAGTACTTAGGCTCCTGCCAATTGAAAACTGGAAGATATTCTGAGGTATTCTGGAAAATGAACACATTCAGAAAAAAAGAAAAAGAAAATAATCTGGCAAACCAAATGGAGGGAGCATAATGCCCCTAAGTAGTGGCTACAACCTGAGGGTGAAAAAGGCAACACAAACTGGAATTAAAAGGCAGGTTAGGCATAGGGGGTGGGGATGAGGAATGAGGGGGAATGACCATATAAGAGGAAGAGAAAGACAGATCATAAATAAAAAGGAATAGGGACAGCAAGGAGAGCTGGAACTAGGCATCTGTGTCTCAGGCAAATTTAGTTGAGGGGGTGGTGATGGAGCAGATAGAACAAAGAGAAACAATTATGTCCAGAGAGGGAGAACAGAACATCTCACAGGTGTGTGGTGTGTGTCCTTTCAAGGCTAGGAAAGAAGGTGGTGGTTTGGGAGCAGAAGGGGAACATGGCATAGAACTTCTATTCAATGGGATATTGGCAGCTAAAGGTCTGATTGGTTCTGGAATGTGTGTGAAAGTACAGTTAAGCAGAAGAGAGGAGATGCTAGAGGAGGAAAGGGAGGGAGGAGGAAGGGAGGAGAGGAAAGGGTCTACAGAGGCTATTGCTGGAACCTTAGTATAGGCTTTGTGAAATCGGTTTTATTTCCTTTTTAAAAAAAGAAGATATCTCTTTTTCCATCATTTCCCCAGTCGACCCCTCCCAGAGAACTATCTCTTAAAAAATAAAAAAAGAGGGAGGGGAAAAAAAAAACAGCAGCACATCTACCAAGAAGTGAAACAAAAACCAGCATCTAACACACCTGCCCAGTCTGAAGTTATAGTCAGTGTTTCAAACACCCTCACCCACCATTACAAAGAAGGAAGTTAGAGACATTCTCCTATATCTTCTTTGGTCATTATAATCAATTATTATTATGTTATAACCAATTCAAAAAATCAACAAGCATTTATTAAGCATCTACTATGTGACAGAAACTGGGTTTTGGTGCTAGAATACAAAGACAATAAAATAATAAAATAAGATAAAATATAATGATAATAATATAATAGAACTCTCCCTGCCTTCAAGGAGTTGATATTCTATTTCACAATGCTTAGTTTCTGTTTTATTGTTGTTGTTCTTTCCACTTACATGTTGTAGTCAATATGTATGGTTTCCTGGTTCTATTAATTTCACTTGGCATTAGTTCATATGTCTTGCCATAAATTATTGCATTCATCATATTCATTATTTCTTATTGCAAGTTATATTCCATTTTACTGAGGTGCCACAATTTGTTTAGCCATTTCCCAAATGATAGGGATGTACTTTATTTCCATTTGGAGGTACTACAAAAAACAATGAGAGAATACTTTTAAAGCACTTAGTATGGTTCCTGGCTCATAGTAGAATAGAAACCTCAGACTTGTTTTGATTTGTATTTCTAGTGATTAGCCCAGTGCCTAGAATAGAGTAAGTGACTAATAAATGCTTTATCTATCTATTAGCGATTTGATGAATTAAAATAGATGAATTTAAAACTCTTCAGAGTCTGATTGCTTCCTACTTTTCTAGTTTTCTTATACCTTACTCCCCTCTTTGCATATTAAGGTATAGCTACATCACCCTACTTGCTCTTCCTGGCACAGGACACTCCCTCTGTCTCCCAACTCCAAACCCAGACTGTCTTCCATGTCTGTAATGTTCTACCCCCTCAGCTTGACCTCTTATCTTCATTGGCTTCTTTCAAGGCTCATTTCTATGCCCACCTTCTTCAGGAGGCCCTTCCTATGTATAACAACTGCTATTGCCTGCCCCTTTCGTATTACCTTCCATCTATTACATATCTGTGTATATATACATATATGTACACATATACATATAAAAATGCAGTTAGATGATAGATAGATTTATAGATAGATAGATGATAGATAGATAGATAGATAGATAGATAGATAGATAGATAGATAGACAGACAGATATCTTGTAGGTACTTAATTATTTACATATTGTCTCTGCTATTAGAATGTGTGTTCCTCCAGGGTAAGGATTGTTTTTTGCCTTTATTTGTATCCCTACCACTTAACACAGTACCTGACACACAGTAATAAATATTTGTTAACCACTACTCTGTTCTTAATAGTTTATAATTCTGGGGTGGCTAGGTTGTGCAGTGAATAGAGCAACAGCCCTGGAGGCAGGAGGACCTGAGTTTGAATTCTAGCCATGTGACCTTGGGCAAGTCACTTAACCCCAATTGCCCTACCTTCCCCCCTCCAAAAAAAAGCAAAAAAAATAGTTTATAATTCTCCTGAGAACTATCTCTTCCTATCTTTGACCACAGCCAGTGGGGAACAGCATTTGTGTTAGTTCTTTAAGAATCTTGGATTTCAGAGTCTTGTCAGAGATATTGATGCAAAGCTTTTATCTCAGTCTGTTGATTCCCTTCTTATTCTACTTGCATAATTTTGTTCATGTAAAAGCTTTTCAAATTTATGTCATTCAAATCACATCTTTTGTCTTTGGTGATTTCCTCCATCCCTTATTTGGTTAAAAATTCTATTCCTAACAATAGGTGTGAAAAATAGGCAATCTGGTTCTGGTCTCCCTTTTTAAAATAATGACCTTTAACATTTTATTCACAGATTCCATTTTTATTTATTGTGGTACATAATGTAAAGTGGTGGTCTACACCTAACTTCTACCAAACTGCTTTCTAGTTTCCTTTTTCCTTCTTTTCCTCATCAAACATGGCTTTCTTCCACAAGTAGCTTAGTTCTCCAATAGATCTAACACTCTTAGTTCAATTGTGTGTAATTCTTCCTTATCAGTATGCTCCACTGATATACTTTTCTAACTGTTAACTAGTGCCACATAATTTTGATTGCTGCTTTGTAGCATAATTTGTAGTCAGGAAGTGCTCACCTCCCTTTATTTCTACTTTGTTTTCAATGTTTCCTTTTTAGATTCCAAATGTTTGGCTAAGAAATGAATTTTATTATTATTTTGTCAAGTTTTATAAAAATAACACCCTGAAAATGTGATTGTTATGCCCTTCTTTTCTTCAGATAAAGCATCTTGAATTTTTTCAATCTATTCTTGACCAACATGACCTGTCAATCAATCAACAAGGATTTATTTAGTGTCTAATATGTACCAGATACTTTGTTAGGTGCCAGGAATGCAACAATATAAAGGAAATAGTCCCTACCCTCAAATATTCTGTACAACACATACATATATGACTATATGAAAATGCTTACAGAATAAAACACAAGGCAATTTCAGGAGATAGGCACTGGTATCTCTAGGTATCAGGCAAGGCAGCCTTCGTGTAGGACATGGAATTTGAACTGAATTTTGAATAATATTAAATCTGTAAATTAATAGAGTATCATCATTTCTTTTAATTTTTTGGTAGGAACCACCATTAGCATGTAATGGTTGATTAAATCATTCAATCAACAAGTATTTATTTATTGTCTATCATGTACCAGGAAGGGTAACAGTGTCAAGAAAACAAAAAAATAAAACATTCTCTACCTTCAGACGACCTATATTTTTAATAAGTGAGATAAGCTATGTGTATGTGAGTATTCATAGGCATTGACTGATTTACTCAAGGTAGAAGAAAAAAGAATACCTTACAGGTATGGGGGAATAACTTGTGAAAAAAGCAAGAAAGTCAATTTGACTGAACTGTAGAGTGAACGAGGGGATAGCACAGTTGTCATAAAAGTCTTACAGCAGTTTTAAGCTACTTAATAATAGAAGGCTACACTAAACTTTTGGTACATGCTGTATAATAACAAGGCTGGACAGGTCATTTGGAGCCAGGTTATAAAGACTTTAAAAAAAATAAAAAATTTAAAAAAACAAAAAAAATTAAGACCTTTAAATGTCAAATAGAGGAATTTGCATTTGTTCCTATAGGTTATAGATAGCCTCTGGAGCTTATTGACAGAGAAGCAGCATGGTCATATATCAGTGCTTTGAAAGTATAACTTTGGTTATCTCCTAGAGGATAATTTGTAGAGGAAAGAGAAATGAAACAAGGAAATCAATTAGGAGGCTGTTGCAATAGTACAGGCAAGAGGAGATGAGGGCATTAATTAGGACAGTGATGATATGAGTGCAGAGAAGGAGATATACCTGAGATATGTCGTGGTGTAAGAATCAGTATAACTTGGCACCTATTTGAATATGTAGTGGAAGGAAGAGTGAGGAGGTTTCAAAACTGGATAATTAGAAGAAGGAAAGAGGGAAGTTTTCAAACTGGATTTGTTCCAAGTTTTTGAATGGCATCCTTATAATTTGGGACACAGAACTGGACCCTGTTCTCTGGTAATTATCTACCTTGGACAGAGGACAAGTCTTAATTATCATATCAATTTCCTCTGGATAGTGTTAACTAAAGTCTCTGTCTTTTTCTTCTTGAAAGTGGCTCTAACATTCATCTCTATTGTATAGCTATCATGAGGGCTAAATTAACATTAGGCAAACCTATACAAATATTTGGTTCACTTTTCTTCTAGAAAGCAGCCTACTGATAAAACAAGGAATCCAGCTGCCCTAAGTGGACTTTGATAATTTATTTTTCCAGATGGCCTGAGAGAAGTCTGGTAAAAATTCTCCTCTGTTCTTGAGAGGAAACTTGGATACATAAGATATCAATCAAATTTCCTTTCCTGTCTTAAGTCTTTTGTGAATAAGTGAGGGAAAATGGCCAGACTGGGCTATTTTGATGAGAATTATTTTATTTGCCAATTAATATGACAGAAATTGCTAAGACTGGAATTTGACTGTAAATAAAAAAGGCATTTCTTTCTTAAATTTTGATATGAAATGACTGTTCTTTTCCTGAAACAAATGTTTATGGTTACTGAGTCTAGTGACTAAATCAGTGTGCATCATTATAACAGAGCTAAGAACCTTGTAAACACCAGAGAATGAAACTGTCCCTGGTATTCTATTCAAGGAGGTAAGTAGCAGTTTCTATTTTGAGTAGAATAGTTTCCTTATCAAGATACTTCCTTGACTTCCAGTGACAGTTTTTAAAGATTTATCTTGTAGAGGAAGGTTTTAATTTTTCCCCTTTGTTCTTCTATTTTAATAATGTAATTTTTTAAAATACTGGTGCTAGATCATTATTTCCAAGGTGCTTTTAAAAAAAAAAACAAGATTCATAATATAATTAGATCTCTAAAATTCCAATTGCTTGGAAAATCCTTGTTTTACTGAATTAATAATTCACCTGAAAAATATGAACGTCTCATTAATTTCTTCAGGAGCTTAATTCTTCTCAAGGGCCATAGGATCTAGAGTGGGAAGGACCCTTACACTGATAGCTAGTTAGGACAGCTGGATGTCGCAACGAATAGAGGGCCAAGTCTGGAGTCCGGAAGTTCAAATCTAGCCTCTGACACTTGCTAACTGTGTGACCCCAGGCAAGTCACTTAACCTCTGTTTGCTTCAGTTTCCTCATCTATAAAATGGGGGTAACAATAACACCTTACCTCCCAGTAAGAATCAAGTAAGAAAATATTTGTAAAGACCTTAGCACAGTGCCTAGAATATATTAGGCACTATATAAATGCTAGCCATTATTATTATTAGCTAGTCAAGAAGTGTTTAAGTATCTCCTATGTGCCAGAATAATGCTAAGTGTCAGAGGCAAAGAAGGCAAAAAATAGTCTGAGTATAATGGGGGAGAAGAAATGCTAGCAACTAAGTACAAACAAGATGTATACATGATAAATTGGAGGTAATTAACAGAAGGTAGATATTAAGTGTAGAGGGAAAGACTTCCTATAAAAGATAAGATTTTCACTAGGACTTGAAGGAAGCCAGGAGACAGGGATGAAGAGGGAGAGAATCCCAGGCATAGGGGACAATCAGTGAAAAAATCTGGAGTCAGGAGCATCTTGTGTAAGGAACAGAAAGGAGACCAGTATCACTGGATCACAGAGCATACACAGGGAAGTGAGATTTAACAAGACTGAAAAGGTAGGAAGGAGGCAGATTACATGTTATATCTAAATTACTTAATATCTTAGTGAGGGGAAAGGAGAGGGAAGAACTTTAAAAGAGGAAGGAAATTTTGGAACTCAAAATTTTATATAAAAAGAATGAATTTCTTTAAAAAAGAAGCAGGTTATAAAGGATTTGAAAAGACAAATGGAAAATTATGTCTAATCCTGAAGGAAATAGCAAACAACTGGAGTCATTGAGTGAGTGAATAATAGGGTAGGGGAAGGGGTAAAATGATCAAAACTGTAGTTTAAAAAGATCTATTTGACAGCAACTGAGTGTAGGCTGGACTGGAATGGGGAGAGAATTGAGGCTCAGAGAGAGTGGCATACAGAAGAAAGAACACAACCTCTGGAGTCATAGTATGTGGTTTCAAACTATAACATGTGCAGCACAGATGGAATAAAGAAGGCTGAGGGTAACCAATGGACCACAAACCCATCATGAGTTAGGGGGTGTCTACCCCAACCATGTGAAGTCTTCCCCTGGTGAAATGAGTGGATGAGAACAATTTGTTCCAATGGTCATGAAGTAGGTTGAAGGAGGAGCTGTGGAGAGCTAAGAGCTTGGTCAGACATCAAAAATGCCAAGGTCATCCACTGTATCCTGGGCCATCGCCAGTCATCTTGGCTTTTGTCTGGCCATTGGACTTCCATGACTCTGGAAGAGAGAGTGAGACTAATGACATTGTGCAACTCTGCCTCACTTAAATCCAGTCCACACAGAGGAATCAAAATATTACCCTGTGATGTCCTCAGTCCCCTTCCAAAACAAAGACGAACAATAACACATGGTTTCAAATCCCATCTCTGGTGCTTAGTACTTCAGGCAAGTCATCAAATCTCCAGGACCTATTGTTTCTTCACCTGTAAGAAGAGGGGTGAATGGGGGAGGGGACGGATTATGTGGTTTCAGATGACCAATCCAGCTCCAGATCTGTGATCCCTTTAGAGGATCTTCTCACCTAATCTTCTTATTTTACAGGTGAAGAGGCTGAGGCCCAGAAGACTAAGGTGACATATCTCATGTTTATTCATGGTAGTTCTACTACATGTAAGAAAAATGTACACATTTCAAATGATAAACAGATGCTTAATTCTGGGCTCTTACTTATGTAACTGCCATAAGTATATATCCAAAAGAGCAAAAATGCCAATTTGTTATTGAAAGGAACTATGCCATGAAGAGGTCTGGGATATGGAAACTTCTAATGTTGGGAGACAGGATGGATAAAGGGAGATGGTGAAAACTGTCCAAAAAGAAAGAATCTACGTTGTAATTTTCCAGTCTTTAATTTTAAAAAGTATTTAAGAAAGGGGAAGAAATAACATGGCACCTTTCCCCTCCTTTTTTCCCCACCAGATTGCCAAATAATTACACTGTATTAGTTGATGGGTTTCTTAAATTTATGTCCTTTTATTAGGGATGGAAGTTCATTTTATGGCCATACTTAGGAATGTCTAGCCACCATATTAACTTATTTTTCCCCTTCCCATTTAAAAAAAGATTAAATAAGTAATAACTAGCACAAGATATACTTCTAAAGAATACTCCTTGTAGGTAGCTTTCATTTGGCACCTACTTAAGAGGAAAATGGCTTTTTGGTAGTCTCTAGAAAGTTTTAACTGTTCTTAAACCAAATATACTTTCCTTAGATAAATACATTCTGAATTCCATCTCAGTAGGCTAACACCAGCTGAAATACTTAGGTTCTTGACAAAGCAAACAGAATAAACATTCGAGAGGTTTCATGTATGGCATGACCATTCTCCATAAAGTGCTTAACCATCAGGCAGCTTTAATCACCTTGAAATACACTTTTTAATATAGATTAATAATAACCTTCAAGCTTGCACAGACCATAGAGTGATCAACACCGGGTATTATGTGCCTCTGTATGCAAGAACAGGGGACATCAAGGATTCCAGGGTAGTTTTTTAAGTATATTTCCAGGCTTCACATTTTTTTTCAGTCCAGGGAACCCCAAGGAAGATACAAGAGTTCTTTCAGAATCCTAATAGTTTCCGGTTATTCTGGACTTAATCCTGGGAGGCTAAATTCAATCCATACCATTCCAGGAGTTGCCTCAGGGCAAACCTTTAGGGAGAGCAACTAGGTGTTATAGTAGATAGAACATTGGGCTTGGAAAAGGGAGGACTGATCTTCAATGAGTTCAAATCCAGGCTCAGACTCCTACTAGTTGTGTGACCCTAGGCAAGTCACTTAAACCTGTTTGCCTCAGTTCTTCATCTGTAAAATGTTCTGGAGATAGAAGTAACAAACCACTCCAGTATCTTTGCCAAGAAAATCCAAAAGGAGGTTTTAGAGAGTTAGACAAAACTAATAAAAATGACTTAACAACTTTAAAATCCTTAGGGATGGTTTAGAATCAAAATAAATACTTCAATTACAAACCATTGACCCAAATTAGTCCTATTTTCATCTAATCCAATCTGTCACAATGAGTCTTTATTAAGATCCTGTTATGTTTGAGTCACTGTGATACAAAGACAAAAGGAAACATAGTACCTTCCCAATCTAGAAGATTGTATTCTATAGGTCTATGGATCTCCAAAGCTGCTTAAGATTCTCAGGATGCAATTGAGGAAAGACTGAGCTTCAGATTCTAGATTTCCACATTACTTAAAGCTACACTAGTCAAATAATGTCAACAAGCATTCATTTCTGGGAAAAAAAAGAAAGGGGAAAATGTTATTTAAAAAAACAGGGATCTCAGTCTAATGGAGGCGACAAAATGCCAGTAGCTATGAACAAACAAGCTAGATACATGATGAATTGGAAATAATAACAGAGGGAAGGCACTAAAATTAAGAGCACTAGTCATTAGACACTTAGCCTCTGTTTACCTCAATCCATTGGAGAAGGAAAGGACAAATCATTACAGTAACCTTGGGAGGTAGATGCTATTATTATCCCCATTTTACAATTGAGGAAACTGAGATAAACAGAGGTTAAATGACTTGTCCAAGGTCATACAGCTAGCATAAAAGGTAGGACTTGGCAACTGGATGGATGGGGAAGGGGTACAGTGAGAGAGAATATTGAGACTAAGATGATATCCAGCCTGTGAGCAGGGTGGGGGTTGGCAGTACCCTTGACAGAAATAGCAAAGTTAGGAAGATGGAAGGGTTTGGAGGGAAAGATGATGAGTTCAGTTTTGGACAAGGTGAATTTGAGATAGCTGCATTAGCCTCTGATATATTTGATACACAGTGAAAGGCTCCAGTATTTCCTTAAGGTGCCATATACCAAAGTACTAATATGTGGTGCAAAATTAAAGATATTCTCATCAGCAATAACTCCTGACTTGGTACTGTATAAAATTCAAAATATACAGATGTCCACCCTCAGGTATTTGCACTCTTAAGGTTGTTACTTGTTTTTAGTTAAATATCTATATACATATACATAAGCATATATTGTGAAAAAAAGACTTATAATTCCCTAGAAGGATTAGAATTTAAGCCAGGAACTCAGGATAGCATATTAGAATGTGCACCAGATTGAGAGCCAGAAAATCTTGATTTCTAGTCATGGTTTTGTGACCATCTGTGAGATAACATTTATAGGGGTAGCGAGATGGTAAAGTGGATAGAGCACTGGGCCTGGAGTCAGGAAGACTTCAGTTCAAATCGGGTCTCAGATATTTGCTAACTGTATGACACTGGGCAAGTCACTTAACCTCTATCTCAGTTTCGTCAACTGTGAAATGGAAATAATGGCACCTCCCTCCTAAGGTTACAGTAATGGTTTGCCATTTCCTTCTCCAATGGATTGTCTAAAACAACTGAACAACAAAAGCTATGCTTTCAGAGATGCCAGCACTTATATTTTAATTCATTAAATTTCTTAACCAAATACAATTTCCTTATATAGTTTCTTCTACAAATAAAGAAGTTTTAAAAAATGTCACTGACTAAAAGTTAGGATTGCATAAAAATGAGCTCATAGCCCAGTTACAGCCAAAAACAATAGCTTAACTGGATTGTAAAACTGACATGAATCCATACATTTGTACTATAATTGAGTTGGAATTTATGTTTGAAATCTAATATGCTGCAAGTTTGAAATGACTCCACTTTTTAATGTTTGTTTTTGGGGGAAGAATAAATATACCATCATCTAACAATAACTTAGAGCACATTATTTCATCAGCAAAATGTATATTTTACTGAGTAAATTTTGCCATGATTATTTTATAATTTGGCAATAGGTTGCTAGACAAAATTATTTATACATATCATAAAAATACACACATATCCTCCACATGGACAAAATAGTTTAAACATTTTAAAAATGGCAGCTAGATGGGGGCAGTGGATAGAATACTGGACCTGCAGTCAGGAAGGCCTGTGTTCAAATCTAGTCTCAGACACTTGTTACATCCTGGGCAAGTCACTTAACCACTGTCCACCTCAGTTTCCTCATCTGTAAAATTGGGATAATAAAAGTTCCCATGGTTGTTATAAGGATGAAATGAGGTGAATTTGTAAAGTGTTTTACAAACCTTCATGTGCTATATAAAGTGTGTTGTTAAAAATTAATTATTAAATTATTAATAATTAATTTGTAACCTAACACAATTAAGTTAGCAAAGGACTTTTAAAATCAAAGTCATCTTTTAGTGATCACATCTGGATGCTGGGACAAATTAATCTGAAATGATTTTTAATGAGAGGCTATGGCTTTTCAAAATGTAAAGTTATCCCCAAAGTTCATTTATCCCATATTGATGTATTAGATAAGGAAAGCATTGCAAATGTCAACTCAATATACTATAAAATTCTTATTGTTGATTTTGCATGGATATTATGAAAAGCCTTTTTAAACAATAATTTCTACTTTGTATTAAATCAAACAAATTATGAGACACATATTGGTAAGCCAAATTCCAGGTTTTTTTATCTCTTCTTCCATATAACTGTAAACATATCATTTACCACTAACCTAGACAAAGGTCCTATATCTTGTATCATTGTCAAAAAGACCATTGGGGAGGTCATTTGCAAGACCAGTGAAAACATACAGGTACAGGTCCTCTTCCTTTCTCCTCTCATGTTTGTGGCTTCCCTGAACATCTAATACTCACTGGCAAATTTTTTGTTAAAGATCTCTAAGAAGGGTGCCCAGGGTTTGTTTGCTATTCTTTCTTAATTCACATTTTCTCTTTTTATTTCTTTCTTTTTTATTTCATTTTTAATTTATGGAATAAAACAAGCATTTCTATAACATAGTATAATAAAAAAGATGATTGTATATGAAACCGCAAATCTACTATGCACAACTTGCTATTCCTTTCAAATATACATCTACTCTTTGTTTGTTACATGGCCCTAGTAAATACAGTGTTCTGAAAGCATCTAAGAAAATTCATGGTGTTCTTCCAATCATTTTGAATTATTATTTTAAAGTCTGTTATGTAACATTTCATAAATTTGATTTAAATTCATTTCCAGGTGAACTCACAGAAACTCTAATTCAAATCACAAATTATTATGAACCCTGAATCAAAACACTGCCATACTAAGGCCCAGCTGTATAGAATGATTGCGTAACATTCATATCATTACAGACTTGAAGAAGCATGTATACAGGATGTCAGGTGAAATATTTAATTTGGTAGAATGATTATTGAAATATGATTCTATAGTTCTTTGTGAGTTATCACAAAGATAGTTTTCAGGTAGCCTTTTAAGCAAGAATGCAATTGGAAAAGAATATATTGGGGGCATTCTTGCTTGTTATTGTTAAAGTAATACATTATCTTTAGACATTGATAAATATACAAAGTTATATAATCATAATTGCTTGCCTGAAGATTACTATTATCGCTCATAGCACCTTAAAATCAGCCCTATTCTGTTGTAGATCAAATCTTAACCCAAGCTAACCCAGTTAAGGTAATTATGTTGTATGGTGCTAGGACAAATTTGTACCAATCAATCTATAGTAGTTTATTAACATCCCATGGTGTTCCAAACGGTCTGCTAGACAAAAATAAAATGGTCCTGGCACTCACAGAGCTTACATTCTATTGGGGAAGACAATACACAAAAATTATACATAATACAAGTTTCTCTTTGTCATAAAAGATAGTTCTCTAGGTAGGGGAGGTTAGAGGGGAACAAATTAGGAAATCAAGGAGATATAAAAACAAGCAGACAATGAAAGAGAAAAAGAGAGAAGGGAAGGGAAATAGAAATAGAGCATAGATGCCAGATAGATGGAATATAATTGAATAGATTGGAAAATAGACAATAAAGATAAGGTATTAATTGATCAATTGATTCAGGGGAATTCTGTGGGGTCACTGCCATCTGGGGCAATTAGGAAAGGTCTCATATATTTGCTGATGCTTGAGCTGAGCTTTGAAGAACTTAAGGCATAAGGTTCATATTTCCAGGCATCAAGTTACCTACTATTTTTATGATGTTACTACTTTAATAGGACTTTATATTCTCCAAAATGTCTTCACATTCATCATCACAATTACCCACACTTGTTATTTTTCTCTCTCACCTCAGGTAATTTGTATTTATTTGTCTGTTTAGACCTATGCAAAGTCATAGAAAAAGGATTTGCAACATGCTGAGGAACATCAAGAAAGTCAGTTTAGATGAAATGTAGAGTGTATGGAGGAAATAATGTACCATGGGCTTGTGTCTTAGGATCCATGAACTTGGGGGAGGGGGGTTAATATTATTTAGTATTTCAGTATAACTGCTTTTCTTTTATTTATATTCATTTTATTTTATGCATTGAAAAACACAATTCTGAGGAGTCTATAGGTCTCACCAGACTGTCACCAAAGAGGTTTGTGACACAGAACAATGTTAAGAAGCCTGAATGCACACTGAACTTGGAAAGGAAAAGAAATGGTCAGTATTACCTATGTCTGGGGACTGCACCTGACAGTTCATCAAATTCAAATATACAGACAAAACCCACTACACAAAACAGTCTGCTGACCATGGTCATTTTCCAAATCTAAAGGAAAGCACATAGAACCTGATGAGGAAAAAAAAAGCAAGAAAGAAACTTTGGATTTTTCACTGGGGTTTTGAGAGACTAGAGTCAGCAAAAGTCTCAGAAACTATAAGTTTTCTATTCATCTAACTAAACATCAGACCCTATAGTTAAGATACAGATAAAATCAAAAGCAATGAAATGGAAATCATGCTATAATCTGGCTCACTGGCCTACAAGAAGAGAGTCATTCTTGAGCTGATTTCTTTCTATAAATCACATCTGGGCCCAGGAACAAGGTTCAGATAGCAAAGTGCCCTGAGAGTTGACATATTGAGCCATTTCCCTATCAAGACAGGGGCTAGAGTGCCTGTCTGTTAAAGAATGAAAGTAAGCATAAAAAGCCTCAGCTGTCTTAGCAAGACTGATCAAATTAAGCTCCTGCAGTGTCTTTTGAAGTTTACTTTTTTTTTGGAGCAGCCAGAAATCACTTTAAAGATTACTTGCCAACACCACCCAGTATCATGTGTTACTAAGCAGTGAGACTCACTCAGGGTTGCCCTTGACAGTGACAGCCAAGGTCATGCAAAAGCTGATGAGCTTTTTTTTCCCTTTCTTTTCTTTCTTCTTTTTTAGCTTTACAATTCGGCCACATTCCTCAAAGAGGAAAAAAATGATCCCACCTTTTTGTATCTATATATACCCCAGAGCAGCAGCGCTGCATAGATGGCCTTTGTGTTATTTTGAGCCCTCATATATCTCTCCTCTTCTTGCCCTGGATTTCCCGAGACTAGAAATAACTCTTTTCAGAGTAGGTCTTTGAGTGTCAAAAGGAGGGCATGCTTTGCAGATAGCCTCCCTAAGGGGTGATCAAAGATCTGGGGATTGGAGTTAGTAACTCCCAGATCACCTTTTCCCAATGGATAGTTAGGTGAAAAGACATCTCCAAGTACAGGAGAAAGAAACAGGTCCAGAAAAAGGGATTTGTCTAAGGTCACACCAGTCAGTGGCAAAAACAGGACAAGGACATAGGATACCTAATTCCCAGTTTTTGATGCTAACTGAGCATCAAAGGAGGCCAGTAATACACACCACTGTGTCCAGTTGAGAGATCACAAAACTAAGCAACCTGGTTAAAAGAATTAAATAAACTGTGAAGTTTCAGGCAAAAAGCATTCCAATTGGGGGGCTAGAAAACTTGTAGTGAATATACCAGGGATCCTGTCACAGACATTTTAGGAGATCCCAGGCAAGAAATTTGCCTGAACTCTACTTTAGGCTTCCTGTGTTGTGTTAAAAGGTAGCATCACAACTTTCTTCATAATTATAACTCACAATTATGTAACACCTGAAGTCTCACATTTAGCCTCACAGCATCCCTATGAAGTAGGAACTATTGTAATCTTCATTTTACAAATATGGAAACTATGTCTCAGAGACTACTTGACTGACCCCAGCTCACAGAATGAGTGAAGGTGTGTGGCAAAACTTGAACCCAGATCTTCCTAATTCCAAATTTAGCATTTTATCCCTTATATAAGCCTGTCTTTCAGAGGACAATTATTCATGATGTCTAAAGAGGATAACATTCTTAACATTTTTTCTCACATACCTTAATAAGATTTCCTCATGTGATTTCATTTTGTTTTAAAGGTTACCATGAGTCTCAATATTAGCCACTTTCTTCCATTTGGGAAAGACATGGCTATATTGATGCAGTGTAGTTGTAAAATAAAATTGGTTTTGTGCTTTTGATCCTAGATCTGCTAAACTACGCCCATAAGCAGCCCAACAGGACATGAGATGCGTCTGATGCAGAGATGAAAACAAACCTATGAACAAAATAGGCAATTCTACAAAGTTTGCCTTGTGAGTCTTTAAACTCTGCTTCCGCTTCCTCTTTCTTCTGAAACTTCCTCTGTCTCCTATGCAAGAGAAAAGCATCTGACGTGTTGTTTGTACTTATGGATAGATTCATGTCTACCCTCCAACACTTAAAAACCATTTTTATTGTAGAATACAAGGCTCAATCTCCATTTAAAAGGTTTCAGTATGGGGGAAGACATGTGCTACTTTT
The DNA here is from genome assembly GCA_011680675.1 of Gymnobelideus leadbeateri. NCBI lineage: Eukaryota > Metazoa > Chordata > Mammalia > Diprotodontia > Petauridae > Gymnobelideus > Gymnobelideus leadbeateri. The sequence continues at coordinate 637,679 of WOXC01011326.1, read as the reverse complement.
AGTCACGAGAGCATTTTCAACCTAAAGGTGACCCTTACATTAGTTACCGTAGGGGGTTATATGAAGGCTGGTGCAGAAGGGAGGACAGTTGGTCTTCTCTTTCCCCTCAAATGAGGCATTGTAGGTACTTAATAAACGCTTGTTTCTTCCCCTTCACCACCTCCTATCCTTACTCCTTGCTCCATTTAAAACCATGACCCTTTGATTACATCTATGTGAGACCCTAGAAGTAGGAGCATGAATATTCTTGGCATGAAGTATTTTTGCAGTTTCTCCACTTTTTTTTCATTCATGTCACATCCTTTGACTGGGAGTTCCCCAGGGCTCTGTTTGGTTCCTTTTACTTTTCATTCTTTATTGGTTTCCTCAATGATCCCATCAGGTGCTACAGACTCAATTGTCATCTCTATGCAGGTGACTCCCAATCTACACATCTAGCCTTCATCTCTCTGAATAGCTACAGATATGCATCTCCAAATGCCTCTTGGACATTTTGAACTGGTTGTCTGTCACCTCAAACTCAACATTTCCAAAGTATTGTCTTTTTCATTGCCTTTTCCCCAAAACCCTCTCATCTTCCAAGCTTCTCTATAACTGCCAAGGGTACCACCATCCTCCTAGTCACCCATGTCCTCTCAGGCCCACATCTTTGATTCCTCCCTTTCATTCATTCATTCCATGTTTCAGATGTTTTTCCGTTGTTTCTGACTCCCCCTGACCTCATTTGGGGTTTTCATGGCAAAGATACTGGAGCAATTTGCCATTTCCTTCTCCAGTTCATTTTGCAGATTAGGAAACTGAAGCAAACAGGGTGAAATGACCCAGGGTGACACAGTTAATAAGTATCTGAGGCCATATTTGAACTAAGGAAGATGAGTCTTCTTGATTCCAGGCCTAGCACTCTATGCAATATGGCACCACCAGCTGTCCTCATTCATTCCATATATCAAGTCTATTATTACATTTTGTCATTTCTACCTTAATATCTCTCCATTCATAAAGCCACCACCCTTGTTCAGCACCCAACTCCCCACCCCCAGTCTTTTGCCTGGATTACCACAAAGGCAATTGGTGTCCTGGTTGGTGTCCTTGACTCAAGTCTCTCTTTCCCAACACTTATCCCTTCTCTACACAGCTGTCTTAATGTTTTTCTTTACTTTGTTTTGTTTTGTTTCAACAGCAGGTTTGACTATAATATTTCTCCACTCAATGACAATCAATGACCTCTAGGATAAAATAAAATCTGTTTGGTACTTAAAATTCTTTACAACTTTCTCATTTCATACATTTTCAATTCCCTTCCCACCTTGCTTCCATCCATGCACCCTACAAGCCAACCTCCATGGCCAATTTGCCAATCCTTTAATAGGCTCCATCTCCCAGCTCCATGCCTTTGCCCTGACTGTCCTCTATGCCTGGAATGTTCATCTGTAAAATGGGGATGATAATAGATACCTACTTCACAGAGAGTTGTTGCAAGGATCAAATGATAAAACATATGAAAAAATTCTATAAACCTTAAAGTACTATGTATAGGCTAGCTATTATTACTAGTTCCCTTCAAGGTTCAGCTTCATCTTGTGCAGTTCTCCTTCCCTGGTCCATCTTCTTCACTCTTAGCTTTACAACTACTAATACCTCACCTTTCATATTTCCTTCATCAATATTGTATGTATCATGCATGTACCTAGGCATTTATACTTCTTTAGATCAGTGACTGTGATTTTTGCCTTTCTTTGTGTCCCTAGCATTTGGGACAGTGCCTGGTACATAAGTGTTTAAGAACTTAATAAATGCTTTTTGATTGATTGACTTCTTACACATCTTCTTCTTCCTCAAGCACCTGGATTCTAGTCACCTTACTACCCAGATGTCTTTCTGCTGTCTCTGTGTCTCTCTGCTTTTTTCAGCCTTATCTCTGTCTTGTCTCTGTCTCTGTCTTATTTCATTGTCTCTGTCTTTCTGCCTCTGTCTCTGTCTCTCTCTGTCTCTGTCTCTCTGTCTCTCTGTCTCTGTCTCTGTCTCTCTCTGTCTCTCTCTCTCTCTCTCTCTCTCTCACACACACACACACACACACACACACACACACACACACACACACACACCTTGGTGAGGGGTAAAAGTAGATTATATCAAAGCTTCCTTCCAACTCTGTGAGCCTAGGAAGTAGGAGGCAAAGTAGTATAGTAAAAAGGCAAAAGGTATTCATTTTCAAAAAAAATGAGAAGGAACATTAATTCTTATTGCATTCTTTTTAAAATGAAATCAATACCAAGAATTTCTACAGTGTGGAATTGGCTAATGAAGTTAATAGTTTTCCTTTCCTGAAGACTGGATCAATTCTTGAAGCACAAGTAAAAATCAAGCCTATGGAAATTGTTTTTCATCTTACCAATAATTCTTTCCACCTGAAAGAGAAATGATTTGCTGAAGATCAAGTATCAGAAGACTGTTAACATGCTGGTAATGTAAAAATAATTGTTGTCATTCTCCTGTATTGGAAAGTGCAAGCTCACATCATAAACCTGTGTACCTGCCTTCCTTCACTGATAATGGTTTCTTCTGCTAAATTAAATGTCTTGAAATAGAAGCACAAGGAACATTTCCCTGTGTCAAGTTAATACAGAGCTAGTTTCAAATTATTGTGGTATTTATGCGGCAGGAGGGTAGCATATTGGACAGCTTGTTAGTATCTCCTGCGGAGATAAGATTCACCAGTGACATTTAGGAAAGAGATTATGTATTTGAGGTATTTTTAAAAATATTTAGTGTGAAGAGTTTTAAGAAAAAAACTGGATCATCTTACCAGTGGACCACTTTTCTTTAAAAACCCACAATGAGAGAGAATTCCATTCATTGTTTGACAAAAATCACCATCTTCCTTCCTTACATCTTCAGGGTCAGAATAAGCAGTCCTGTCTTAGGTTAAAAAATACTCATTGAAAATAGACCTATAAAAAAACTTGGTGTGTTTGCAGAGTGTTGTAATAGTGTACACCAGCATGTTTTAGTGGAAAGGAGACTGGAGTTAGATTCAAACTCCAGCTCTACCATTGCCTATGAAGTAGCTGAATAATACAATGGTTAGAATGCCAGTTCTGGACTCAGGAAGGCCTGAGTTCAAATTCAGGATCAAACTTTTGCTACTGGGATGACTCTGGGCCATTTACATACCTACAAGGAGTCTGTTTCAGACTCCTTGATCTGCAAAATAAGGATGATGCTGGCACCTACTTTGCATGGCTATTGTTAAGATCAAATGAGAACATATGTAAAGCACATTGAAAACCTTAAAGGACTGCATAAATATTACTAGTTCTTACTATCAATATGACTTTGGACAACTCATTTATCCTTTCAGGCTTCAGTAGGCCATATATTTCAGGAGGTTGTTGGATAAAATGACATTTAAGGTCCATTCCAACTCCAACTGTGTGATCATAGGGTGAGATGAAGTAAGAAAAAGGCATTGAATTTGGGGGTCTGAGAATCTAGGTTAAAAACATGGCCCTGACACTTTTTTGACTCTGTAATCCTTGGAGAAAAAAAAAATTTAATCAAAGTATTTATTCTCAACATAATACAGTTTTCTTCCAAAGTTCTCATTTTTAAAATTTCCTTTCTATTCTTCTGATTGCATCATTGAGAAAGTCTCCCTTCATTGCTAATATTTCTTTAATAATAAAAATTAATAACAATAATAGCCAAATTTATATAGCACTCCTAGTAGACAACCAGATCCTTGTGGTTACTAGGTTAGACACTCCATTGTCTGCATCTAGAACTGAAAAGAATGAACAAAAAAGGTCAAAACCCCAGACCCATTTCATAGGCCTAAATGACCTAAGAGGATATGAGAAGGTCAGGCCCTCCTCCCTTAACACATAGTGTGACCTGCTGTGAGAAAGAATGCTTCACCCTCAGGTGCAAATATTGGATAAGTCCAAACTGTGTCTAGTCAAGTGCTTTTAAAGATGCAAACAGTCCCTTACCACCAACTTCAGTCACTGGGAAAAAGCTGCTCCCAACCATGTAGCAGGCCAAACAGAATGCTAACACATGTACCACTTCTCCTATGTCCCAGAAACAGGTCCTTCTGCATCTCTCACATGAGTAATGCCATTTTAGATGGCCTAGTCATGCACCAACCCTCCATTACACTCAGATCCAATGAACAGTGACAAAGAACTAGGGGAGAGGTCAAATATTTTGGCCTTCTGCACCGTAGCTCTTAAAATAATACTAAGGGTGAGAACAAAGAAAGAACGGAAGAACCTATGTATACAACAATATTTATAGCTGATCTTTTTATAATAGCAAAAAAGTGGAAACTAAGGAATTGCCTGTAAGTTAGTTGAATAGCCCAACAAATTATTGTATATGAATGTAATTGAATGCTGCTATAATAAATGGTAAAAGGGGACATTTCAGTGAAGTGTGGGAAGATTTGTATGAATTGCTGATGACTGAATTGATCAGAACCAGGAGAGTAATTTATAGTATAACACTATAAAAAGAAACAACTTCAAAAACCTTAAGAATTCTGATCAACACAATGACCAATAGTGATTCCAGAAAACCATGAAGAGGTATACTGTCCACTTGTTACAGAAAGGTGATAGATTTTTGGACATGACCAATATTTTAAATTTTATTTTACTTGATCTTCTATATTTATTACTAGCATTTAATTTTTATTATTTATTCATTTATTTATTCTTTTATTTTTTCTCAGTGTGGGAGTGGGTGAAGAAAATAATCAAATTTTACTAGTTAAAAAGTAATATACTTTAATTTTAAAATTTACATGAAAATAAAACTAGTGACAACTACTCTAGTGTTCTTCAACACTGGCTATATAAAGATTTACCCCAAAGCTAGTTATTGGGGTCATGCTATGGAATGGACTTAGTATTCTTTTGCTTCTATCTATATGTACATGCATTTGTGTTTTGAAACTGCTACATTAAAAATTCTTCAGAGAGTTCTGAATATTTTATTATTCTGTAAGCTATTACAGCCAATGTTGTATATTTTCCCCCTGTGATGGCGCTTTGTCCCTTTTTAATGGAAAATAGTAAAGATGCTGTAAAATTTAAATAATTTTTATGATACAGACTGCAAATGGACAGTGATATGGGGCCAGAATTGTGGGAAGGAGGTAAACAGGCTGGATTGCCTCTGGGAAATTGCCTATTTATTTTAATGGCCCCAAGCATCTCCTGGAAACAAAAGGTCTATCTTTTTAGCATGGCTATTCTTTTTTCCTACCAATATTGTCTGGCTGTAAGTCATTGGAGTGCCACAATCTCCAAAGAAGAGAAATTGAAAATTGCTCAGAGAGGCACATGGTGTGTTGTGAGCAGACTGTAACATTATAAATGAGGGATTGTGTAGGAGAAGCAGAATAAAGAATATTATCAAAGAAATAAGTGACTGGAAAAACAAGATGGGCTGGTCACATCATGAGAAGAAGGGATAACCAATGATCAGATGGCTTACTCAATTACTATATGTAGAAAATCAAGAATATTTAAGGAAGGTTGCCAGTGCATTGAAGGGCATTCTGTGACAGATTTGTGGAAGGACCTAGACAAGAGTAGTATAGAATGGAAAACTCTGAAAGATTTGGGTGATCTCTCTTTCTTTCTGTGATTTGAATTCCAAAGTAAGTACAACATCTACAAGGCCATAGATCATCAAAGTATCATGGTATGATACAAACTAAGAGGCAGGGTGGTATGAACAGAGCATCATATTTTGACCCACATCCAACTTCTACCACTCACAAGGACTACCACTTCCACAACTCCAACTCACTAGCACTATTAGTAGCTGTGCAAATCAAGGCAACTTATATCACCTTTCTGGGCCTCATTGGAAAAAGGAAGAGATTGGACTAGATGATTTGTTTTATGGTCCTTTCTATCTCTAGAATGAGCCAATGAAGCTAATTAATAAATGATCATTTTTCTCTCCTTTCTCATCTTTAGTATCTCTCTGTAGTATTAGACCTAGTCTGCCATCACCCTAAGTATCCAGACACACTTTTTTTTTCTTCCTAGTAACTCAAATAATAAAGGGGGTGGGAATCAATCAATCCATCATAAAGCATTTTAAAATACCTTCTGTGTGCCAGGTCCTAGGCTAGGGAAACAAGAACAAAGACCTAAATGTCCCTAGGCTCAAAGTATTTACATTCTATTGGGTACAACTGAGGAAGCACCATGTCCAAATAAAAGTATAGACAAAATAAATACAGTTTGAATGGGGGGGGGCACTAGCATCTAGAGGGGATTGAGGAGATGCTTCATGTAAGAGTTTTTACCTGAGCAGAGTTTTGAAGGAAACAAAAAGTCCTAAGAGGTATATGATAGTTGGGAGGGCATTCCAAGTGTAAGGACAACCAGCAGAGACACATTGAAAACAATCATAAGAGTAATCATCAATAATACTAACAACAACATTTATATAGCACTTTAAGGTTTGCAGAGCACTTTACATACACTATCTTATTTGATCTTCACCTCACCCTGTGAAGTAGGTGCTATTATTTTTCCTTATTTTACAGATTAAAAAATTGAGACTGGCAGGGATTAATTGGCTTGCCCACAGTTTTAGAACTAGTATGTATCTGAAATGTGATTCAAATTCAAGTCTTCTTCTTTTTTTTTTTTTTTTTTTTTTTTTGCTTTTTGGAGGTCAGTTGGGATTGAGTAACTTGCCCAAGGTCACATGGTTAGGTTTTTGTTTGTGTGTGTTAAGTGTCTGAGGCCGGATCCGAACTCAGGTCCTTCTGTCTCCAGGGCTGGCGCTCTACTCACTGCTCCACCTAGCCACCCCAAAACTCAAGTCTTCTGGATTCCAGCTCTAATGCTCTATGCCCTAGGCTCCCTAGCTGCATGTGGCTGGAGACAAAAAACGGAATACAATCCATGAAGTGTATATCCCAGCACTTGTAATTTTTTTTTAAATATCTTTAATATATTATGTGATTTCTAAGGTGCCTTCCTATTCCCAGCATGCTTGATAAGTTGCTTCTTGCCACTTTTCTAACCTTAATGACATTTGACTCAGATTTTTCAATAGAAGTAAGTTAGTTGCCTGACAAATAATGTCTCTGGGAAAGATTACATGACAGTATCAATTTGGAGGCAACTCAAACAGAGTAATTCAGGCCTTGGAACATGCACATGGCCAGAAACATGTTTTCTGTAAATAACCTGACTGCTAACAGAAGCATCCTCACAAAGCCCTTCAGTATAACAGGAAAAATATGACATTTTTATAATCTTGAATTTTATCTTTTTTATTTTTAGTTCATTTGGAATGGTGGTGATAAATCAGAGACAGCAACTGAAGAGTTACTATTTCAAAGTCTTCTCATCTCTGTGTTTCTAGTTCTTCATGTTTCTACCTTTTTGTTCACAGGTACAGATGCTGTTTTTGCATCAGTGATGGAATTCTTCATTAGCATGGTTGATGCCCAGGGACCAGTGCCTTTAGGAATTGGAGTAATGAACTGTTTCAAAATCTACCTTGACAAGGACCTTGGGCTGGGAAAAAAAGAGAAGTTTATTCAGTTTAATCCCATATCAATGGTTGCTACCAGCTCCTTCTCTGATTATATGTAACTCCATTAGATAAGGAATGTCTGAAGCTGATTGGTATCAGCAAAAGCTGATGATATAACAAATGCATTTCGAGTGAAACATTGAGATCATATAACAGTGTCATCACTCCTAGGGGCTAATGCAACATGTGTTGCAGTAAAATTAAAGTAGTTTAAGCACCTTAGGCAGCAAGGTGGTCAGGCGGATAGAGCCAGGAAGACCTAAGTTCAAATCAAGTTTTAGATATTTACTATCTGTGTGACCCCTGGAAAGTCACTTAACTTCTGTCTGCCTCAGTTTCCTTATCTATAAAATGGAAATGATTTTTACTTATTTTTAACCTTCTTTTAAATTTTGAGTTCTAAATTCTCTCCTTCCCTCTAAACCTTTTCCCACCTATTGAGAAGGCAAGCAATATGTCAATTATATATTTGGTCATGCAAAACATATTTCCACAGTAGCCATGTTGCAAAATGAAGAAAGGAAGGAAGGAAAGAAAGAAAGAAAGAAAGAAAGAAAGAAAGAAAGAAAGAAAGAAAGAAAGAAAGAAAGAAAGAAAGAAAGAAAGAAAGAAAAAGAAAAAGAAAAAGGCAAGGAAAGGCAAAGCAAGAAAAATAAAGTTGGTTTTGTTGTTGTTGTTTTTTAAGTTTGCTTCAATCTGTACTCAGAGCTCATCAGTTCTCTCTCTGGAAGTAGATAGCATTTTTCATCATGAGTCCTTTGTAATCATCTTGGATCATTGTCTGGATCAGAATAGCTAAGTCTTTCACATTTGGTCATCGTGACAATATTACTCTTATTATGTACAATGTTCTCCTGGTTCTGCTCACTTCACTTTGCTTCAGTTCATGTAAGACCAGGTTTCTTTTTTTCCTGAAATCCACCTGCTCTTCCTTTCTTAGAGAACAAAAGTATTCCATTACATTCATGTGCCACAACTTGTTCAGTCATTTTCCAGTTGATGGGCATCACTTCAATTTCTAATTTTTAGCCACCACGAAAAAAGCTGCTATAAATATTTTATACATATAGGTCCTTTTTTCTTTTCTTTTATCACTTTGGGATACAGATCTAGAAGTATTCCTGAGTTAAAGGGTATGCACAGTTCTATAGTCTTTTGTGCATAGTTCTAAATTTTTTTCCATAATAGTTGGATCACTTCACAACTTTGCCAACAGTGAATCAGTGACCCTATTTTTCCATGTGTCCTCCAGCATTTATCATTTTCCTTTTCTGTAATGTCAGTTAATCCAGTGGGTCTAAAGTGGTACCCTAGAGTTGTTTTAATTTGCATTTCTCTACTAAATAGTATTTTAGCCTATTTTTTTTTCATGTGATTACTGATAGCTTTGATTTCTTCTTCTGAAAACTGCTTGCTCATATTCCCTGACCATTTATCTACTGGGGAATAGCTCTTATAAAATAGAGAAAATGATAGCACCTATCACCCAGGGTTGTTGTGAGGATCAAATTAAATAATATTTGTAAAGCACTTAGCACAGTACTGGCAAAGAGGAGGAACTTTATAAATGTTTCTTTGCTTTCCTTCCCTCCTGTCTTACTATGTACAAAGCACTGTACTAAGTACTAGGGACACATGTAGAAAAGCAAATCCCTCACATACTAATTCTAATCAAGGAGATGATATGTTGAGAAGCTTTTCAGCTACAAGACACATGGAAAGACCCTTAGAACACAGTGAATTTCTAACATTTTTTAACCTACTATATTCTTCTTGAGGATTATAATGCCAATTTCCTTAGTGACATCTCTCACTCCAGATTGAGTAGCAAGTAACATAAAGTAATAATCCACACTGATCAGATAAATGCCAATAATGTGGTTATCAAAAATAATAACCATACAAAACCTATCCTATACATGACCTCAGACAAAGAAAGCTGGATTAAGAGGGTCACCTACTTTGTTGCCATGGCTGATTAAATCAAATAGTTCACTTTCTGAGATGAGAGAGGCTGAATTCCTTCCAGGCCCAACTGCAATCCAGCCAACCAATTCAAATGGAGCTACTGGACTGTGCTTTAAAACCAAATCACTCTAGTTCTCACTGATTGGTCAATAACAGGTCCCAGCCCAAGCCTCATTTGGTCATTGTTTTGGATTTCAATTGCTCAGATTAGGTATACATAGCCATTGTTTCTGTTCTGGCCAGAAATCCTGAGGGTCTTCCTCTCTCAGATTGATTTCTTTAAGTAGGCAAAACAGACCCTTTTTTGCCTCATTTCTTACCTGGCCTTAATCACTGAATGGGTGTAGCCTCAGACAAACTGAGACCAGTGAAAGACCTTAGTCAAGGTCTCCTATTGTATCAAGGGCCATCTCTAGTCATCCTGATATCTATCTTGCCCAGGTGACTCTTAAGGAGAGAGTGATCCTGGTGATATTACACAACACTGCCTAACTTCAATTCAATTCACTTGCAAGTCAAGACATCACCTTCTTGATGTCATTGGTCCAGGACAAACAACAATTCAACCTTCCTCAAAAAGCCATTCTCAATCTCTCTTTTGATTACTTCCAATTTATTCCATACATATTTTGTTTGTACATTGTTGTTTGCATATTGTTCCTTCCATTAGACTATCAGGTCTTTGAGGGCAGGAACTGATTTTTGCCTTTCTTTGTATACCCAGCACTTAGTACAGGGCCTGGCATGTAGTAGGGGCTTAATAAATATTAATTAAATGACTAATGTGTTCTACACACACAGTAACCATGGTTTTGTATAGAATGCATTGATAAGTTTCAGAATTCTCTTTAATTATGTTCACATCCTCAGGTCTTTCTTTGGAGGCTTCTGATCTAATCTGTCAGGCAAATTCCCTTCCATAAATTATAGTAGTGGCATTACTGAGCTGCATGAGATGAAATGACATCAACCCTGGGATAACCAAGGGTCCTCAGGTGCCAGCAGGACACAGAGGTATCTAAATGTGGTCTGGGATCCATGTAGACTGTGAAAATATATAATTTTTGAGCAAGTTTTTCTCATTATCTAGGTTAACTTTTCAGCTAAAGATTTGCTGACTCCCGTCTACTCAGGCATTAGGAAATAATTGTTTTTGTGAGGTTGCATAGAATACATGCTCATTTCCGAGATCTTTGATCCATGTCTTAAATTTCTTCTTTACAAAATGCCCTTTGAGGCAGTAGACTTAAAGTTCACTAGACAATGTTTGTTCTCAATCTAGGAAACACTGTTCAAAAGCAACATATGGGTTTATGTTCATTCTGTTCAGTCATGTCTTGAGTGTAAAACTTTCTTAGGTTCCCAATTCAATTCATTTCAGAATTTTCTGTTATAACTAGAAGATCAGTTTGAAATAGAAGTGCATGACAGAAGAGTAATATGAGATAGAGCAAGAAAGTGGGGGTGAAGATCCGTGTCATAGAGGCCTTTAAATGTCAGGCTGAGGATTTTGTAATTCATTCTGGAGGTAATACTAAAGATTTTTGAGTGAGAAGGTGACATTGTCAAATGTGCACATTAAGAATAGCAATTTGGCTGCTATGTAGAGAGTGAACTGGAAAAGAGAGTCTTTAAAGAAGACAAATCAGGACATTCCAATAACATGGGCAAGCAGTTATGGGGGACAAACTAATGGGGAAGCTATCTGAATGGGTAGAAGGGAACAAATATAAAGCATGTGATGAGAAAATGGGCAAAATTTGACTACCAATAATATATGTGGGAAGAGGGGGAGAAGAAAGTCCAAGTTGACTCCAAAGTTCCAGACATAGGCCACTAGGAAGATGAAACTTTGGAGAAGGAATGGATTTGAGGGGAAATGAGTCTCACTTTGGATATACCAATGTGAGATCAAGGGAAGATAAGAATATGAAATTGGGATCATGCCACATTTAGAGTTGAAAAATACAAATTATCATATCTTAGTCATTAATTTATGTTTTTCATTATCTAACATTAGGAAACCAATAGCTCCTTCTTTGACTAAGCATTCACTATGTCAAATGCAATAACCATCAAAAAATAATAAGATTCTAAATAATTTCAGGTGACGTCAGTTTTGATTTTGTCACTTGCTTAAAAAGCTGCTTATGGAAATAAAATTGCTTTGGGAGAATGAATTTTTCACGTTCATTTTCATATTTTTCATCCTTAATGTGCTGAATCAATGCAAAATAACATGGGAATGGAAGGTTAAAAAAGCATTGCTCAGAGAAATGATAATTCCATTTGTAACTTGGTAGCTATTTAATTATATATTATGATTGAATCCATCACTTTCACTTGTAAATCTCGTGTTAGAGACTCTCCTAACAACATGAACTCAGGAAAAGTTTATGGGATTTCTTTACTCTCTTGGTTCATACCCTATACTCAGGAAATTTGAGGAAAATTATGCATAGGACCCTTTAGTATACTGAAAATGATTCTCCATTTGGCAGCATGCACTTGATAATATTACAAAAGAAAGTTTTACCAAAATATTTTTTTAAAAGAACCCAAAATAAAAAGCTTAGAAACAAACAAAACCTCTTCCTACAATGAGCTCCAAAAGATCTCTATAAATTTCCAAACATATGAAGTCCCTGTCCTCATTTTCCACTAATATCAAACTGATTGATTCAATCAATTGGTCAATAAACATTAAGTGCCTACTATGTTCCAAGCACTGTTCTAAGCCCTAGAAATAAAAAAGGGGGGTGGCTAGGTGGCACAGTGAATAGAGTGCCGGCACTGGAGTCAGGAGGACCTGAGTTCAAATCCAGCCTCAGACACAACACACACACCCCCCCCCCCACACACACACACAAACTAGCTGTGTGACCTTGGACAAGTCACTTAAACCCAATTGCCCTACCTTCCCCCCTCCAAAAAACAAACAAAAAAAAAGGCAAAAGATAAGCTCCTCAAAGGAGCTTACAATCTAATGGGAGAGACAATATACAAACAAATATGTACACAAAAGCTATATACATATTATATATAATAGGAAATGATTAACAGAGAGGAGGCACCAGAATTAAGATGGACTGGGAGAAACTTCTTTAGAAGACAGAATTTTAGTTGGGATTTAAAGGAAGTTAGGGGAAGCCAACAGGTAGAAATGAGAAAGGAAAGCATTCCCAGCATAGAGAACAGCCAGAGAAAGTTCTTCTAGCAGAAAGCTGAGTCTTTTTTTTTTTTCTGTGATCAGCAAGGAGACCAGTGTCACTGAATCAAAGAGCACATTACAGGGAGTAAGATATAACAAGACTGGAAAAGTAGGAAGGAGCTTGTTTCAAGGGGCTTTGAAAATCAGCACATTTTGTATTTGATCCTAGAGGTGATAGGGAGCCATTGTATTGATTGGACTAAAGAATACTGACTTGAGCAAGAAAACAATGGTAGGTTGATTCTGTGTAAGAAAAGATATAAAAGTCATTAATCCAAGACTAATGAGTATATTTACCGATAATAGCAACAATAAAATATTGTCCTCAGAAAAAAGAGTAATTATTTCACTTCAGCTAAACAAATTAAAACTCAGTGAAGTAAGACCTTCAAGATACTAAATATTTATATAAATCACAAATAGTTATTTGTTATAATCCTACAAAACATCACAAGGAAACTAATTTGTTTTGTTCGTTACTTTAATTAATCAAAACTTTTCACTGTAAATCATCCTAAGTCACTAAGAACAAGGCATGGTGCTGGGCCTTCAGTATACAAAGGTGAATGTGACAGCATCCCTACATCAAATTGGAGTGGGGAGAGGAGAAGAGTGATTGTAGGCAAAAGAAACAAATCTTTATATAGTGGTGGAATCTTCACCAATTCCAATTAATGTGAATATAGAAGGCTCAGAATTCTGATTCTGTCAACCACTCAAGGAAAGGTATAAACTAAGTGTGAACAAGCCCTTGATAGTTTAAGAGGAGTAAACTATATTGATCATTGGATGAGAGCAGATGAGAAATATGAAAAATAATGAGACATAATTTCTGATTGGCAAAAGAGAGTTGGTCATGGTATGAAAGGATATGGATAAAACAACAAGCTAGTCCTGTCCAGAAATTCAATGATTCCAACAGCCTGCCAGCTTAATGGTGATTCCTGGAATTGCCTTGTTGAGTGGGGATGGGAGATACTGAGGGAGGATTGAATCTCTCACCTAATCTCACCACTGGCTAGACAGTGAACTTTATGAACGTTGTAAGGTCAGAAAATGTGAAGGTCTCATCAATATCAACAGCAGTGACCACAGACTAGAGGTGACGACAGTGGGAGCTGAGAGATCCTAAGCACACTAAGGAAGGGTAGCTTCACAAGGATACCAATCCTTGGGACCCGGTAGAGTTATACTTAAGAGGCTGTGAAAGATGACTTCACACAAGGAGGGAAACAACTTTCAGTAACCATGAGTTGAGCTTTAATTTTGGTCACAAAATTGTCTTAAATTCTCACCAATAACATTATGTTAAAATGGAAGAGTGTGGCCCGAGGTTGGGAGAATTGTTTTGTAACTTGTTTTTATTATATTTTCTCAATAAATACCCTAGATGATGCAATGAATGGAGCATTAGCCCAAGAGTCAGAAAGATCTGAATTCAAAGCCAACCTTAGACACCTACTAACCATATGACCCTGAGTCAGTCACCTAACCACTGTCTGCCTCAGTTTCCTCATCTGTAAAATGGGGATTATAATAGTGCCTACCTCCAGGGTTGTTATAAGAATAAAATGAAAATATATTTGAAAAGTGTTAGTTGATAACAAAAATAAATGTTAATTGAGTAAATCTGGTTGATTGAATAGGGGGAACACACAGGTTAAGGATTTGTGAGCAACAGTAGTATAAGGTCCAATTCCTTATAGTTACTCATAGAATGATGAGGGGATAAGTAGTCATTGCCCTCTGAGACCTCAGTCTTCTAGTGCAGCGAAAGTCGGGAGAGTGGTAACTGGAGGGGCATTGCAAGTATATGACAGAGGCATCGGAGAGATGCAAACAGTGAAATCTATACAGAGTGAAAAGGACATAGTGAGGATGAAAGGGTTGAGGACAGTGTAAAAGCTTGTACCAAGCACTATAGACATTTCTAAAAATATTGCTGAAAAACATTGAGAATTCAACTCAAGCTTGATGATGGAACTTTGTGGTATATTTGATTGACACTGTTCTATAACTTTCTATAACAACAATGACAATTATCGAACAGGAGCAGAGGGTTTACCCAGAGTTGAGCATTAGTAAGGTAATTATTAAAGAAACATTTGTGGAAATGTTTAATGGCAAGGTTGAAAGCAGGACAATAAACTATGAAAATCAGAAGCAGTCACGGCATCATTTCCTTCTTTGCTTCTTTCCTTCTTTGTTTCCTCTTTTCCTTCTTTTATTCCTTCCTCTCCTCTTTTCTTCCTTCATACTTTTTCCCTTCTGTCCTTTGCTTCCTTCATAGTTTTCTCCTCTCCTTCATATCCTCCTTTCTTTTTTCTTCATTCCTTCTTTCTTTCCTTCCTCCCTTCTTTGCTTCCTTCCTTATTTCCATCTTTCCTTCCAGCCTACCTTCTATCCTGACTTCAATATCCATAATGAACAGACTTACTATGTGTTTGACACTATGTTGGATACTATGGATATGAGTCCAAAAGTATTCAAACTGTCTCTACTCTATATAATATGTATAAACAGATAGGTAAATACATAGTATTTGGGATTAAGAAAGGTCACCAGCAAATCAAGTTGTGGTAGGATCAGAACAAGCCTTGTGTAGGAAGCAGCCCATGAACTAAGACTTGAAGAAAACTAGGCACTTGAGGAGGTGTACATGAGAAAGGAAATCATTCCAGGCATGGAGGACATGTGCAAATTTGCAACATATGGGGTTTTTTCTGGGATGTAAAGTGTGAAAGGATATTAATAAGCAAAAATTATAGAAAATTGGTCTGGAGCCAGATTTTGAAGGACTTTCAGGGCCACAAATAAATACAAAATTTTAGTGATATCCCCCACGCATGAGAGAAAGACAGAGGAGGAAGAATGAAAAAGAGAAATTATAGGTTTGCTTGTTTTTTTTAATACCCCAGTATATTATAGATTGTAATCAGTTGAGAAAGGTTTTTGCATAGAAGTATAATGTTATGCAGAATTTTATATTTTATAAAAGAATTTTATAATATTTTAAAACTAGACTTAAGGAGTTAGTAAAAAAAAGTTTTTCAAGCATCAAGTAAAACAACATAGAAGTCACACCTATTTCATTCTTTATATTTTATTTTCCCCAATTACATATTAAAACAATTTTAACATGTTTTTTTTGTTGTTGTTGTTTTGAGTTCCAAATTCTCTGTTCCTTCCTCCCCTTCCCTCTCCCTGAGATAGTAAGGAATCAAATATAGGGCATACATGTGAAATCTTATAAAACATTTACATATAAGTCATTTTGTATAAGAAGATTCAAATAAAAGAAAGTGAAAAATAGCATGCTTCAGTCTGTACTCAAACAATATCAGTTCTTTCTCTGGAGGCGGATAGTATGCTTCATCATTAGTCCTTTGGGATTGTCTTTGGATCATTGTTTTGCTGAGAGTAGCTAAACCATTCACAATTGTTTATCATACAATATTGCTGTTATTATGTATACAAAGTTCTCCTGGTTCTGTTCATATCACTTAGCATCAGTTCATGTCAGGTGTTTTTTTTTTTTCTGAAATCCTCTTGATTGTAATTTCTTATAACACAATAATATCCCGTCACAATCACATACCACAATTTGTTTAGCCATTCCCTAATCAATGGGCATCCCCTCAATTTCCAATTCTTAGCCACCACAAAAAGAGTTGCCAGAAATGTTTTTGTACTAATAGATCCCTTTCCCCCTTTGGAGGGTATCTTTGGGATATAGACCTAGTAGTGGTATTGCTGTATCAAAGAGTATGTACATTTTTATAGCCCTTTGGGCACGGTTCTAAATTGTCCTCCAGAATGGGTATATCAGTTGACAGTTCCACCAAAAGTGCATTAGCATCCCAGTTTTCCCACATTTTCTCCAACACTCATAATTTTCCTTTTTGTCATATTAGTCAATCTGATAGGTGTGAGGTGGTACCTCAGAGTTCTTTTATTTTGCCTTTCTCTAATCAATGATGATTTATAGCATTTTTCATATGAATTTGGATAGCTTTTTCTTGTCTGAAAACTGCCTGTTCATATTCTTGCTTATCAATTGGAGAATGACTTGTACTTTTACAAATTTTACTCAGTTCTCTGTATATTGAGAAATGAGGTTTTATCAGAGATACTTGTTACAAAAAAATTCCCAGGTTTCTATTTTCCTTTTAATTTTGGTTGTATTGGTTTCATTTGTGCAAAAACATTTTCATTTTATATAACCACAATTATCTATTTTACATTTTGCCATGCTCTCTGAATTTTTTTTGGTCCTAAATTTTTCCCTTATCCAAACATCTGGCAGATAAACTATTCCATGCTCTCCTAATTTGTGTATGGTATCACCCTTTATGTGTAAATCATGTGCCCATTTTCACCTTATCTTATACGATGCGAGATGTTGGTCTATACCTACTTTCTTCTATACTGTTTTCCAGTTAATCCCAGCAATTTTTGATATATCACTATGGTCATTTACTATAATTTAATTTGTACCTAATCTATTCCACTGATTCACCACTCTATTTCTTGGCCAGTACCAGATTATTTTGATAGTTACTAATTTATAATACAGTTTGAGACGCAGTAGGACTTGACCATCTTCTTTCACATTTTTTCATTGATTCCCTTAATGCCCTTAAGCTTTTGTTCTTCCAAATAATATTTTTATTATTTTTCTAGATCTATAAAATACTTTTTTTTTTAAAAAAGCAATTGGGGTTAAGTAACTTGCTCAAGGTTACACGGCTAGTCATTATTTATGCGTGGGTGCTCATTTTCTGAGGCCGGATCTGATCTCGGGTCATCCCAACTCCGAGGCCGGCGCTCTTACTCACTGCGCCACCTAGCCACCCCTTTAGGGTAATTGGGGTTAAGTAACTTGCCCAAGGTTACACGGCTAGGTTTTTGTTTGTGTGGATTAAGTGTCGGAGGCCGGCTCTGAACTCAGGTCCTTCTGACTCCAGGGCCGGCGCTCTATTCACTGCGCCACCTAGCCACCCCTATAAAATACTTTTTGATAATTTTATTGGTATAGTACTGAAAAATAGATCAATTCAGGTAGAATTATCATTTTATTATATTGGATCAGCCTCCCCAAAGCAATTAATATTTTCCAATTTTTAGATTTTTAGTGTGAAGTGCTTTGTAGTTGTGTTCATATTGTTCCTGGGTTTGTCATCTTTAAGCACAAATATATTTGGAATTCCACATGAATCCAAGAGTGAATTGAATTGTATAAAACCAGTATGGTATAAACCTTTTACAAGGATATGCCCATTGCATGACTGGACATGGGTCTCTCTCTCTCTCTCTCTCTCTCTCTCTCTCTCTCTCTCTCTCTCTCTCTCTCTCTTTCTCTCCCTCTTTCCTTCAACCTTTATGCTTTGGGGGAAAAAATGCTATTGTTTCTCTATATTCTTTCACTTTCAATTCACATTTGTACTTGAGGCCATTCTTGGTAAAGCTGATTTGTTACATCATACTGAATGTTTAGATCCATCTTCTTTAAATGGATGGTTGGTGAATAGACCAAATTCATTTTAAATGTTAATTGCAATTTTTGTAAGATAGAGTGTGGCTTATATAGCATAGCAATGACTTGTTTTCCAAAGAGAAAATATTTTACTGAGTTATCTCTATGATGCCCTTTTGTTATGTATTTAGAGATGCATTGTCATCTCTTTTCATTTCCTGCAAATAGAACTTAAGTTTCAAGGTTATCCTCAAACTTCCATGTTTTTATTTACACTTTAGGAATACTCATAAGCTCCTAATTAAAGAGGATAGCCTAGAACCAAATCACCATACATGTTGTGATGACTCTAGACAAATCAGTACATCTGAGTTTCTTCCTTTATAAAATAAGGATAATCCTTACCAACCTTACAGTGTTAATGTGAAGAAAGAACTCTTTGAACCTAAAAGTATTCTAAGAATATGAGCTGTTGGGGTGGCTAGGTGGCACAGTGAATAGAGTACCAGACCTAGAGTAAGGAGGACCTGGGTTCAAATCTGGCCTCAGACACTTAACACAAAAAAACTAGACCTGTGACATTGGGCAAGTCTCTTAACCCCAATTATCCTCCAAAAAGAAAGAAAAAAGAATATGAGCTGTTATTATTACTCAGGGATAGCCATTCCACCACTGACCGCCCTCCCCCAGCATTACTCTTCTACAACCATCCCATTCTCTACAGCCTTTTCTCTTTCTTTTCTCCTAACACTCTCATGATTTCCTGGGAAAGCTGTCTTACCCTTCCCCTCATCCAACTCCACCCACACCAGAAATCTCAAGCAAACATTCCCCTTAATCTTTCCATCAACACCACCACCACCAATGTACACCAAAAAGAAAAGCAGGCACCATGGCTTACATGTCTTATACCCACTTTACTTTTTTAATTAAACTTTATTTTCTTCAATTACAAGTATTTATTTTCTCTCCCTCCCACTTCCCACACAAACACACTGTGTCACAAAAAAAAGGGAAGAGAAGAAACAGAAAAAAAAGAAAAAATCCTTTTAACAAATATCTCCCTTTTTCTCTCTTTCCAACTAACCACTCTGTGTGTGTGTGTGTGTGTGTGTGTGTGTGTGTGTGTGTGTGTGTGTGTGTTTTGCAGGGAGGGAGAGAGCAAGGAATATTTTTTTATTTAATAAATTCCTCCCTTTTTCTTTTTCTTCTTTGAAACAGAAACTACTTCTATCTAACAAAAGTTCTTTTCAACATCTGTCTTCAGCACACCAGGATTTCCAATTGGTTAAATTAAAGGATATTCAAACTACTTGCCACCTACTGCAAAGGAGAAAGGAAAGACAGATCCCTGGCTGGAGTTTACCCCTCCTTCTAGCCAACTGTCTCTGCCCTCCTCCTTCCTTACACCCCCATCTCCCTCTCCCTTCTCTTGATGTAGGAGCTGTAGGCCTGTCAGTACAACTGTAGCTGGCAGTGATCCCTCATAATCACCACTGGGTACATGAGATCTGATCATTTATTCTGTGACTCTTGGCCAATGCTTTCTCTCACTGCTAGTTAGTTCTGAAGTGTGAAAATTTAGAACTGGTCACACTTGCAACATTTCTAGAGGAATATGAAAAACTTTGGGAAAAAGCATAACAGTGTAAAGCAGAGGTAGTACTCCTTGGACATGACCCTTTGGTCCAGTATTCCCAGATTTGGTGACCATGCCAGAACAACTATTTGTATATTTTCTATTAGCACAAAATTGTCATTGAGGTTTTGACACACCAGGTAGAACAGTAGCTATGTAATTAGGGCAGAAGTTTGGGGCATTTTTTAATTGAAATGTTATTTCCCTTATAAGCTATGAGTGTATGCTAAAACCAGCTCAAACAAGATCATGGGAGGTGATTGTTAAATTTTCAGTGTGAGCGTTTATATCTTGGAAATCAGCAAATGCTACAAATCAGGACCTGATTTATTGCTTTGTTGATTGCTTAGACTTAAGAAATTGATAGAGAAAAGTTAATAATTCACATTAAACTTAAAAATATATTATATATACATTTTTTCCAGAGAGGCAGTTGTAAACATTTACCAGTACATCACTGTGTTTAGCTATGAAGCAATGTGGCAAATTTTAATGCAAAAACACTGTAGTTTATTCATTTAAATATGTCAGTATTGAATACATTATTTATATAATGTATAAATTAATATGCAATAATTATAGTATATATAAAATCATTCTAATGTATTATATAATTGTTATATATTGTGTGTATAATCATAATGTATTAATATATAGCAATGAATACATTATTCATTCAATACATTGTTTTCAACCATGTAGCAGTTGCTCAGAACAGGTTTAAGGCTACATTTTTGGAACTTATTTGAGACTGCAGGATATTTCTCTGAATACTCTCAATAGTGATGAAAATTTTGCCTTTTGAGTGTGTTAGGTTCTAAGAAAAAATCATTGTTTGTAATTCACTCTTGTGAGAAAGGTTTTTTACATTTACTTTTCAACCAAGATTTATGATGTTCTTTATACATCAATCAGTTAGCCAGTATTTATAGAGTGTGTACTACATGCCTAGCACTCTACTAGACACTAGGGATGCAAATTACAGAAATGAAATGCTCCCAGTCATCAAGGAGCATACATTCTATCAGAGATTACAGCAAGTGTACCCAGTTATATACAAAATGAAAACTGGGGACTTTTATAGGAAAGGTCCTAGAAATTGGGGGGTAGAAGGAGTAAAATGAGGAAAGAGTCCCTGTAGAAAATGACATTTGAGTTGAATTTTGAAGGAAACTAGGCATCCTGTAAGCCTGCCGTGAGGGTACCCCCCAAGCATCAAGTACAGCCTGTGTAAAGGCACAGAAAATGTCATGAGTGAAGAACAGCAAGATCAGGTTAGATACACCACTGAGTGTGTCAATGGAACTAATGTATAACAAATGTGGAAATGCAGGCTGGAAGCAGTAGTGAGAGGCTAAAATGTCAAAATGACATTCAAGAAGGCACTCTGCTGAGCGATCAAGCTGGGGCATATCATTTGGAGGAAAAATGAAATGTGACAACAGACTTGAGACTCATTTTCTTAAGTGACTGGTCAACTGGCTCTAAAGAAAGTTCTGGAAGAGGTTACACAATATCAGGATTGTTTAAACTGAGGGGATGGTGGGAAATTCAACCTGGAAGTTGTGTATCTTAAGACGGCATTCACTTCTTTGATACCATATCATAATGTTGGCTCATATTTGAACTGCAATCAACTAAAAAAAACCCAGAGCTTCCTCAGATAAATTTGTGTCTCTCACATTTTTACTTGTAAAAGTTGTTTTTTGAACCTAGCTACAAAACTTTACATTTATTCCTATGAAATGTCATTTTATAAAGTTATTTCCAATGATTTTAGCCTGTCAGGTTCTTTTTGGATCCTGATTCTGTCAACCATGGGATTTATTTATCTCTTGCAAGCTTTATGTCATATTTGTCTTTATCCAAGTCATGGGTATAAATGTCAGCCATCATAGAGTATCTGAGCAGGGGACAATTGAAGGAACCTCTGCTGATAAAAGGATTCCAGACCCACTGAGCTGCTGAGATGTGGCCCTGGGTAAGAAAGAACTGCCACATACCAGGTGAGTGTAGAAGCAGTGGGGAGGGGATGCTGAAGACTGTGGGTACTTACAGGAGGGTAGAATTCTTGGTTTCCAATCCAAGTCAGAGGGGAGAATGGAAGGAGGATCTGAAGCAAAAGACACTATTCCCTATACCCCAGGACTAAAGGGAATCACAACAACAAGCTGCTATAAATATTTTTTTTAAAGCAGGCAAAGGAGAAAGAACCCAATGATAGAAAGTTACTATGAGAATAAAGAAGGCAGGAGTTCATCTTCAGAGGGGGATAGTCAAGCAAAAAAAAGCCTCTCTTGCCCCAAAGAGTAATGTTAAATTATCACCTGTCCAAAAAGAATTTATATAGGAATTTTTAAAAGACCTTAAATATCAAATAAGACACATTGAGGAAATTTTTTAAAATAAAAACAATCTAAGAAAAACAAGAAGAAAAGGAAATCAATCAATTTGAAAAGGAGATCCACAAACTTAAGGAAGAAAATTATTCCTTGAAAACTAGAATTGGGCAAGGGGAAGCTAGTGAAGTTATGAGACCAAGAAATAACAAAACAAAATATAAAGAATGAAAAAATAAAAGAGAAAGTGAAACATCTCATAAGAAAAACAATGGATCTAGAAAACAGATCAAGAAGAGAAAACATAAGAATAATTGAACTACCTAAAAGTTACAATAAAAAAAAAGAATCTTGATACAATAATACAAGAAATAATTAAAGAAAATTGTCCTGAAGTGTTAGAACAAGAGGAGAAAGTAGAAATAGAAAAATCCATCTTTTACCACCTGAGATACTATAAGGAAAACCTACAAGAATGTCATAGCTAGATTTTGAAATCCCCAGCTCAAGGAGAAAATATTACAAGTAACAAAAAAAAAATAACTCAAATATAGCAGAGCCACAGCTAGAATCAGACAAAACCTAACAATGGTTCAGTGGCTACATTAAAAGAGTACAGGAACATATATATATATATATATATATATATATATATATATACACAGACACATATGTATATATGTATACATATAATGTATGTGTGTATATATACGCACATACATACATACATATATATATATATATACATACATATATGCAGGAACACAAAGAGCAGAAGAACTGAAGTTGTGACTGAAAATTTCATAGCCAGCAAAGTTAAGCATAACCCTGAATGAAAAAAAAATGGACAGTCAATGAATTGCCAGACTTTGCATATTTTGTTGCAAAAATTCCTGAAATTAATAGTAAATTTGACACACAAGATCAAAGAGAAATATGAGGTATACATCAAAGACTAATTACAAGGGACTCAATAAGGATAGACTATTTTTATAAAAGGAAATGTAAATCATATGTATAAGAATGTTATTAGTAATTTGGTAGTTCAAAAGAAAGATTGAAGTAGAGCTTAGTATGATGCAATACTAAAAAAAGCTATGGGTTAAAGAAATTAATATACATATATATATATATGTATGTATAAAAGTCTTCCAAATTCAAAAAGAAATAAAAGTCTAAGGGGATAGGGAGTGAGAAGAAGGAGGGATCTTTGGGGGCAGGTTAAGTAATAAGAGGATAAGGTAGTGGGTAGAAATAAAATAGAGGAGTCAGGAGGGATAGGAAACAGGAGATACACACAAACATAAAATAATGATCAGGAGTAGAATTTGTTAAGGGGAGAAAAGTAAGGGTAGTAATCATGATCTCAAAGTTAAAGCTAAAACAGATTTAATCAAAAGAAAAAAAAGGGAAACTATAGCATATGTCAGTCATTATCAATCAATATTATTTTAGGCTATTTAAAATAACTAGACAATATGAGGTTGGAATATTGCTGTGGTATAAGAAATGATGAATTGGTGGACTTTAAAAAAATATGGAAAGACTTGAATCTATGAGGGAAGACATTATCCACCCTCAGAGAAACAGATGACAAACAAGTATATTTAATAATTTACTAAAATAGTTAAAAGTGCAATACAACATATACAATGTTAATGTGTGGTTTTCTAAGTCAATAAAAGGGCCACAGGGATCTTTATGTATGGTTTAGTGGCATATGATGGTCTTACACAGATGCATAGGAATGTATATATCTATATATGAGTATGATTATAGATATCTAAGTATATGTGTTTATATGTGCATGTATATACATGCACATGTATGTATATCTGTTCTTGTGTGTATTCATATGTACAAGGGTGTGTGTGCGTGTGCGCACATGTGTATGTGTGTGTGTGTGTGTGTGTGTGTGTGTGTGTGCTTAATTGTAGCCTCCCTGCCAGTGGGAGGAGGTGAAGAAGAGAAAAAAAAAACAAGCAAAAAGTGCACAGAAGAAAATAAAAGAAAACTTACAAAGAAGCAAAGAAAAGATGGACATCTTGGAACTCAATATATAGTATTTATCATACAGGTTTTCTTGAAATGGCAATTTATTGCTATATATTTTTAATCCTCTCATGTTCTGCTGTGCACATGGCAATGCTATTTTTTTTCTTTTCTTATTTTGTATTTAAATTTTATATGCTTCAGGGTGGCTAGGTGGCACAGTAAATAGGAGCACTGGCCCTGGAGTCAGGAGGATCTAAGTTTAAATCCAGCCTCAGACACTTAATACAAAAACTAGCCATGTGACCTTGGACAAGTCACTTAAACCCAATTGCCCTCCAAAAAGCAAAAAAATAAAAATAAAAAAATAAATTTGTTTCTTTTTCTTTTCTCATTAATTTTAAATAAAACAATTTTTTTAAAAAATCTAGGTAATTATCTTTACAGTTTGCCCCCAAAATATGTCAAAATAGTAAATGAAGTCCTTCTGATACTATGCTGACTGTGATTATCACATATGATTATCTAAGATGTTCACTAAACATTTCTTTAATTATCTGGTCTAGGATTTTTCCACAAATCAAAATCAAGTTCAATGGCATAATTTGCAGGCTCAATTCTCTTCCCTATTTTTTGAAATTGGAATACCTGCCCTTCTTAAATCCTGTATTATTTTTGACAGTTATTCAGTAGTAACATCCCCAGTTCTTTCAGTACCTGAGTGTAGAATTCATTTGGGAGGGGTAACTTGAATTAAGCAAGGGTGGTTAGGTGCTCCCTTGCCATCTCTTTATTAAGGTTGAGAATCAACTCCTAATTAGTCATTTTTGTTCTGTCCTCTACAATCTGAGAGCCAACATGAAATAATGGATAAAGAAAGTCAGCCTTGGAGGCAAAAAGATCTGAGTTCAAGTCCCGCCTGTGACAATTCCTGCCTATATTGCCCCTGGGCAAGTTACCTAAACTCTCAGTGCTCTGGGCCAGTGGTGTCAAACTTAAATAAAAATGCCACTAAACCCTTCTTACTGATCCCTATGCCTCTTTATTGACTTAGAAAACCACAAACTAACATTATATATGTTGTATTGCACTTTTAATTATTTTGTTCAACATTTTCCTATTACATTTTAATCTGATTTGACCTCCCTCAAGAGGTTTTATTCAGGGGAGCTTGAGTTTGACACCTCTAAAAATCTGGCAACAGTAAAAAGTTTCTGAACGCACATAGATGAAAAATTAATTCAAAACCAAGCACATAATGAATCATAGGTATTTCCAGCAGCACTTGCCTATGTTGCACCTCACAGCTTCACTACAGCCTTGGTTATGAACATACAACAATTTATCGAGTTACCAAGCAACACAGGTTTAAAAATCGTGTTTCCTGAAAAATTTGTTAAATGAATTTTGACTGGGGATTAGGAAAGAATTTCCAACAATTTCTGAAATAAGTCTAAATATTTTTTCTGCCACTTTATACTACATATTTATGCAAAGTAGCATTCTCAATATTGACAATTATAAAATCAAAATATCAATCAACTCCGAAAAACATTAAAGATGCTCTACGTCCTTCCTACAGTATCAAATGTTCCACAATAATTTAGTTCTCTATGTAAAAATAAATAAGCACATCCATCTCATTAGTATGCAAATTTGCTTTCATCTTTACCAAATGACAAAATTATATGTATACGAAAGAATTGTCTTAAAGTAAATTTCATTATGCTATATTATAAGTAAATGTTTGATTTGTATAACTATTTTACATGCCTATATAACCAAGGTTGTGTAAAAATTTTTCAGGTGAAAAAGGGTCACAAGTAAAAAGAGTTTAAGAAGTCCTGCTTTGTACAACTATCTAAATTCATATGTCTTATGGAAAATACCAACCTCCATTCATTACAGCTGTTCCTCACCAGGTGTTCCTTAAAGTAAGGAAATCACAGGACCAGTCCACATCGCTATACCTACCCTTTCCAGGCTAAAGCACAATCTCATTGGTTAAGAAGATAGAAGCAAAATAACAGGTGACCATATCTATCGTCTCTCTGTTGTCTGTCATTTATGTATTAATGGATTAGTTCAATGGGCAGCGCATCTAATTGCCATAATTTTAAGAATATGCATTTTTCATCCACTTTGTTTTTTAAATTGATAGATTGATTTTTGAGGGGTCCCTTGAATATTATTAATCACACCTTCTCTTATACAGGAAATAAAATACTCAAACTACTCCATGTGGAAGACACAACCTTTCTTTGGTCTTCTTCCGCCAATTCAGCTTTAAATAAGAAAAAAAAAAAACAAAACTTCAAATTGTCTTTTCCTAATCTCATCAACCTGAACTCATTCTGGGCTTTAGCTCTCCTGATAGTGTCATAACACTGTTCCACACTGCTCCACACTTTGTATTAATTTCCTGTTCCCTCCTAGCTTCTACCTTCTAGGAATTGCTTCTCTTCATCTAAATTGGTGAATTAGATCTCTATATTCACATTAGTTTCTTCAGACAACTCTTATTTCTTCCTCATCAGAGTTGCTTTCCTTTCTCTTTAGAATTTCATTTGTGAGAGTCTATTGTGCTGCTTTGTCCTGACTTCCTTGTAGAATTTTAAACAGTTTGAAATCTGCTTTACCAAAATCAAGGCTTCGTGTCAGACTATATTCAGCTTTTTTTCTCTATCCCTAACTCTAAAATAGAATGGTCACTTCTCCATAAGGTTACCATGAGTCCCACCCCCCAGAAACAAGTTTGGTTTGTTTGCTTGTTTGTTTTCAATATCACTGAAACAGATACAGAACAGATTTTTTTTTCTTTATAGTTCTACAGACAAAATTGTAATGAAGGCAAGCCAAGAATTCATTAGTGGTCCCACTTTTGGCAGAAAGAGTGATCCAGTAGATGTCTGCATAATCCAAGTCCCTCTTCACTACTGCTCTATATGTTGCCTTTGCATCATGTTTATTATTTATTTCCCATATAGTCTGTTTTTCTGTACTTTCCAATGACAAAACAGTTTCTGTTTCTCCCTCCATTGATCTTCACCAAATGCACTCCTCCATGTTTCATAACCCTCAAAGTGTTTTCTTTTATTTTCTCATATGAATATTTCTAATTTTGATACAATGCTACCCCACCCCATGCCCTTTTACCTATCTTGTTATATACTCTCCCTGAGCCATGTTCCATTCCAGAGTTCCACTCCACCAAATCTTTATAATACCTTTGAAGTCAAATTCTCATACTTATATTTAGATCTCTAATTCAAAAAGCAACTCAGAAAAAATAAGGCACAAGCAAAATGTAAAACTGCCTTCCAAACGGTAACATCTGCAAATACTTTCCTGAACCAATAATTAGGTATTTTGTTTCTAGAATAATAGAGGGTATACTTAAGCCTGAAAAACAAAGTGGATGAAAAATGAATATTGCTCAGATCATGGTATGTAATCACATGAGTTGTACATTGATTTAATCCATCAATTCATCTTTCTAGGACATATGTTGAAGATGGTGAATGAGATAGGCCCATATTTTAATAGGGGGAGGAAATCCACTGTATAACGTGGAAAATTGTGCAGAGTTTGACTCAAGCTACCAATAAAATCTCAGATATCCTAAATAATTGTGAATCATGGAATAGTGCAATTTCAAAAGAACCAAAATTGAAAATGACTAAAAGAGCAATGGAAAAATGCATGATGTTTATAGGTAGTCTAAAGCATTTATCCATCAAAACACCAAAGTGACTATTCTGGGACTTTGGGAAAGCTGGATTCAATCTGTTCTCATTTTTCCTAATACCTAGAATATTGTTTTCCCTTTCTGATCTCTACTGTACTTCCCACCCCTCATTTTTTTATATTTGTGAATATTTTCCTTAAGAAGATGCTTTAAATATGTTTAGAAGGTTGTGTGAATGTGATACCATCACTTGAGTTCATTACTATGACCCCCTGCCCCTATAAAGAGGTGAATAAAACACATCTAGGATAGCAACACTTTGGAAAAGCTTACATAGCAAATCTTTCAAATGAGCAGCCTGTGTATATAAAAGTCCTTTAGAAGACAGTTATAGCAAGCTGTATTCAAGGTCAATGCAGGGCAATCTGCATAACACTGCTAGCAAAACATACAGCCTGTATTGTTCTAATCAAGTTGGCACTAATTAAAAATAGATTTTCTTGTGGGCCAAAGAAGAATGTTAATGTACTAAGAAAATTAATGTTCTTTCCTTACTCTCATTTTACTGCTCAGAAATTGCATGCTTATGGAAGATGCGAACTTACAGAAGGGGAAAGAGATGCAATTTGAATCTAAGAAATGTTAGGGTGAGACTTTATTACTGCGTTTCTAACTTTAGTGTATCATTTGGTGCCAAAAAAATGTTCCCTTCATAGTACATACCATTAAAGCCCACATTAGTTTCCAGAGGCCCACAGAGGAGTGGAAATTCAAAGGAGTTTTTACAAAAGGTCATCATGGAAAAGAGAAACATTTTGGACTAAATTGCTATGAAAAAAATATTGCATTATGTGAGAACTTCTGTTTGACAGATTCTGGCTGAGAAATTACAAGGTATATATGCTATTTCTTAAGTACTCACTTTCTTCAAATTAGCTGTTGGCTCATGGGCGCCCTTAAAAATTCCATTGCTTTGAGGTCTGCTTTCTGAACAGACTGAAAAATAGTCTGGATTTGACACTACCCTAAAGAATGCCCATCACAGCTGCCTACTCATTTAATGGAAATAATTTGAGACAATTTTCATGCTGACTTTTTTGCAGAAGTGGAAGGGCAAGAGGATAAGGTTGGGAAGAAAAGAGTCTGGGAGTTTGAGAAATATCTTAACACTCTTTTAAAAAACCACAATGATCTTGTATTAGCAAAATGACACATATCTGTCATAAAGTGTTGTTATAACAACAACAACAACAATAACAACACTTTAAAGTTTGTAAAGCACTTCACAAATGTTATGGCATTTCACCCACACAACAGTCCTGGGAGGTATGTCACTCTATCAATAAACATTTTTAAGTGTCTACTATGTATCAGACACTGTGCTAAGTAAGCTCTAGGGATACAAAAAAAAAAAGGTAAAAGTCCCTGCTACTGAACTTAACAGTCTAATGGAGAAGACAATATGCAAACAAAATTGTACAAGCAAGTTATGCATAAGATAATTGGAGATAATCAACAGAAGGAAATTACTAAAATTATGAACAATCAGAAAAAGCTTCCTGTAGAAACTGGGATTTTAGCTTGGACTAGGAGGAAGCTAGAAAAGTCAGAAAGCAAAGATAAAGAAGGAGAGCATCCCAAGTATGGGAGACAAACACTGAAAATGTCCAGATTCTGGAGATGGAGTGTCTAGTATGAGGAATGGAAGGAGGCCAGTGTCAGCTGATGGAATAGTGCATGGAAAAGTGTAAGGTATGAGACTAGAAAGTGGGAAGAAGAGGAACTGTTCAGGCCATGAAGGGCTTTGAACATCAAATAGAGAATTTTATATTTGATCCTGGAGGTGATAGAAAGCTACTTGAGTTTCTTAGATGCTGTTATCATCTCCATTCTACAGATGAGGAAACAGTCAAGAATTTTAAAATACCACATAAACTTTAAAGTAATATATAAATGTGAATTATTATTACCCTTTGAAAAGTACATAGAATTTGGAACTAATTTATAGTTAGTCCTCCAAAGAACAAAATGAAAATCCTTCCACAGAGAACAGAAGCACAGCTTGAGAGACTGTTTATACTTTCTACATTTCATGTTGCTTGGTACATAGCAGGGGCTAAAATT
This sequence comes from Gymnobelideus leadbeateri, assembly GCA_011680675.1. Classification (NCBI taxonomy): domain Eukaryota; kingdom Metazoa; phylum Chordata; class Mammalia; order Diprotodontia; family Petauridae; genus Gymnobelideus; species Gymnobelideus leadbeateri. The sequence goes on along the minus strand of WOXC01011326.1, from coordinate 607,667 downwards.
GATTAAACTCAACTGGCAGTATTTATTGACTTATGTTGCCCACTAGTTTCATTATCAGAAGTGGGGGAAATGTGTATTTTTTTGCCTATAGCAACTATTACTTTTTTGTGATTGTATAATTAAAATGTAGCACAGCTGTTGCTGTGGCAACACTATACATTTCAATTGGTTGAACATCTGGTGGAAGTATAATAAAATCATCAGGATCTGTAACTATGATCATTTGGTCTTTTTTATTGTTATAATCTATAATTCTCCAGCAAGCATAATCTATGATGCTTTTTTATCAAAGTAATTTACCTGATATGTAAGAGCTTACCTAACAATGAAAGCCCTCTACAACATGGTGTCAGTGTCCTTGGAAAGTTTCTAGTCTTATCTCATTAATTCTTCTCTAAGTACACAAATTCTACTCAAATTGGACCACCTGCTGGTCTCTGGAAATGCCTTGTCTTCCTTAATGAGTGTGTAAAGCATTTTGCCAATGTTAAATAAATAACAAAAGTGCCATTTATTGTTAATTGTTTTGTTGCTGTTGAGTTGTTTCAGTCGTTTACAACTCATTTGGGTTTTTTTTTTTTTTGGTGAAGATACTGGAGGGTTTGTTATTTCCTTCTACAGGAGAGGAAACTCAGACAAACAGGGTTAAGCAACTTGCCCAGAGTCGCACAAGTAGTAAGTGTCTGAGTTCAAATTTGAACTCAGGAAGATGAGTCTTCCTAACTTCAGGTCCAGCACTCTTCCCACTACACCACCTAGCTGCCCTTTATAAATGTATGTTAGGATTATTTCCCAATTTTTACTACTCCCTATCCCTAAAATATTCTCCTCCACCTCTATTAAGTGGAATCATAACAATGATTTAAAGGCCAACTCAAAGAGTCTCCACAAAATCTTCTCCAGTTGTCTATTAATGACCTTCGGCTTGACCCTTATGCCGTCTTTTGTTGTAAAGCTCATCACACAATGTTATTTTTTTTTATCATTATCTGGGCATGTGTCTTACCCATAGTTGTAGGTGTCTGGTGACTAAGTAGATAAGAGAACTGTGTAAGAGTCAAGGAGACCTGAAGTCAAATCCAATCTCACACACTTCCTAGCTATGTGACACTGAGCAAGTCACTTAACCTCTGTTTGCTTCAATTTCCTCAACTATAAAATGGAAATAATAATAGGATCTGCCTCACAGGGTTGTTGTAAGAATCAATGAGATAATACTTGCTTTTTTCAAAAGTGTTTAGCACAGTGTCTAGCATCTAGCACACAGTAAATACCATACAAAAGTGTATCCCTTTATCCCCGTGCTAGATTGCCTATATACTCTATAAAGGCAAGGGGCTCTGTCTTATTCAATCTTTTTATCTGTCCAGAACCTAACTAAGTGCTCAGCATACAGCAGGTGCTTAAAAGATGTTTATAGAACTGCATATACTGTCAGATCCAGTTGAAGTGTTGGATGGTTTTGCTGAATGGATTTTTGCTCTTTCTTTTTTATCTGTTATTAAAAATGGAAGGGAAGGGAATGACCCTTTAAGTTACCTAGTATGTATCAGGCATTGTGCTAAGTAATAAACAAGTATTACCTCAGTTGATCCGAATAACAATTTTGTGAGGTCAATGTTACAATCTCTATTTTGCAGCTGGGGAAACTGAGACAGACAGATGTTAAGTGATATGTCCAGAGTAACAAACTAGGAAGCATCTGAGGCTTCTTGACTGACTTGCACAAGTGGGGGAGGTCTAATTTTTTTAAAGGAAGGTGATATGAAATCCAAAGATATAAATAAAAAATTAAATGTTTCTTGAATTAAATTAACTAAATTCAGGAATCAAATAGGAATGTTTTTGAGCTACTAGTTCGGGTCAAAGTGTGAGTGGAATTGGGTCAAATCAGTATCAGATTTAGGATGAGCTTGGAATGTTCCCTAGACCACTCTTTCTGACTCCATTTATCCCTTTTTCATCCCAGCACTCAAAATAGCTTGAACCTTATCCTATCATAGATTAGTGATAATATGGCACTTGACATTCTCCAACTTGTCACCTTATCCAGCACAGTCCCAGGACTTATCTCATTGGCACCTTATTAATTCTGCAAAGCTTCTCTCTCTCCTTTTGACCTAAGCTGGGCCTACAGCTTGCTTTCCCATCTCCCTTCTGCCTTCCTCCAGGAAGAGTCCAGGATCTTTCTTTTGGGATTTTTAAGAGTTAGAGAAAATATACAGAGATTAAAATAAACAAGGACCAATATTTACAACTCTTAATAGTTAATTCTGATCTCACATGCAAATATAAAGGAATTCAGTTTTAATCTTTCATAATTCCACCTTTCTTGTCTGTCTGAATATCTTATTCAATACCATGTCTATGGACTCATCCCCACCTATTTCTCTATTTCTTTCTTCTTCCTTTTTTTTCTGGTGGTTATGGCAAAAACTTATTTCATACTATGTAAAAGCCATAGCCTTCACTCCTGTGTGGCTTAAAAAGTGATACATGGAACAACATGTGAATTCCACACCCTTGGTTAATCTGCACCACATAGCATAAAAAGACACTTGGGTAGAGGAAGGGACCCATAGCTGAAAATGTCTTTTCCTGGGGCTAGGTAACACTGAGGGCCTAGTTTAGGAAAGTCTCATGGTGGGGAGAGGAGGGGAAGGAAAGGAGTCCCCTTTGTCTCTGAGGGAAAGTGTCAGTCTCTCCTATTTCCATTTTTAATATCTCCTTCTAGTTGATTTCTCCGTAATCTGTTTCATTTTCATCTTTTTGTCCTCAGGTCCTAGCCTAGTATCTTGAACACAGTAAGCATTTAATAAATGCTTATTGATTGATTGGTTGAAAATTTCAACACTGGAGCTCCATATCAAACTTTCCTTCTTGCTTCAGGTAGCAATTCTTCTAGGGTCATATTTTCTTACTTTCCTCCAAAATGCTAACCAATTCAAATGAGATAATACTTGTAAAGGACTTAGTACGGTGCCTACCAAATAGTAGGTGATTAATAAATGCTTGTTTTCATCCCCCTTTTCGCCCAATTTAAAGAGTTCCAGATGATTCAAAGTGTTTAATATGAAGGTCTTAGCTAGAGTATTATAAGGATGTAAATAGTGAGAGAAGTATATCTTCAAAGAAAAGGGGTGAGTGATAGGAGAACCTTCAAACAATCAAATTGAACAAAGAAAAATTCACAAAATAATTCCCGAGGAACCTCTGGGACAGTGAAAAATGGTAGACCAAAACAGAAAAGCCAAAGACTTGGTTATATCCTTAATTCAGAATCATGAAAAATTAGACACTAATTCCCTATATACTTGAATGAGGAGTCAGAGCTGTTAGGACTTTTGTTAATGTCCTTTGCTTGTTCCTTGTATTTCTTTAGTAGGAAACATGCCAAGGAGTGTATGATGCAATAGCAAAGAGTTCCAGGTCCTTAACAGTATGCAACTGACTCAAGGACCCTGTCCCATAAGCAGAAGGAATCCCTTTTTTTCCCATTTTTTGTGGAAGAATCTGACAATCTCCCATACTTCTCCTGTCAACCATATGGACCAACTAGACCAGCAGCCTCAAAGTACAGTTCATAAGTCCTTGGGGAATCTGCTGGACCCTTTCTGGGGAGCCATGAGGTCAAAACTATTTCCATAATAATACTAAGATTTTATTGGTCAATTATAATACTCCTCCCTTTTCTAACTACATATCTTACGTGGCCAGATTTTCTTCATGTACCTCCAACAAAACAATATATCTCAACAAATTGAATGCAGAAGTAGCTATGAGAATCCAATGTCTTTCTTAAGTCAGATAGCAAAGACATTTGCAAAAACTTGTCATTTATTTTTGTTTTGGAAAATATAGTTATTTTAATAAGAATATAATAGCTGCATTAATATGTAATCAATTTGTTATTTTTCTTTTCTTTTTTTATTTATTTTTTAATTTTTTTAATTTATTTTTCAATGAAATAATACATTTTAATTTTTATTTCTAATACAGTAAGTATAAATAGATATAATATGCTTAAACAAAATCTCTTTGGGGTCCTCATAATTTTTAAGCTGTAAAGATGAAAAAGTTTGAGAATTGCTGGACTAGCCAATGATAGAATTAATTGATAAAGAATTGGTTGAATTACTGGACCAACAGAGTTGTCATCAGTGGTTAAGTGCCAACAAGGAAGGAGGACCCTTGGGTTGTCCAAAGGCTATCTGCCTTATAGTAGGCTGGCTAACATTTTTATCAAGAACTTGGATAAAGGAATAAATAACATATCAAATTCACAAGTAAAACGAAGTCATGGGGGATAGATAATATGACAAATAACCAAATCAGGATCCAAAAGGATCCCAAAAGATTAGAATACAGGGACAAATGTAAGATGAAATGTGATAGGAATAATTTTAAAGTCTCACACCTGATTTCAAAAAATAGCTTCACAAGCTTTTAGCAGACGAACAGATGACATGAATGGCAAATCACAAAAAAAATCATAGGATATAGAACTCTAAAATCTTTCTTCAGATAAAATAGCTGGCCTTATATTTAACCCATAAATTTTATGTTCCAAAATGCAAATGCAGATTAGGAAACTTGATACAATGCATAACACAAATGGTCTCCTTATTGAATATATTGTCATTTTAAAGATTAAAGTGAAATAAGCCATGTACTTTTGTTTTTTCTTTTTGAAAATAACCTGTTCCCCTTTCACTTAAGCTTCCTACTTCCTAATACTATCTAGAGATAAATATCTCAGATACAATTGACATTTATCGGGCTTTCTAATATTTACAAATTACTTTCCATACATTAACTCATTTGGTCACCTCAATAACATTAGAAATAGCTCAAATATCATAATCTCCATTTAATAGGAAACTGAGGTCAAAGGTGAAATAACTTTCCAAGGTCAGAGACAGGAGTATCAAAGTAGGAAATATCAAGAATAAGACTTGAACTCAGTGTGTTCTAAGTAAAAACCTATTGTTCTTTCCATTTTATCATGAGGGTCTTCATGGCAGCTAAAGTTTAGATGCTATAGGCACACACGGAGTCAGAGAAAGTGAGCTCTGATCAAAGCCCTTCCAGGTTGATGGGAGCTACTTAAGTTCAAGAAATCATCGTCATTTGTCTTGGTTTCCTTATGTGAAATTGTTACATGGGTTTTCTTTTTTTTTTTTTCAATAAATGGAGTTGGAAGGGAGAAAAAACAAATGTTGCTAATTAACGCCCGAATCATTTCCGTTTGACTTTGAGTGTGGCAAAAATGACAGCAAGAAAAAAAAGAATCCTTTTTAAGATTGACTCTTCTGATCCAACCCTACTTGGAAGAGGTCTGGAATCTAGTTAGACAATGAAAGGGAGGAGGTCACAGATAGGAAAAAGCTGTGAGCTCATGTACTAAAGAGATGACTGCAGTTCAAAGTGTGGGGAGGAGGTGTTAAAATGTGTTGGGAGATGAGTGACAAAACGTGTGTGTGTGTGTGTGTGTGTGTAAATAAATAAACTCAAGGCATAATGCTCTTTAGTTATTTAGATGGTGGGACCTAGAATCAAAAGTCCTGACTTGCTAGTTCAGCTCTAACATTTACTAGATATATGACTTCTAACATTTACTAGATATGACTTTGGGCAGGTCACTAAATTTTTCTGAAGCTCAGCTTATTCATGGAGAAGTAATCACACTTCCACAACTTACTTCCTAGGGTTGTTATGAGGAAAGCACTTTGGAAATCACTACATACCTACAAGCCACTAATATTGTCAGTAGGACGTGTACTTTAAGGTCTTCTATTTAAGACAAAAATGTTCCAGTGTCACAGGCTCTAAAAGGCTTGTAATCTAGACTTTGCATCTTCCTCAGGGCCTACCACAGTGTTCTGTAGACAGGAGGTGCTTGACAAAGTTTTTTAGCTGCATTATTTTCTGCTTAGGCCAGTGTCAAGCTTTGTGTGAATAAGGATCACCAGAGTCAGGCACACAGTCTATGGTCATAAAAGGGAACAAAGATAATTGGCCCAAAGGTGACGATCAAACTCATAACCTTGTTTCTTCTTAAACTTCTTTTTTAAAATGCTTTATTTTATTCCAATTACATATAAAACTACTTTTGACCTTCTTTTTGAAAATTTTGAGTTCCAAATTCTTTACCTCTCTCTCTCTCCTTCTCCCCTCCTTGAGAATGCAAGGAATTTATTATAGGTTATACATGTGCATTCATGCAAAATATATTTCAGTATTCGTCATGTTGTAAAAGGAAACAGATGCCCCCAGAAAAACACTAAAAAAAATGAAGTATAGAAAAAGTATTCTTCGATCCATATTTAGACTCCATCAGTTCTTTCTCTGGAAGTAGAGAGTATTTTTCATATTAAGTCTTTCAAAATAGTCTTGGAACTTTGTATTTCTGAGAATATCTAAATCATCCACAGATGATCATCATATAGTACTGCTTTTACTGTGTGCAATATTCTCCTGGTTCTGCTCACTTTACTTTGCATCAGTTCATATAAGTCTTTACAGGTTTTTCTGAAAGCAGCCTGATCATCATTTCTTAGAGCATAATAGTATTCAATTATAATAATATATCACAACTTATTCAGTCATTCCCCAATTGATGGTCATCCCCTCAATTTCTAATTCTTTGCCACCACAAAAAAAAGCTGCTATTTTTGTACATATAGGTATCATTTTCCTTTTTTATCTCTTTTGAATACAAACCTAGTAGTGGTATTTCTGGGTCAAAAAGGATGCTCAATTTTATACCCCTTTGGATATACAGATTTCCCTTCCACATCATGGAAGTTAGGGGCCCTATGCCCCCACAATCTGGAAAATCTGTGTAAAAAATTTTGGTCTTCCTTTCATACCAAAGAAGTCTGAATCCTTTTTCCTTTTTCTTTTTCTTTTATGGACATTTACATTATTGTAAAATATAGGTTAACTGGTTGCTTATAGACTATATGTAGGTCAATGTTACGTAAAAATATTGTATGAAAAAGAAATATAAAATACAAAATAAATATGATTAAAAATGAAACAAATTTGAGGAGAATAATAGTGAACATACTGCATGGATAACAGGAGACATTTTAAAAAATAACTTTGGAAATCCCCTAGTTTTGTGATTACTACTTTGTAGTCATCCTTCATTTTTGATTAATTTCTTTTCAAGTACTTTAGGTATCATTAATATGCTTATATTCACTTTGGGAAGTAGGTAGAAGCTATAGCAATTCAGTGGGGCTTACACGGCTTTTGTTAACCGAAGCTTGGCTTACATTGCTATACTTAAGAGAAATCTGATTGTTTTTTGTTTTCCTTTTATTCTGATATACTCTCAGGGATGCTAAACCATTTCTGCATTTTCTCTTGGCTTTCACACATTGTCTGCAACTCCTGCAAAACTTCCAAAATAGTATCCTTTACAGTCATTTCTTATGCTGACCCACAATACATCAAAACCTCAATAAGGAAAGTTACTGTGTGGAAGGGAAAACTAGTTCTAAATTGCTCTCCAGAAGGGTTGGATTGGTTCACAGCTCCACCAACAGTCCGTTGCTGTCCCTTTTTTTCCCACACCCTCCAACTTCCAACATTTTCCATTTTTGTCATATTAGCCAATCTGACAAGTGTGAGATGGTACAATCAGAGTTGTGGCCTCA